>VZTU01025858.1:228287-473025 GCA_013400835.1 Zapornia atra
TCCCTCCCACTCCCGCGCCTGCCTGAGCGGCTCTGGAGAAGGCTTTTAAAAGAATAGATGAGGGTCATAAAAGTACTTGCTGACCGCTGCCTCCAGCTCTTTTGTATAATTGAAATATATTGTCTAATTTCTCTAACGAAAACGAAAAAAATCGGCTTAAAGAATTGATTTCCTGAGGATGCGACTCTTGGAAGGAGCTGTGCAGGGGCTGTCGGTGCCGTAGGCACGGGTGAGCGGGTAGCGTACTTGTTTGAACTAGGGATCGCTGAAAGCACCTGAGAGAGGATGCAGTGACTGGGAGAGCGGCTGTTTCCTCTGCCGTGGCACGCAGGTGCCTTCTGTGTGTGTCCTGCTTGCAATGAAACCGCTTCAAACTTGAAGGAACTGGTTAAAAGAAGTGGTGAACTCTTAAGTTTCTGAAAAGATTTCAGTGGAGTTTGGGTAACGTGGTGTCGACGATGAAAGAGTCGATGTTCAAGCCAGATGCTTCTCAAAGACAGGTGTGGATATGTCAGGGTGTGCGATGCATGTGCAGTGCTGTATCCAGTGCTTGGCTGCTTGGGGGGGGAGGAGGGGATGTGACCAGCTCGGAACGTATAGCATCATGTCTTTGTGGGAGTAGGCTCTGGGTCTTAAGTGCTAAATTGGAATCTCTCTGTTGGAAGCAGAGAGATTCTGTGCCTGCCTGCACTGTGTATGTTCGCTGAGTCGGTTTTAGAGCACTGGGGAAGTTGCTGCTGTAAATGATGTGTGAACATCAACAAGAAGAGCATGATCCTGCTGTAAGTTATGACAGTTTTGCTACTTTCTGTGGTGGGACTGGATAAAGTTTCGTCACGGATGATGACAGAAAGTATTTAGACACTGTCCTCAGCAAAGCCTTGCCTGCAGAATCAGGGCAGAGCAGGTTGTACGCTCTGCTGTTTTATCTTGGCTCTGTGAGGGGAAGCTGTTGCCTGCTCAACTTCATACGTGAAAGCAGAGTGGGTTTTTTTGTATTGCAGCATTTAAAAGCATTTTCTGAAGAAGCAAAAATAAACACCCCTCGTTAGTGAGCCTCTCTTCTGCTTTGCCATCGCGGTGTTTCAGAAGATCCCATTTCGCTCTGGTAATGGAAGACCAGAAGAGCTGTTGAGCTCCATCTGTATGCATTAGGGTAGGTGGTTGATTTGTACCCTGGGGCCATATTATCTGCTATTTCATTACTTCTGGATCAGTAATGATATTCAGGAAAAGTGTATTTGCAGTGACTGCTTTCTAGGGACGTGGTTTCACTAGAAAGCCTTGCCGATAAGGATCACGCTGACGTGTGTTTGCTGACACGCTGCTCTGGTAGGAGGCACTCGGGCTGCTGCTTCGAGCTGCCTTTGATGGCACCAAAGTTCCAGGGTTTGTATGGAAGAAGTGGGGATTCCCACAGGTCTCCTTGCGCTCCAGTACGGTTTGGGGTTTTATTTTGCCCCGAGCAGCATTCACTCTCCTGCGTCTTACCCTCAGACAGATCGGCAGAGCTCTTGTGCCTGTTTTGAGGCACTTGCTCCTTTTCCATTTGGGTCCAGCAGCAACTATCCCAACGGCTGGTACTAGAGGAGAGCACGTGAGGAGTGTGAGTGGAGCGGGTGAAAACGTGCCAGATGCCGCAGGTACCCAGTGCCAAGCTTGCTGCTGAATAACCACACACAGGTAGTGACGTGAGGATGGTTTTGAGGAGTGGAAAATTCAGGTGGTGGTTGCACTTTGAAAGGTTTTGCTTCACTGTTGCTGTTGGTAGGTGGGCAGGAGGGTTGTGGTGGAAGATGTGCTGGGATGTGAATGGTCCTATCCAGGTGTCCAAGGCAACTAAGCTCATCTGGCTGTGCAGGCTGTAAGCACACAGCCAGATAATGATATTTCCTTATCCCACAGTGGGATGAGGAAATAATAAAAAAATGCCCTGAGTTGACAGCGCTGCACTGACAACGTGAATACCAGTGTCTGTGCTGCTTCCCTGCAATGCTGCTTGCACCCATGTACCTTAACCCAAAGGGCTTATGACATGTGAGTGGCAGGGATGTTCCTGTAGACTAGAGAGGTGATGGAGGTGCCTCCAAGCTGTTGTTCAGGGAGATGGGTTGCCATTCCTCTGTTCAAGGTATGCCCTGTGCTGTAGTAGTGCGTGCTATGGTCCAATTCAGTGCTATCAGTGGGCTGGAAGGCAGGAAAAAGCTTTGCAATGCTTGAGCTGACCGGTGCAAAGGCTGTTCTGGGAACTTCTCTGGATGTTTTGTAGGTGAGGGGAGCTGTCCAGCTGGGCTGCCTTGAAGCATGCTCTAAAAGTAAGCATCTGTATTGTCAGTAGTTGGGAACTTCCTTGAATCTGAGGTTTATGTTTTGACAAAGTATTGCTGCCTTGGTGTTTACTAACACAATAAAAAAATGAAAATCTGTCTTGTCCAGGCTGCAGCTCACAGGCTCCTGGGGTGCCAGGGCGGCTGAGGGAAGGGCGTGCTGCTGGGACTGCCTGGGGGCGAGAGCTGGTGTGGTTTGCCTGTAAACCAGAGGTGGGAAGAAGCTACGGATGGGCTGTCTTGCCTCATTATAACTGAGTTTCATGATACGACAGAATCGGGTTTCCTGGCCAAAAATCTCTATGCATCGCTGTGGCTGCTTGTTCTGGGTCCTCCCACACCATGAGGTTTTGCCCACACACCACTCCAGCTCTCTGCCTGGGCTTTTAAAAAAAACAGTAATCTCAATTTATTACTGAGATAGCATTCCAGGTATGGTGAAGCTGGCTTTTCTGTGATTTACCCCACGATCATGGAAAGTAAGTGGGAGGGTGTGCTGAGAGGTGGAGGTGTGATTGCCAGGGCGGTGCTGATGGGTGCTGGACCCTGCTGTGCTCATACTGGAAGTTGTGTGTCCCACTGTGTTGAAAGCTGCTTCAGAGGTGGTGATGAAGTGGGAGCTGTGGTGGGGGAAACAGGGAAAGCACCCACAGGCAAAATCCAGGGGATAAAAAAAGTTCTGTAGGTCATTAAAACCCAGAAGTTCTGTGAGGAGCTCCGTGGCTCCACAGAGGTCCAGCCTGAAGTCACTGACTGACTGTCCTGCCTTGCTTCTGTGTCCGAGCACAAGTGCTTGGTGTCTGCAGTCTTCTTTTGAAGATCATGAGAAAGGAAAAAAAATACCATGCTTCAGACTAGCAAGCTGACTGTAAACATGCTGCTGATGCTGTCTCTTCTTTGAATACCTCATTGAGTCATCTTCAGGTATTCCTTTGCCCTTCTGCTGTATTTAGCTTAAACAATTAAGTATTAGGGACATGCTGCATCGTTTTTGTTGGGAATGCTTTTAGTTGCGCTGCCTTTATGTCATATTTATTTGTTAAGCTTTTATTCTGATTGACACAAAATCTTCTGCCAGGTTTTTTTTTTTGGGAGAAAGCTTTCTGGTTCCTTTATCTTTTTTGTTGAGTCTGATCTAGCTAATGCTTGTATTTTATGTCTGAAGAGAAGGTGGCTACCTTTAAAAGGCAGGGTGGGTTTTTTCCCTCCGCCTGCTCTCATGTAGAGGGCAGCTATTTTGAGAAAGCGAATGAAATAGGTGAGGGAAGAGAGATTGAAAGACCACTGAGAAAGCAATGAGAGAACCTGCATTAATGATGTGGTAAGTTCTACCTGCCAAAGCTGTCTTCGTTTTATCCGGTGGATTGTGCTTCCCATCTTGTTCCAGCACTGTCCCCTTTACTTGGGGTTGGGAACCAGTCCCCTGCAAAGCCACAGTGTGTGTGGGATGGAATCCATGCGTGTGCTGGGCTGGAGATAGTGGCCATGGGGTAATGTGGGATAATCTGCTGATTCCCATAGTGGCTCCAGTGTTGCTGGGTGTGATGCAGAGTGCCTGTCAGTAAAGGCATGGTATGCAAACTTGGCTGTAATGCAGCAAGGTAGGAAAAGTATTTTAGCTGTGGTGCTGTGACCTGAAAGGATAGTATGAATGAAGAGGGAGGGAAAAGAAATGATTTTATAAAAAAAATGAACATTTAAAACTACTTAAAGCGGTTAGAATGTGGAGAAGTACTCACCCTCCTGACTCAGTGGCTGAAACAGGAGATGTTTCTGTGGAAAAGGGATATTCTGATGGTGAGCAGCAGGTATGTTTGAAAGGTTGGAGAGAGCCTAAACTGATGTGGCAAGCTTCTGGTCCCAGCCTCACTCAGAGCCTGGTGAGGGACTCATTCTCTGTCTTCAGGTTGCCAAGAATGAATGGGAAGATGCTCAGAGCCATTTGGCTGGCACAGACTTCCAAGAAACAGATCAAATGCAACAATCTCTGCAGTTGTTAGGTGTAGCTGTGGTGGTGTCTGATCCCTCTCCTGCGAAAGCTCCTAATTCCTACTGGCAACGCTTCAGCCCTTGGTGAGAGATGCTTGGGTTGCCGTCAGCTGGGTTTTGTATGGAAGATTATGGAGAGTGGAGGTGGGGAGAGCAGGGTTTGTAGCATATATAAATATATATATTTTAAAAAACCTTTTGTATAGTTTTTCTTTTAAATACACCTGTAACAGGAGAGTGATAGGCTTTAGATAGAAGCTTGGGCATCTGTTCTCTCCGAATTGCTGGCTTTTCAGTGCAAAATTGATGCTGGTGGATGGTACAGAGCAGCGAGGCTCAGGGTCATGCAGTACAGCCTGTTAACACGTGCCTTTGAGGTATGCAGAGAACTCTAGGCTGCAGATACATAAGGTTCTGTAACTCATTTCAAATAGCTATAGTAGACATGCTGTACAGCTTTAGTAATGGCAAAAGCAGCAGGCTCTGTGACTGTAACTCTCTAGCCATGATGTAGAGTTTACGTAGCATCAGTTTTTAGTGTGTGGTATTCATTCATCAAAGAAAAGTTGGGTGGTGGGAGGCTTGACAGGTGTGGCAAACTTTATTTTACAGAACCATCCTGACAGAAGCACCATAGTGCTGTGGGTTTGAAGGGTTTTTTGTTTGGTGGGTTTTTTGGTGTGTCTCTTGCTTTGCCCTTTAAGAATTCAGCTGTGCTCCATCTTGTGAAATGTTTTAAATCAAAAAATAACTTGTCCCATGTAGGGATGTGCCTTGTGTTATTCTATGGTTGTTAATAGAACAGTGAATGTGCCCACAGCAAAACCAGTAACGGATGGAGGAGCGACCGAGGACGTAAAGGTGAGTGCAGTGCAGCTGGTAATGGGTGGGATTAAAACTCGTGCTCAGGAGCAAGGGAGGATGGAGGCTGCTTCCTGGCTGGTTTCTGTCTCCAGTGGGTTGAAACAGCATTTCTGAAGCTTGGCATGGCTGTTTTGTATTCTCCTGGAGGGTCATTCATCAGGAGGTGAAGAGCAATGTGCTCTGTGTTTACCAGAACAGCAAGAACGAGTCCAGTTAAAGACTTTTTTTTTTTGGGGTAAGGTAATTTTTAAACTTTCCATCAAAAAAAAGTCATGAATGCTTCTGCTTGGCCTAGATTTTTTCCATCTCCAGTACTTTGGTGGTGAGCTCAGGTGCTGCCTGAAACAGAGCAGCCTGGAGCTGCTGGGGAGGGCACAGCTTGGCCCATGGAGAGTGTATTGCTAGTGAAAGGTCACTGTTTTGGGAGTATAATGAATTGGGAGCTTGCTAAGTTTTGTCTAAATGTTGCAGGATTTTGTTATAATACTACTAATTAAAACTTCGATTCAGAATGGAAACAAAATAAGCAAAAGGTTAAATTTCCCCCAGATAAAGGGGCTGTTTTTCTGCAATAAAACTTGGCTGCCTCTGAGTGAAATCTTTTGTGTTGCTTTCTAGAAAAGGCAAGAAAGAAGATAAGCATTCAGATCTCTCTTTCTTTTGGGAAGGGAAGTGTTGGGATGTGTGGGGTTTTTTTAATTTTTTTTTAACAGAAAAGTCTGTTAATCTCCAGGTCCAGCTCTGAGAGGATCTGTCTTCTGGTTACTTCTGCTTCAGTGCTGGGAATGATTCTCTTTCCTTCCCCAGTATCTAAGTTAGGTGTTAGAAACACACATTTGATAGAGTAGCTCTGAAGTTATTTTTGGAGGCTTTTGTTAACGCTTTTTAGCTCCAGATGATGCTCTGGTTTGTGGTGCTTGGGGCTGGAGTTTGGTAGGGAAGGATTTCTTTGCAGAGGTTGCTGTACTACAGATGAATAATTTGTCTTGTTAAACACAGAGACGTGAAACAAGCCTGAGGTGTTTGGTCAGTGTACTGAAACAGTGAGGGAAGATGGGACAGGGACAGTGCGTTGCACTGGAGATAACCTGGTGGAAGAACGTGCAAATATGAAGTACCTTTATAGAGAGTGGTGAGATAAATGCATGGCTCATAGGAAGGGAGGCAGTAGAATGTGTTTAAAACAATAGAAAACTACTCATACTTGGAAGCTTGCAAAGATGGTGGGAATTTGGTATGGGGACTAGGGAAAAGGGATGCGTGAGTGACAGCCACGAGATGGTGGCCATTTGGAATGGAGATGCAATATGATGGGGGAGAGAGTTTTGGTGGGTGCAAGTGAAAGAGGAGAGGAGAACAAGTGGTCTGGTGTAAGGCAACGGATCTGGACTGCAAATGCGTGCAGGAAGCAAATGGGTCGAAGCCTCTGAATGACAAGGAGGGAAGAAAGACGTGTGATGCAGCTTCGATTTTTAGTGAGCTGTTTTGTGTCACTGACCATGATGGAAATAGGAACTAGAAAGGAGAGGAGAAATGTTAATGAACAAACAAGGTGAAGACAGAAATGATGGAAGCATGTATGTCAAGATTTGGGTTTTTTCCCTTAAAAAACCCCCCCCAAATACACCCTACTCCCATCCTTCCAAAAGCCAAGCCACCTCCCCCTTTCATTTTATATATTTAGCTACATCAATGGTAATATATCATGTCAGATTCGTTTGATATATCTGCTTATATCATGTCTAATTTTGGCAGGAAGTATAACACTAATTACAGTTACTGTCAAGTTGATTGCCTCTTCCCTGCGCAGCGCGAGCTCAGCCCGGCTCGCTCGCTGTTTAAATAGGTACAACTTTGTCCCTGGCTATTTGGGAGAGTCTCTGCTGTGGAATGCTGCTTCTCCAGGTCTAGAGAAGTATTAGCTTGTCAGTCTTCCAGATGAGCTGTAACGACTTTCCTATCAGGAAAGGTTTAATGCAGAGTGATATTGACAGGCTGGAGTTATCAGGGTTTTTTTTGTGTGTGGGGGGGTGGGGTGGTTCAGAGAGAGAGATTGGGAGGGATAGGATATATTTGGGGTGTGTGCAAGGTGTCTGATGCCTTGTAAAGGACTGGATACATTAATTATACTTTGAAAATAAAACACAGGATGCCTTCATAGGGCAGTTGTGGAAATGACACTTTAGTGTCTGTCTAGGTATCAGCCTCTGTGTTTGGTGGCTTTAAAATAGAAATTAGGTGAAGACAACAGATAAGTATATTATTTTTATCCAGGGATGCCCTTTAGGGAGTATTCCTGAGAGAGGCAACAGGGAAGCTGAGCAAATAATTTTGTGGAGAAGAAAGTGGAGGGGGGCAGGAAGGCTGAGTGGGGAGCAATGTTAGCAGGAATAAAGGAAATGGAACTCAGCACTGTGGCTTGGCTGAAAATAATCATAGCGGTAGTCATCCTCCTGCAGAGGATGATGAGGGGGAATGCAGTATGGGATGCTGAAATTTATGCAGCTGTGAAAGCATTTTCAGAAATGATTTGCTGAAATACCTCTGGAAGGCAGAACATCTGAACTGATTTGGAGAGGCAGGCAGAATTTGGGAAGCACCTGGTCCTGCTGAGGGACACATTTGGAGGTGGAAACTTTTGGAATTACTTTTCCAAAATTGACTGGAGAGGATGGCTAGGATTAATGCCTGCCTGCCTTTAGGAAGGCACAAATAGTTACTATTTTTGGCTAAACTACTGGGACTGAGAGCTAAAGGTCAGAAACTTTGAGTAACAGCGTTAATTGCTCCCTTTAAAGGATAGAAAGGATCAGAGTCTTTGAGGGCTTGTCTGAGGATGGGAGCACTATTAGTGCCAGTAAATGATGGCACACAAAGACTTAAGCGTGTGGGGCAGGTCTTTTCCTTGTAGCTCCAAAACAAGATCAACACACCAGTAACTTGGGTGTTAACCACTTGAGATATTGCAGTGTTACTTCAGCCAGGTGTAGTATTTGATGTTTTCTGTTCCACTGCCACAGATGTGCATGGATAAGCTGCAGGAAGTATTAAGAGAGGGGTTAGATGTTGCTGTGCATGGCTGGCTTGCCTTGGGTCATTCAGCATGGAGACTCTCCTGATTTTTTTTAACACTTATGCAGAGTCTCTGTTCAGTTGTCGTTGCACCCATTCAGTAAATGATGCTGCACTTGATTTTTTTCCATCTTTGTGTTGGCAAGTTCTGACATGTTTTAATGTTACTGACTCCTATGAAGAAGACACAGTGGCCCAGAGTATGTGAACTTACCCCACCTGTGCTCCTATGGTGTTGCTGAGCTCCTATTGTTAGCTCAGGCTTCATTGGAAAAATGTAACTATGGAGGGAACCAGTGATACAGGATAGAACTTGCCATTTGCATGGATGATTATGGTGTGTCATTGTGGCAATAAGTTTCAAGAAACTTGAATTTCTACAGCTGTCTGTAAGATTCTGTGTAACAGTAATGAAGCTATCTCTGCTTCCCTTCTCTCACTAACGTGGTCAGATTACTTGCATGCTTATTCGTGCAAGTAAGGGTTTTGGATTTGAAGTTTCCCAGTATTGAAGAAAGAAATAAAAAAGCTTTACTGTGTTTACACTTGTGTTTGCAAAAGAATCCTCATTGCAAAGGCACATGAAGATAAAAATTTCCTTGGGCTTTCCTCACTCTTTGCCTCCCTTGCTGTGTCTTTCAGCAAAACCCCTCGTGTCTCTAGGGAGTGGGGAGAGTTCTGGGGGAAGTGTCATAATTTGCCAACAAGAATGTTTATAGACTATTTTAAATTGGCTTAACTTCATAGCCACTGGTGGCAAGTCTTTTGTTTCTTCCTCTTCTTGTTTTCAGGTGTGCTTGCTGATGAACTGTGGAAAATGATTTAGATTTGGCTTTTTCAGTTAAAAAAACCCTACTTGCCTGCTGGCTGATTTTTAGGCTAAGTAGTGTTTGTAAGAAAACCCTGTTGGACTATGTAATGATGTGTTTGGATTAAGTTTCCTCCCTATTGCACATTCTACAGGAAAATGTATTTTTTTGTTTGGCTGGTAGGTAGCTGTACAGGATAGATGTTGTTTGCTTTTGAAACAGCAGAAGTCTCCTAGGCAATTCTATTAAATTCCAGGTAATTGGAAGGAGAGAAGGGAGGGAGCACACCTCCTCCTTTTTTCCTACCCAACCAGCTCCTCCTCAGCTGAAAATGTATGTGATGCTGATGGATATAGCCCAGAAACTTATGGTGTGGATCATATTTAATGGTGTGTGGTAAGCAAGATGTCAGGCTGCGAACTGAAGAAGGTTAGAAACTTGTTTCTGGAGAAAAAGACTCCAAACTCTGTCAGTATATCCTTAGATCTTGATCTTTGATTTTATGTTAGTGGCTTCCTGAGTTCTGTAGGGATGGTGCGGGGCTTGCTTGTTGCATCAAGTAAGAGTGAAGAAGGGAAACACTTAAGCTTGAACCCAGCCTCAAATACTTGAGGTATTTCACTACAGTAAACAGATTTTAAAAGTTTAAGCTGGTGCTGGGTGACATCAAGACTTAGGTGCTCAGGATGGGACAGTGAAGGCCCTGTTCATCAGGCATTCAAGGTGCAGTGTTCCCACTGCAGGCTGAGTTCCTGTACTGACAGTATCTGTGATTGCCCATTACAGGAAATACTGGCATTTTCAGAGTCGCAGAAAGGTTGGAAAAGACCTTTAAGGTCGAGTCCAACCATTCCTGTCCTATGCTAAACCATATCCCTAAGTACCTGATGTTCCCTTTTTAAAACACTTCCGGGGAAGGTGACTCAGCCCCCCTCCCTGGGCAGCCTGTTCCACATCCTGACAGCTCTTTCAGTGAAGAACTTTTTCCTGACATCTAATCTGACACTGCCCTGGTGCAGCTTTGTGCCATTTCCCATCTCCTGTCACCTGGCTGAAGAGACCATTGCCCACCTCTCTACACCCTTCTGTCAGGTAACTGTAGACACTGATAAAGTCTCCGCTCAGCCTCCTCTTCTCCAGGCTAAACATGCCCAGTTCCTTCAACTGCTCCTCATAAGATTTGCCCTCCAGTCCCTTCCCCAGCCTGGTTGTCTTCCTCTGGACACACTTGAGGACCTTTTCTGTGAATTCAGATCCCCAAACCAAAGAGTTACAGGCTGAAATGCTGGCACCCTGGCAGTGTGTTTCAGCTTGCTCTGTAGATTGCTATTGCATTTGTTTGCTATGTGGGGATGCTGTGAGCAGGGCTAAAACCCCTTCTGAGCTGATGGTTATTAAGCTTTAAAAAGGAGTATGGATGTCAGATCCTGTCTGAAACCTGAATAGCTCTTTTTAGATGTGAACTTACCTGAAACTTTAAAAAAATGCCACAGTAACTCATGTCTGACCTCATAATTAAAACTTCACTAGTTTTTTTTAGGTGTTAGTTTTGTCAAGATACTTTTGCAGTGTAATACTCCTGGTGGCAGAGCTTTTTGTATTCTCCTCGATGGATAAATGATTAATGGTCTCAACACTGCCTTCTGGATCACCTTGTAAGAGGTCTCCTTCATCAATCTGGCAAGGGGATTGTATGGCAGTTTGCACCCTAATTACAGTCCCCAGCTGGGGATGTGCTGCTTAACAGATTACTTGTAGCAGAAGTACGGTCAGTGCAGATATAGATGACCATGGAGTTGTTTGACACTTGGGTGCAACAATTAGATTTCCTTGCTGGGGAAGAAAAAAATCCACTTCATATAAACAGTGCAACAGATAAAAATGTTTAGCTGGAATTAACTCTGTAACTTAAAGGTTTAATAATAACAGAGGTTCTGTGTTTCCCCTGTTTTCATCTTTTCTTTTCTCTTCTCTTGCAGTCTTACAGGCAAGGGCAGTATTGCAAGCCAGAAATTTTATTACCAATAGAAACATTAAGGTATTCCACAGGGCAAAACAAAAGTGATTCAAAAGGTGCTTTTGCAGATAATAAGTTTTAGCATTGAACAGTTTACCCAGAAGACAACAGATTATTTCTGGTGGTCTGTCGTTATTGTTGGCCTGTTTTCTGGCTCATTTGTGGTGTAATGCTGCTACTCAATTAAGATGTATTTCAGTCAAAACTATGAGCGACAACTGCCCTGCTTCCACCAAGCATGTCCTCGTGAGGCCCCATCTGGAGTACTGTGTCCAGAGCTGGGATCCCCAATACAAGAAAGAGGTGGAACTGTTGGAGAGGGTTCAGAGGATCCACAAGGATGCTTAGAGGGCTGGAGCACCTGGCCTACAAAGAGAGGCTGAGGGAGCTGGGCTTGTTCAGCCTGGAGAAGAGAAGGCTGCGGGGGGACCTCATTGCAGCCTGCCAGTACCTGAAGGGAGCTTATAAGCAGGAGGGGATTCAACTTTTTAAAAGAGCAGATAATGGCAGGACAAGGGGGAATGGATTAAAACTAAAGGAAGGAAGGTTTAGATTAGATATTAGTGGGAAGTTTTTTACAGAGAGAGTGGTGAGGTGCTGGAACAGGCTGCCCAGAGAAGTAGTGGATGCCCCGTCCCTGGAAGTGTTCAAGGCCAGGTTGGATGGGGCCCTGGTCAACGTTGTGTAGCTCCAGGCCTGGAGGTTGGTGGCCCTGCCTGTGGCAGGGGGGTTGGAGCTCTATGATCCATGGGGTCCCTTCCAACCCAGACCATCCTATGATTCTATGTTGGGGGAGCATACACGGCTGTGCCTATCGCTCAGTCTGACAAATACCAGCATGTTGCTGAGAAACAGCTTATTTAAGGGCTAGGGCATGGAGGGGGAACTCACACAGCATCCAGTCAGATGCAAAAAGCAGAAAGCCCGTTCTGGTGTTTCACAAGGATTGGATTTTTGTGCTTTTGGAAGGATGTAATTGCCAATCTGTTTTGCAGGTCTGTATCGCTGCTGTGGTGGTCAGTATTGCCAAATCAAATAGCCATGTGAGTATTTTGGCAATCTGGGGAAAAAAATTGTTTTTCTAACAATAAGAAGTTACTTTTATGACTTGAAAAGAAAACCACCACCAAAAACCCCCACCAAAACTCTGAGGATCATCTGGGCACCAATAACGTCCCTCTGGGTGACATGTACTTGAAGGATACAGGCGGTGAAAAGGGTTATGAGTAGAAACTGGAGGTAGAAAATTTGCACTATTTGTGCTTATATCCCAAAAAACTAGAACTGAAACACTTGTAGGGATTAGTGTTTGTGTTCGGGATGGTAGAAACCTTCACTTGTGCAGTGGCTGCTGTGGGGATGTGGGTAAGTTTGACTTTTTTCCCCCCTCCTTTTCATCTAACTTGAAAGAAGTCTTGCTACTCAGTGAAAAAAGAGTTAAATGTACCCAACCTGTGTTTGAGCTTGGCTGAAAAAGGAGCTGACAGACATGTGTGAAGCAGGAATTTATTTTATTGTCCCAGGTTTGGGGGAGAATCTCTTCTGAGGTTTTTCCTCCTGGTCAGATAATGGTTGGCTGTTGTGTGGTTGCTCTTTCTGGGTTTCTTTCCCCATGAGAAATGGGAGGAGTTGACCCTGGAATTGTTATACTGCCTGGAAACTACATGCACTGTGCAGGGAAAACACTTCTGAGAGATCATTTGAAAGGTTCTCTTTGTGTTGAAACCCATGACTTCCCCATGTTCTGGTTCCCACTCGCTGCTTTCGCTCCCATCAGAAGTGAGCAGTCCTTCCATGCCTCCTCTTTCTGTGCTGCCTCCTCACAGCTGAAAGCTGGCTGTTCAGCTTCTCTTTATTGTCTTGTTAGAAAGCAGATGCAATGTTTCCTTCGTATCAGTCTTTCAGATGGGATAGCAACATGGTTCGGTGTTCTCGTGAGCATTCATCACTCTTCCCTTTGCAGCAGCAATTGGAAGCAAATGACCCAGGTTGTTGTTATTACTCATATTTTGTGGGTTTTTTTTCCAGTTCTGTGGCTTCAGCTCCTTCTTTGAGCAGCACTGACACGTCATGAAACACCACATCCCAGTCTGTAGTCGTGCATATTAATTGCCAAGCGATGCACTGCCTCTCGGTGATCTTGGTTTCCCTTTGGCAGTTCTCTCAGGACAAATGTTCCAGGACAAATGCATCGTAGGTACTCAAGAGGAAAACGTTTTCTCCTATTAATTTTAGCAAATGGAAACCACCTTTTTTTTTTCCTTCACTCTGGCTGAAGACTTTGTCTTGGCTGCAAGCCTGAGAGATTTAAACATTTGCTGTTCCTTTTATTGTTCAAACCTGTGCAGTGTATTTTAAGTGAGCGAGCAGTCTGTCAGGTTATTAGAAATCATTACTTTGCCACAGAGTTATTGAATGGATGTGAAAACAGGTGTTTGTCAGATTTTTACCTTCTGGACTGAACGTTTGTGATGTTTGGGAACTTTTTATCTGCAGCCAACCATTGTGCTTTGTGAGGGAGAAGGCTTGATTCAGATTATCTGAGCAATCAGGGAGCAGAGATGCGGTTCTGTGATTCATAATTGAAATTTAGCCTTTAGATTAACTTCATTAGTATGCTGTTGAACAGGAACTGGGTGTTAATAAATGAAAAAAATCCTTCTGGGTTTAAGCACTGAGTGCCACAACAGGTCTTTGCACTTCATTATGAATTTTTTATTTTTGCTGCGACAGCGTTATTTTTGACCATGCTCTTTTTGCCTTTACTCATCAGAATGGGACAAATATTTCTGTATGGAGAGAAATTGAGAAAGGTTTTATCTAATGTGAACTTAACCCCAAATATCTTATTCTATAGCCATGTTTATGAGCCATTTTAAGGTCAAGGAAAGGAACTCTAGAGAAGAGACTTCAGTTTCCTTTCCGAGTCATAATTTAGAATAATGAACCAGACCTTTATGTATATTCTTAAACTCTTAAACAACATGAAAAATAGAAACTTAAAAAATTATCTCTGGTCATTACACGGTAGAATTACTCTGCAGAGATGAGAAATGCTCATTTCTGACTTCAATATGCTGATTACTTGGTAAATTCTTGATTTGTCATTGCTGCTTTTTTCTTTATTTTTCTTCCTGGACTGGATTTTCTTTAGATCATAGTTCAGCAAAGCACTTAACCAGCACTTGAGCACATGTTTTGAAGTCGCTTGGACTGCAGGTGGCTTATTAAAGCTGACCTCTGTTCCCAGAGAGATGTGTTAGTGTAAAGCATTATATCATGGATATCTCCCAGTAGCGCAGGTGCCATCAGCGTAGAAGGGAGTATTCAGGCTTCTCCAGGTGGAGTTTTCTTCCATGAAATAAAGCTTAATGTAGTTGAACTTTAGAATGGCTCTGCTGTAACTGTGAGGAAATTGTTATTGTTTTTGTTAGGCTGGTTTTGAATTTTTATACAATGTTTTGCATGCTTTGCCTGGATTTATGAAAGATTTTGATAGGCTCTCATTTGTTCGAGTGGTCTGAAGAAAGTAATCCTGTTACCAGAATGGAAAAGAAGATATTAAGGATTTTTTTTAGTTCCTTCCCATCCTCGGAGTTCCTCTTGATCTCCCTAAAATCTGTATCAGAGTATCTTGAATTATCTCTGTGTGTGTGTGTATATATATATACATTCTTCAGTGGAGGGTCATATGCATGATGTAAACCTCCGTGCTTTGAGGTGGCAAAGCATCTGCTTCTGCAGGAAAGGATTATCAATTTAGCTGCTTTTTTTTTCTATGAGTGGCCTTGAGGGGAAGTAGGGATTGCTGAACAACGGAGCGGGTTGGTGTCGAGTGCTTGAAAGGTTGGGAGCTGAGTGTGAACCTCTCATGGGGAGTCTCTGTGGGCTTGAAGAGGTCTAATGTGGGGGAGCTCTGTGGCTTACTGGGGCTGAGAATCTGGGGTGAGTGTGGTGGTGATGTTAGGAAGTTTGTAAAAGAAAAACGAAGACAAAAGCAGAACATCTTTGTTATAACATGAGTGTTGTGTTAGAGTCCTTGAGAATTTGTGAAAAGCATTGACTGTGATCTCTTGACATACCTGAATGGGGATATATATATATGTTTGTGTTACATTCTTCCAGTGGGCTCGAAGTGGGAGGGGAACTTAAAATGCTGAAAGCTGTGACTAGGAAAAATCAGCTTGTGTGAGGTAGTTTTAAGATACATGGTGCTTAATAATTTCCATTGTTCCTTCCTGTGGAAGACCAGTCCCAAACAGCAGTGTGTCTGTTCTCCCAAACAGCAGAGTGTCTGTTCTCACAAAAAGCTGTTGTTAGGAAGCCTTGACTTAAGATGGGCTGCTGGATGGGGGAGGTGGGAATATGAAAATTAATCCATTTGTGGTTTCTAGTTTACTGCAGCCACTTTGTGGGAGAAGGGAAATATTTGACCTCTAGAAGGATCCAGGCCCAAAACTACAAAAAGGTCTCAAATGTGTTCCTCAGTATTTTGTAGGATAGAGAACTTCCCTGGTTACCAACATTTCTGCTCCTTAGGTTGGAAGCAATCTCCCAACCATGGTGGCTCCAGCTGGGGAGTGTGTTTAGCTACTGCATACCCTGGAAAACTTGCAGCTGTGTTAGGGCTCTTGCTGCCAGGTCATGGTTGCCCTTGTTTGATAGATTTGCTGCACCAAAAGATAAATGCCTGTTTCTTAGAATTGTTTAGGTTGGAAAAGACCTTCTAGGTCATCAGGTCCAACCATTAACCTACCACTGCCAAGTCCACCTGTAAACCATGTCCCTAAGCACCACATCCACACATCTTTTAAATACTTTCAGGGGTGGTGACATCTAATCTAAGCCTGAACACTCGAGGTGCAACCTCACAAGTGCTGAGTACAGGGCAACAATCACTTCCCTAGTTCTGCTGGCCACACTACATCTGATGCAAGCCAGGATGCTGTTGGCCTTCTTGGCAACCTAGGCACACTGCTGGCTCATTCAGGGGCTGTGGACTCCTGGGTCCTTTTCTGCTGGACAGCTTTCCAGCCACTCTGCCCCAAGCCTGTAGTGTTGCATGTGGTTGTGGCCAAAGTGCAGGGCAGATCACATAATGGTAGGGGCTGGAAGAGGACCTGTGGAGATCATCTAGTCCTGTGCAGGTTGCACAGGATCACATCCAGCTGGGTTTTGAATCTCTCCCACACCTCTCTGGGCAGCCTGTCCCAGTGCTCAGTCACCCTCTAAGGTAGGAGGTTTATCCTCATGTTGAGATGGAACTTCTGTGTTCTAGTTTGTGCCTGTTGCCCCTTGTTTGTGCCACTCCTTTGCTGGGCACCATTGAAAAGTGGACCTGGCACTGAGCCTTGTTGAGTGTCATGCAATTGGCCTCAGCCCATCTGTCCATCTTGCCTATGTCTCTCTTTAGAGCTTGCTGGAGAGGTAGGTGGATGATCTCAAGCAAATCAACCCTTTCACCCAACTGGATGTCAATCTGCAACCTTAATGAGGGTGCACTCAATCCCCTTGTCCAGATTGTTGATATTAATACTACCAGATGTTAACAGGACTGGCCCCAATACTGAACACCACTTGTGAGAGACACCACTTGCCTCTCCAGCTGACTCAAGGTAGTGCTTAATTCAAAGCAGTTAAGGCAAAATTACATCCTTGCCCATGGCAGCAGGCTGGAACTAGATGATGTCTGAGATCCCTTTCAACCCAAAGCATTCAGTGGCTTATGAAAATGCAGTCATTTATCTGCAAAACTTAAAACAGTAAAATCACAGACAGAAATGAGAGAAAACCCTTACTTGTATGTTTCCACAGGTTAAACTGGAAAGGTTTGTCTCCCTTTGCCAGCATGACATGGTGGTGGTGAGATGTTCCCTGTTCTGGGTTCTTTGTGCTTCCCATAGCACTAATTGGGGAGTTTTCATAGATAATGCAGGTGTTTATGGTCAGTGTCCATTCTGAAGTCTGACAGGTGCAGAGAGATTACATCTTTTAATCATAATCTAGTTTGTTTTTCTTACCTGAGGGTTAGTGTGACTGGTCATCTTAATTAAAATATTGTCTGTTTCTTTAGAGGTCCAAATGTCTGTAACTTCCTATAACTAGTTGTTTCTCATTCTCTGTGAGGGGTAAAACCCTTCTGCCCCACCTCTTGGGTGACTCGCTGATTTAACTCAATGTAAGGTGTCTCTTCTAATGACTCTTGTATCATGCTGTCAAGTAATTAGGATGCTGGATATAAACTAGGATACTGGACCCAAATACCTAAAATGTGTGTTGCTCATTACTGATTTGTGATTGAGTCCATGATGTAATGATGATTATCTGTGTTGGTGTGGCTGACCCCCAGCATATAACCCCTTAAGAGTAGTATAAAGCATAGATAGCCTTCCTCTGATGGCAAGTGATAACAATAAAGTTTAGTTTCTGTAAGACAAAGGTGTATGAGATACTACCACAAGTAAAAACCTTTCACTGAGCTAAATGCTTCTGCATGTTCTCAGTCTCTGTGCCCTTTCTCCTCTCATCACCTCTCTTCATGAATGTAGCCAATAAAAGGAAATGGGGAATTATTGAAGCCCACTGAAGTCAATGTGAGGCTTCTTATTGGGTTAAATGGGAATAAGCAGGCTAGGGATTTGTATTTAGCTTTAAATAAATTTTCCACAATATGGGAGCGCTGTCTGGAAATAAACTATTGCAGATGGTAACATAACATAAAGTCTGAAAATCAATATACCTTGAAAGAATTTAAGCAAAAAAATAAAAAAAACCTCACATAGAATCTGTTTCCAGCTCTTAATATGATTACCTTGATATTCCAGATTTTGATGATGATTTTTTTTTCCCTGAACAATTAACAGAATCACAGCCTTAGCTTTTAAAATACCTACTCACTTGTGGAAAGTAGCTGGTTGGCTGGCTCTGAAACAGAGCTTAATCTTTGGGTTCACTGATCCTCTCTGGTAGTCAGAGCTGTCACTTACTTCAGGTCAGTTCAGGCACGCTATAAATCAATACCTCCTTACTAGTCAATTGGCAATTGATTCAATTGAAGGCAGTCTTTCCTAGCTTAAAGCTGAGTTCATGTGGCCTAAAAGGATTGAGCACACAGCTCTGAACTTGTGAGTTCTGGAGCCAGGACTGGTATTACTGGCTTGCAGTGTGGGCTTGGGCGAATAGTTCTGCCTTTACAAGGTAGAAGTATTTGTTGTGCCTGAGTCTCTTTCTCCTTCCCTCCCCCCTGTTTCTTTTTGTCCTGTGTTAAGCTTGAAGTTTTTAAGGACTTGGTATCTGACACCACGTTCAGAGTTCTTCAGCATCCCAGGTATCTGGGGTACTTAGAGGTGGGAAAACGTGCACCCTGGTGTGTGTCTCGGGTGGAGTTATATGTACTAATGGAGGCTTAAGGGGAAAATAAAAGTTGTGTGTTTGCAAAGGCCCTTGGCACCTCTGCAGAATGATTGAAAATAAGACCAAATGGACCTTTAAGATTCCCTTGAAAAGTTTAATAGAAAATTGATTTTCTTTTGAATGTGTGGAAAGCCTTCATCCCGTGCCATGTCCTGTCCTCACCACAGCCATAGATTGGAAACACTCAGATCCTTTGTGGTGCTGAATAGCGGGTAACAAGTGCATCGTGATGGGGCTGAGCTCTCTCTGGTTAGTATTAAAAAGCACTCAGGAGTGACTAAGCCTTCAGATGTGCAGTTTTGATCTTGGTGCCTCGTGCTCTGGAAGACGTGTGCTCTCACACACTGGCGTTCCTGTCAATAGGACATATATGTGTATATACCTCGGCCTCCCTGGCTTTCAAAGTCAGCACGTGCATCTGTTGTGTAACCTTCGAGTAATCCTGGTGAATGAGAAAGCAGTGCTAGTGTGAAGATGGGAAACATTTCAGCTTATTAGTTTAAAAAAAAAAGAAAAATCCCTTTAAAAAACCCCACTTTTAAGAATGGAGCAAAGTTCAGGCTTTTATAATTGTTTCAAGATTAACTACACTTTATAAGCAATAACAAACTAAATCTGTTTTCCTGAGGCAGATAAAACTACAAGGATAACTGATAGCCACTGAAGGACTTTTATCCTCTCTCCCTTCTTGCTGTGGGTCTTCAGCTGTGCTATTCTCTTGCTTACTTTGAAATTGCCCCGCTTAGGTTGGTCTGAAGTTATCGTTGCTATGAGGGAAATGTTCTTACATTAGAAAGGTGTTTCATCTGACTAGCCTTGAAAGGGGTTTTACTTTTCCAGTAGTAGTTCCATTTTCAAAAATACAGCCAGCGTCACAGTGTGGGCAAGTAAGGAAATAAAAGAAACACATTTTCTGACAGCGTGCTGTATTGTTTTTGTTTATCAGAGTGATTGAAATTCTGTTTTCTTGAAACAACAAGGAAATATTCCTGGCTTTCAATGGGGGGGGGGGAAGTGAAATATTCTGTCTGATCTGTAGAATGTACTTGGAGCAGTTCTGGTGCAGCAAGGGATACGCTGGGTAACAGATGAGGATCCTGCAAGGGGTGTTGAACAGGGTGTGTCTAACTTCTGTAGCTCTCCTGTGCCCTCTGTATTCTGTACTGGCTGAAAAGTAAGTATTCCTGTTCTGGGTTGGGTTTGCAGTGTGGCAGTGGCTGGCTTGGTGAATCGGTGCTCCCCAAAGGAGCTTTGCTCTTAGAACTGAGCTGGCGTGGCCATGGGCTCAGCTCTCATCTGTGGGCAGGAGTGGCAGCTGTGGTGAGCTGCAGCCTAGTCTACAGAGATGGCTTCTGTGCATCTTCAGCTTCCCTAAATGTGTGCCTGCATATATGCCAGAATTTCTGGGTAATTGAAACTCGAACACTTGAAGAAGCTAAACCAAATGAGTTGTGATAACATTGTATGGGACTTAATTTGCATATGCTGTTTAATAGATACAAATTGCTTACAGTGTTTGTTTTAATTTGTCATCGTTTGCCTCCCTTTACTACTAGATGCAAAAAAATTAATGTCTGATCTCATAAACTCTTACTGTCCCACAGACACCAACATCTATATAGGAGTGGGTTGACTGATTTGAGCATGTGTCTACTGATGCTTCTGCTCCACCTCCTCCTTTGTGATGGACTCATGGTAGACTTCAGAGTTTGACCACCACAGTGCTGGAGTGGCAGCAGCCGTAGAGATGAGAGTGAACTGAAGCCAGCACTTGTAGAGCAGCGAGTTAATATATTTATAAGGTTACTATATATAGGTACTTTGATATCAATATATACTGTTAAATAATGTATAATGTATTACAGGAAAGAAATCTCGGCTCTGTAGAAGCAATTGCACATACAATTACCTGGCAACAAGAGTTGCACTCTGTGTTGTAGGTGTAGATAATGTTGGTCTGTTTAAAGCTGAGTGGAAAATTGCTGTAGATGTCCAGAATGGGCTAAATGCTGTCTAGATTCTTAATGTGTGTGGTGGGTTAACTTTGACTGGAGGCCTGGTGATCCTCAATGCCGCTCCATCACTCCCCTCCTCAGCTGCATGGGGAGAGAAAACATAAGGAAAGGCTCCTGGGTCAAGATAAGGACAGGGAGATCACCAAGCAGTTACTGTCATGGGCAAAACAGGCTCAACTTGAGGAAATTAATTTCATTTATTGCCAATGAATTCAGAGTCAAGAAATGAGCCACCTTACCCTCACCCCTCCCTTCTTCCCGGGCTTAATGTCTCTCTTGATTTCCTTCCTGTCTAGCAGCACAGGGGGATGGGGAAGGGGGGTTGGGGTCAGTTCATCACACATTGTCTCTGCTGCTCCTTCCTTTGCAGGGGAGAATTCCTCACACTCCTTCCTTGCTCCAGCATGGGGTCCTTCCCATGGCAGTCAGTCCTCCATAAACTATCTGACATGAGTCCTTCCCACTGGCTGCCTCAGCGTGGGTCCCTTGCAGGGTCACAGGTCCTGCCAGCAAACCTGCTCCAGTGTGGACCCCTCTCTTGCAGGTCCTGCTAGGAGCCAGCTCCAGGGCAGGCTTCCTATAGACTCACAGCCTCCTTTGGGTGCATCTGCCTGCTCTGGTGTGGGATCCTCCACAGGCTGCAGGTGGATTATCTGCTCCACCATCATCCTCCCTGGGCTGTAGGGGGACAGCCTGCCTCACCATGGCCTGCTGCAGGAGACCCCTCCTTCACTGACCTTGGAGTCTGCAGAGTTGTTACTCTCACATCTTCTCACTCCTCTATCCTGCTGCAATGGCTGATGCCCAGCTTGGATTTTTTCCTTAAATACATTATCAGAGGCATTACCACCATCACTGATGGGCTCAGCCTTGGTCAGCAGTGGGTCAGTCTTGGAGCCTGCTGGCATTGGCTCTATCAGATGTGGGGGAAGCTTCTGGCAGCTCCTCACAGAAGCCACCCCTGTACCACCCCCGCTAGGAAAACCTTGCCAGACAAAGCAAAACAACAGATACTGAAGTAGGCTATAGAATTGTTTAGATGAACCTTTTGAGGTAGTAAATGGAGTTTAAAAATCCATGTGACTTTGAACTTGAGAATTGGAGCATCTCCTCTAACAGACTTGTGAGAATTGGAGCATCTCCTCTAAGAGACTTTTCAGTGTGGGAGGTGCAATGTTTTAGTGAGCTGCCCCTAGAATGGTTCCCTTAGGGAGCTCAGGTTTATTGGAAACCTCTCCACCAATGTTGGGAATATTTGTTTGGCCTTGCCGCCTTTAATAGAAGCAGCAATGGTTGTATGATAGGACTTTGGAGATTAAATAATGTTCTTTGATTATATGGAAGAAAATGAGATCTCCTCAGCAGTGTAGAAGATTGGTCTTCAAATGCAGTAAGGCAGGTGGTCATAGGCAGGAGCCAGAAATCCCTGTGTAAATGTTAACACTTATTAAAAATCAATGTTTTTCTTTCTGTAGTTTCCACGTCTTAAGAGGAGAAAGGGGAAGAAAAGGTTAATCAAATACCAGTATAAACAATCTGTTGGCTTACAAGGCAGTCATTTCTTATTTCTTGTCAAGCCATTAAGCTATAAGTTAACTAGTTCATGTGTGTAAACAAAACCAAAGCAGAACCAAAAACCCACCCACCCCAAAACAAAAACCTGAAAACCAAACCAAACCCTGCCTTATGAAATGGTAACAGAGGTCAGATGAACTGATGGCTCTGACTAGGGAAGTGCCCCATGTCCCATCACCCTGTGCCCACTGCAGGTGCTACGGTTGATGCACTTGAATTTACTCTGTAGGTATCGTATCACTTGGTCAGATTTAAGCTGCTTGTTATTACAGACAATTACTTCAGGATGGTTCCCACTTGAAATTATGTAGTAGGTAATAGGGGGAAAAAAAGAAACCTCAGCAAGTGTAGCCAAGAGGAGCAGCTGAATGTAAGGGAGATGGGGCTCAGTGTGGGTGGTGGTGGCTTAGGTGACCACTGTGCTGGAGGTGATGCTGGAGTCTTGCAGGAGATGAGTGTTGGGGGGCACATCCTTCTCCTGAGGCTTTTGAAGGGAACTGCTGTGCTCTGGTTTCTTCTGGCAACATGCTGCTGCTCTCATGGCATACCTGCTCTTTCTTGGCTCCCCAAGGGTTTATCCTGAGGAGTTGCAACTGAAAGAACTGCTGTCAAGGACCTAGGGCTACCTTCAAGTGTTAATCAAATCCCTTATTACTCTGTGTCAGCTCCATCCCAGTAACCTCCAACAAGGATCCTTACCTCAAAACAACCTGACATTGAGTGTGGGTAATACATTGCTCGATGATGATGATGGATTCACTAATGTTATTTGATGTATCTTTCATGTTAAAATTAATATCATCTTTGATGTCGTGAAGGTTGAATTCAGAGAAGATAATTGATCCTTGAGCCGAAAAAAAGTCTTCAGAGTTCTTGGCAATTGTTAGTTCAGGTTGCAGTTGTGTCCTGGTTGTCATTCTAGATGCAGACCAGTGCGGTGGGTGACTATCAAAACTGGAAACATCACATGAATGTGTGGAAATGGCAAAGACTGAGTGCTTGGGAGTTTTAACCTTTAAACTGTAGGACTGAGGATTTCTTACAGTTCTAAGTATATCTGTATATCTTGCTTAGTCCTATGCAATTTATTAAAAAATATTTGGGAAGAATAGATGACTTATTTGTAGTTAGTGTTATATAGTGTTGTTTGTTTGTATGCGCTCCCAGTATGTCAGTTATAGCTTCAGAATTAAAAAATGTTGCCTCCAGAATATTATTCAAAATCTTATGTTACAGAAGATAGTGCAGGTTTGGGTACTTACCCTCAAAAATCTGTTTCAGGGTGGTGGAACAACCTAACTGGCTCCTGCATCCGCTAGCTGGTACAAATATCATAGCTGCCTGACTGCTTCCTTTCGTTGCAGAAACAGTATTTTTGGAGGTTGGTTGCCTGTTCACAAAGAATTCTGACATGGACAGCTTCCATCAGTGCTGAAAGCTTTGTATGGTAGATGCTGCCATCATTAGGATGGAGTTTATCTCCTCTTGCTGCACTGGACTTGTAGGAATGTGGGTAGAAAGTGACTGTGATAAAATCCAATGATATGTTGGTTATTACAGTTGATGGCGAGTTCGGTAGGAAGGGACTCTTGAAACTCTTAACTGGGTGACTTGAGGGTTCAGGTGCAATGAAGAACTCTGATCCAAGGTCTGAGGCTCTGGACTGTTGCTGTTACTTTTCTGCCTGTGAAAGGAAAGTGGAACTTGATCAGAAATGGCTTAGTTTGTAGGGATGTGATGAACCAATCTGTGTTTCTGCAGTGATTTCCTTTTTTTTTCTTTAAAGATTTGAGTATTCTCAGCTTGTAGAATGGTAGAGTGCAATTTTCTAGTTCATAGAAGGTTTGATTATTAAATAGCTATTCCAAGTATTTTAAACGATACCTTTACTATAAATGTGCTATGACAGTTGAAGTTACACCTTTAAGGTTTTGCTTCAAAATCCTTCTATATCTTCCTGAATATTCAAGTGTATTTTCCTTATTACTTAAGGCCAGCAACATTATTATTTTAATCCATTTCTTGGATTTAATAAGACAAAGTGGAGCAGTCACTGACAAGATGTTAATTCACTGTAATATTGTCATCAACAAACTTCTAATAACTTCAAAGACACCCTTGTCATATTCAATGTTCATGTGTGTGTACAATTGGAAAGGTTGTCCTCAAATTCAACCAAAGTGCCAAAGAATGCTATTTGTCCCTAATTAAATATTGAGGACTTCTGTGTTTAATATTTAATTGGCCAGCTGTACTGCAGTTGAGGAGGGGAGAAATGCTAAAACCCAGCGTTTGCACTTAAAGACCATTTCTGGGGCAGTTAAGGAACCTGTTGCTAAATGAATTGGAAGGAAGTGGCTGAAATAAAAACCCTTTTGGTGCATTCCCATGCTTCTGGTCTGGAGAAGCAGCCCTTGTTTATCATGTGGCTACACCCGCACTCTTCGGAGCTGTGTAATGTATAAGGGCACTGAGGACCTATTTCTGACTCATGAAAGAGTCTGGGATGCTTGGAAAGGCTGTAGGGTACTCAGGACAAAGCAGGGAAGCTGTTATTTGGACTTCTTCCTGTTACATGAGAAGTCTGTATCAGAGTTGGCATTGAAGCGATGCAGATTGAAATGGTTCAGGTTGATGGAATTGTCAATTTTACTTGCTCCTTTGAAGCAGATAGTTACTAAGAAAAAGCAAAGATGCTCTTTTGCAATGCATGAAATTGCCCTTGTACTTTGAGGAGAAAACAGGCATAAAGACAGAAAGGAAAAGTAGCATGTGATGCTTAGGCTTACATGATTGTTGGTTTGGAAGGAGCTTAGATCTTGGCCATCTAGTTGTCCTCTTAAAGCACTGACCTATATCTTCAGTTTAGAAACAGGTAATTGAAATGTAAAGGATGTGAAGGTAGGGCTTTGGATGTGGAAATACTGGTGTACCCTGTGGAATCATCATGGGTCTGTAAGGCCTCAGAGAAAAACGTATGTGTGATGTGAGGCAGTGTTGCATTATCGGTTGGGCCAACAGCTCAGGGTTTGGGGTTGGTTTACTAGGTAGATTGCTTTAACTCCCTGCCTCAGTAACATACACCTGTCCATAACACAGGGATGAGAGTAGACTTGTGAACCTTAGCAGCTGTTACAAAGATGCTTTGAGGAAAGCATGTGCTGGGAACTTGGTGTGCAGTGTGTTGTGCCAGTCATTGTCAGAGGGGATGTGATGGCCCTGCTCCATTCACTTCTCCCTTTGCCACCTTCTCTCTCCCATCTCTCTGTAAATAGATGGCAAGGGGAACATCAGCCTGCAATCTCAAGATCAATGGTAACTTGGTATCAGATGACCTGGTCTTGTGTCTGTCCGAAATTATTTTAGCCTGAAAATTGAGAGGGTTTAAACCACAAATGAGAGAAGTCCTGCAGTAGCATCTAGTCTAAGGGATTATGTATCTGGAGTCTCTCTCTGCTGCTATGTCCAAAGGGGTT
Organism: Zapornia atra; assembly: GCA_013400835.1. Lineage (NCBI taxonomy): Eukaryota > Metazoa > Chordata > Aves > Gruiformes > Rallidae > Zapornia > Zapornia atra. The sequence continues at coordinate 253,845 of VZTU01025858.1, forward strand.
CCACTGTGTGGTACATAACTTGAATCTATGGATTTTGATGGGCTTTTGTTTTGTTGCATTGAAGCTAGGTCAGGCTGAAGGTGTGCTGGTGTCCCTGTGCTTGGATTAATCAGGTTATGAAGCTAAAGGAATGGAAAGTGTGTTCACCCTGATCAAAGAAAGTTGAGACTTCTGGCTTTCTTCTGTGGGATATTTCAGGTCATCTTGGGTGCCCATAGTCTGTGCATCTGTTTCTGTTCAATGCTATGGTCCTGACTACTGTCTTTTACTCTGAGACATGGTTTGTTACTGGATGTTTGAAGTTGCTGGTAGCGTTTGAGGAGATGTGCAGAGAAGATGTTTTATACGCCTGTAGATTAAACATCTACCACACTTTTCTGTGGCTGTGGGGTCTGCACTGGGTGGTGCAGGTAGCCCTTGTTATGTTCCCTGAATATATTAGCCATGTTTTTTTCCAACTGGAACTGCTGTTTATTGCTGTTGTGATAAATTTTGTAATGGAATTAACGAAATGTCAAAAGAATTCTTGCTTGCATTGGGATGTCCTAAAGCTGTACCTTTAATCATGTGTGAATTAGTTTAAAAAGTATCAAGGTCCATTAAAAATGGGCATTCTGCTGTGCAGGGTGGTAGTTGTCCAGCCAGGCACCACATCCTGACACATAAGAGTTTTATTATTCTGTTTATTGGTCACTTCTGAGCAAGGAGTGGCAATGACAACTACATAAAAAATATAAAGACCAATGAGTTTGTGTGCACCTAATGTACTGGATTTACTCATTAATCTACTCCCTTCCCATCAGGGATTTCCTTTCTCTGAATATTGTCAGCATGTGTCTGTCATAATTGTTTTTATATCTTAAAATATTGAAGTTATGGCACATATAATGAACAAGGCTGTACGAGGTATGCAGCACACACCCCAGAGCAGTTAGTGAAGACTTGTATGCGAGATAAAGGGAAGTGAAGCTTGGGCTCAGTCCTTGTATGAGAAACTGAAGTCCACTGCGTAAGAAAAGGTTACCCAAGTTTCATATTTATTTTGATAACACTGTGTTGTGAGATCTGTCACTTTGTAAAGATAATTTGTATTGCAGAGTTGGAGTTCTTCCTCTGAATTTACAACAGATGGCTTGTGTATCTTTCCTACAGTCTTCTGCATTGCGTATATACATCCATAGGGACAGATTCCATCATTTGAATGTCTAAAACTTCTTCCAACATCCTTATGCAAACTGGGGTTTTTTTTATCAGAAAACTCTGATTGCAACTGAGACAGCTTAATGAAATATTCCAGGCTTGACTGAAGTTCTTCAATAATTTTTTCATGCTCGCAGTGGAATTTCTGGTTAATTCAGCAGAGAGTCTGTAGCTGGCAGGATAGAGGTGGAGATTTACTTAGGATGAGGGATGCCTGCATTCAGATCATCTCTTCTTGGCTTCATTCAGACCCGGGACTTGGATTAATATTCTGGCATTCAATTGAGTATTTCGAATGTCAATCTGTGGTGAGTTTTACTGCTTGTGTTTTTGATGTAAAATATATGTAAGAGAGAGAGAGAATCTTCCTAATCAGGCAGACTGTTAAAAAGTTGCAGGATGAAATAAAGCAGCTCAGTTTTAATGACAGTCATGAATGAACTCTGCAACTCCCATGTGCATAAAAGACTATTCGTAACTGGGAAAGCTGCTTTAATTTGGCTTGGAATGTGGTCTGTTGGGAAGCCTTATAAGCAACTCTAACTGTATTATGCAATGAAAGGAGGCTATTACTTATCTAATTGCCTAGATTTTCATTAATAATGCAAAATTTCCCTGCTTTTTCATTCCTCCAGGTGATTAACCGGAGATTCTTCTCAGCAATCTGGCCTCTGTTTTGAGAGAGGTGCAATGAACAGGCTGATAGATCTTTAGCTTAAAAAAAACCCTAAACGAATTGAAGTGATTAACCTTTAACACAAAGCTACCACGACTGTTAACATCTTGTGTGGTAGCCATGCTGAGTGAATGCTGAACTGTTGGGGGGAAGGTTAATGACTGATCCTCTGGAGAGGAGAGAAATTGATGTCCCATGATTTAAATATAGATCGAGCGCAGGTCTGAGGCTGCTGGGATTTTGTTGCTTGGAACTTTTGGTCTAAAACTGCAGCAAAATTTAGGTGATGGAACCTGCACTGACACTACTGAAGTTAAACAGGTGACTCAAAGAGTTAGAGCTCTGATTTCAGTGAGGCAGTGGGGTAATGCCACAGGCTGTAGGAGCAAAGCCTGACTAGATGATGCCGTTACCCAGATCTGGACCTAACACTACAGAATCTTTTCACAGGCTGAGACTCAGACTTGATATAAAACGGTGTCCCTGGCTTGGGCGTTGCTGTGGGGCTGGCTCTGTTGTTTTTCCACACCCTCTAAACTCAGCTACCCCCTCCCAGACTTCTAGCAAAGGGAGGCAGGAGCTTGTGGTGCAGATGAGATCTCAAACCTTCACTCTGTGTGTCCTGCCTGAGCAGGGAGTGACTGGTTTCATAGGAGAGCTGTGGTTTGTTAGCTGTGTTACTAATGGCCATGGTGGGATCTTTCCCTGAATTACCTTCCTCTCTTAGTGCCATTATCCTAACAAAGCATGAAAACTGCTAATTGCTAAAACTAACAGCTTACACTTGCGCGTGGCTATCAGTGTAATGCTGTATATAAACCATGTGTCATATGTTGTGGCCTTAATTGGCTTTTATTGCTTTATCTTAAACGATGGCCTGTGCTTAATGTAATCATGGGAATCTTTTTATCTCAGAAGCCCCAAGGCTCCATGGATCCATGTGCTGAGTGTTGCTGCCACTCGAAACGTTGCTGTCCTCCAACTGTCACACAAAAGACAAAATTCTCAAGTTTAATCTTTTTTTTAGAATACATTTTTATAAAGTTGTTTCTGTGCTGGTTTTTATTTTCTCTGCAAATGGCACGGGAAAAGTCAGATGGGTCAGTGTTTCCCGGAGCTGGAGGCTCTCAACAGGGCAGTCGCTGCTGATGTTAGAGCAAAGTGATCAGACCCCAAAAGCTTTTGCTTTTAAAGGAAGTCATCAACATTTAGATAGGAAAAAGTACTTGTGTGACTCTATAGTTCACCCAACTGGTAGAAGGATTTTAAGAAACAGTATTTTATTGAAAGTACTACTCCCCTCAGGTAACTGTTCAACAATGATCATTCAGTGAGCTGTTTTTTCATAGCCACATGTTCATTACTACTTTGTAGTACTTAGCCTTGAAAGAAAGGGTCAGTGAATGAGATCTAATGTGATACCTTGCTAAATATGATGTTAAATCCAGGTATACACCTTAAATACACAGTCGCACTTGGTGTCATGCACCATAGTTGTGAGAACTGAAATAGTGTGTGGGTTCCAAGGTGAGCTACGAGTTTTAACTTACATGATGTTGCTGTTCATCCATGAAACTTTACAGCAGGTCTGTAGGGAGCAAAATTGAAAGTTTTATAACAAATAAATTGAAGCTTCATACTTCAGTGCTGACATTCATAAAACAATTTCTGTTGAGTTTGAAGCCAGCTCCACCTGGGTTTTTTGCAGTAGGATGTCTCATGGATTAAAATGGAGAGCTGTACAGGTCATCCTAATGGGGTTTAACTTCATTCCTTGCCCTGATGTTTTTTCCTGGTGTGGGTGCAAGGGTGATGGTCAGATTGCTTGGGAGGAGGTTGTCTGTCCCCTTGCTTATCCGCAGGAACATCTCTAGCCTAGTTTGCATCTGGATAACATTCCTTTCCAAGGTCCCCTTGCTGCCGCTCTCCTGTCACAGAAACAAACCACTGCTTCTACAGAAGAGAGTGTAAGAAAGACTACGCCCGGGTTTCTTTCTCAAATGACTTTAATACTCCAGGAAGCTCAGTGGAGAATTAGGTGTTTATGCATGGATGAGAAGTTTAATGAAGAGGAAAACTACAGTCTTCACTCATTTTAGCCTTTCTGCTGTTTTTCAAATAAATCCACAGAAAAGTCGCAATATTAACAGTGTGCACCTATTCTTATTGCAGCTTTCAGCACTTTAGCATAGGAATTAGAGATAAATAACACCACCCCCCCCACCCCACAACCAAACCCAGAGGCAAGCTTTGAAAAATGATAATGGGAAAAAGCCTTGGAGAGCTGCATCTTTCAGGCTTTACAGAGCAAACTTTTTGAAAAATGGGGAACTCCAGGGCTACAGTGCTGTAAAGTGAACTGCTGCTTTACTTTGAATTGTCCAGGTGTAGAGAAATGAGGAGAAATTTGGCTGGAAAGCAGGGATTTTGTTTGGCACAGTCTTGGAAAATAATAAGAAAAAAATAGATACGTAGACACATGTACCTATGTCAAGTGTTACTTGCAAGATGTAGAATCCTGTTTGGCTTTACCCTGTTCTCTCCCTTTGTGCACGTATTTTGCTTCCCTGATGCTGTGTGAGAAGGGGCAGTGTGAAGTAACGTATTCTGTAGCATTTATATTCATAATTTATGCCTGCAGTCTTGAAATAATCTCATTTGTCTTCCACTGTTACTGGAACGAGTTTTGCTAGCGTTGAAGGACGCTGGAAGCAACGAGGGATTCTGTTGCTTCAGCTTTTCATTTGTCTTCTGTAAAGAGTGGTTTTGAATAGGAAGATAAATCGGGGAGTTGTGTAATATGATTGCTGTACGTAACCAACCTGATTTCCAGGAGGCTCGCAGGACTCCAGCTTGTCTGTTCAATAGATAACCAGGTTTATTGGGCAGATAATACCTTTCTCTCCGGCACAGGAAAAGAACATGTCAAACACCTTCTCTTGTCTTCCCAGGCGATGGTGTGTCGCAGGCAGCAGGACCGGAGGAGACCCGTAGCTTTGCTAGCGCGTGACGGGGAAGTGCATCAAGGATGGAGGGAGGTGGTGGATCCCTGTGCGTTCCCTGCAGCAGCGTTTATCTGCCCCAAGCAAAATGCAGATGGAGAGGAGCCAGGGCTCTGATCTCTCTTGCAGCTGGGAATTACTCCTGACGTAAGCTCAGAGCAGGCAAGAGCTGATTTCTTGCACAAACCCTTACCAGGAGGAAGCTCCTGCCCTGCACACTGGGAGTAGTGGTTGTGTTAGATGTCCTGGGGAGGACAGCCTTTGTTTGCTTGCACTGAGTCACAGAAACAACTGCACAAGCTTTAAACTAAGTCAACTTCAGGCCATTAGCAGTCTAGCAGCAGAGTACTGCCCTCAGTGTTGGGGAGTTTTTCCCTCTTCTCAGGAGTTCTGTGGTTGCAGAGCAGCAGTGCCTGCACCTGGAGTTTTACTGGGAAAACCATCAGGTTATGGACTGTGGTGTGAAAAGTGGTGGATCAAGAGTCTGTAGAGAAAAACCCGTTGAAAACTTTTGTTGAAAGAAATTTGTTGAAGGATTTGGTGACTGTGAGCATGTGAAAGGAACATGTTTGTCTTCGGCATTTTGTGCAGCCTCTCACCTTGTTTACACTGGAGTAAATCTGAGCACTGGTGATTTAGGATTTATTTGGTGTAAATTAGATTAAAAGTCACCCTTGGGGCCTAATTAAGCAGTGACATAAATAGTGGAGTAAGTTTAAACACCAGCAGTAGATTTTGCAGATAACAGATATGAATGGATGTAAATATGCCTGAAGTCTCATTGATGTAGAAATTTTAATTACATCTGTTGCTCATTCTCTGGGTGACTGCTTAGAGCCCAGGACCACAAGCTTCCTCCACACACAGTGTCTGTGTTCCCACTGGCATCGCGCTGCATCTCCTGAAGCTGTGCTGCTGCCCTGTGTGCTGGGTGCTGTCCTGTTCTGTGCTTTGCTGGTTGCTTCCACTCACCCCTCTGCCTTTGAGCCAGAGGGATGTATAAATGCACACTTTGGGTTGCTGTAAGCCAAGGGTAGGGCTTAAGGAAATTCTCCTAAAGACTATTCCTTGTTGTTGGTAAAACACTGTACAGACAGGCTTCAGTCTCCCGATCACAACGCATGCAATCACTTTCTGACTGACTAAATATCTTACCTGCAGAATAGGTTATTGGGTCTGCAAGCTCTAAGGTGCTGTTTCCTGTCTTGTTCCTGATAGCTGAAGGTGGCTGCAGAAAGTTTTTACACATTGTCTCTTCTGTTTCCCTGATAGATGTTTCCACAAAAACGGGCAAGGTGATGAGATCAGCCTCAGCCAGGTTTAGTACACAGTGACAGTGCTGCAGATGCAGGCTGAACCCTTGGCAAAGCGTCTAGTTTTCTTCTCATAAAACCTGTTTGACTGGCTTTCAATGTTAAATAATCAAAGTGGTTTTGAAAACTGCTGATGTAAAAAGTTGTGAACTTTTAAAAGTATTTTTATTCACTTCCTCAGCTTCGTTACTGGAAAGTGGTTTGCACAACTTCAGTTAGAGGATGTCGCCAGCGTATCGGGGAGTTGATGCCTGATGGGAGAGATCCTGCTGTTGGGGGAAAGACAGCAGCAAAGCCTTCCCAGGATGCAGCAGTCTTTGTAGTTTTGGGGCAGGTGATATTTGCTTTGAATACTGGTCTGTTGGGAACAGAGGGCTCCCCTCCCAGAAGCAGGGAAGAGGATTGTGAGGGACGATTTGGACTATTGAATTTGCATTTTATTCCCTCTCCCACACGGTAATGCCCGAAGTCTGTAGCAGTGTGTAGCTTCTCAGCATCCTTTTCCCTAAGAGGAGTTCTGTCATTTTTATTATGCTTCTGCTCTGGCAAATGCTGCAGAGGTTTGTAGGGCACTGAGCTGCTTCTCACTTACCATAAAAAGAAAAGCGTGCTGGGGGAGTCCCTGAGCAGTGGCTGGTGATGCTGCCCCTTCATCTCCTTGCTCAGTTTGGGGGAGCTGATTGTTTGCTATGTGGTAGGCATGTAGCACCCTCCCACAAGTGCTTTTAGTGGTGGACTGAGCAGCAGGAGAACAGCCCTGGTTGGGGAGGTTTGATGACCCATTCCTCTGGAAGGCTGACCCACATCACCATTGCAGCACCTGGTTGCTCACTGTCCTTCGGATGTCATTTCTTGCCAGTGACATCCATGGGTGGTGAACCAGTGAAGTTAGGACATCCAGCTCCAGTGCTGGTGACCAGAATCAGAGCAAGCCATGCTTCTGCTTTTTACATTGTCAGTTAAAGAAAGTAACAGCAAAGCTAACTTCCTCAAATCAGACCAAAGCCTTAAGGTTTAATGTCTGTTCGGTTTTAAGACCCTTTCTTTAGTTACTTGTTTTGGTGGTTTTTGATTTACCCATTCTCTTTATTTGGATTAAGAGAATAATTGAAGCCAATCCTTACCCTGTTAGATAGGAAGTTCAAATGTAGGTCATATTTAAAAAGGTTTATAATGAACTTTGTTAAAAATGTCTCCTGATTTCCTCTGGTGTATCCAAGTGCATATTTTAAAATCTGCTGATTTAAACTCCAGCTTATAAGCTTATATATAGAGATGCTAAAGGATTTTTTTTCCCAATATGAATTTGGGCCAGCTCTAGAAGTAAGATTATACTGCGGGTTTTTATGGGGTGGAGATACCAAAAACGTGTCCCTCCATATCAACTCATTCATGTGGATGGCTTTGTAAGCCAGAAGTCCTGTCCCTGAAACAGCTCCCAAGGAGCACATCGGTGCAGTGTTACTAACAGAAACCTGATACTGAGTCTGCTTTGAAATTGTTTTTGTTAAATAGGGTTTAACTGAAAGGGAATGAGCGAATTCCTGTGGCTGGGTTTCTATCACTAATTTTGCCTTCCTCATTTAGTTGGGTATAGGTGTTACAGAACACATGGACTCGTTGTCCAGTTGTGATGTGCTTAAGAGTGATGGAGCAGAGCATCACCATTGCCTCATCTGGTTGCTCACTGTACTCTTCTGTGAGGCTGCACCTGCTCTAAAATACTGATGTCTGTATTAAATATTAAGCAGCATCGTGTTGCGCTGCGACAAGTCTGAAATAGAGAACTACAAACCTTGGAAGAGTTCATTGTGTCAGTGTGTGTGTGTATGGGCTGTCTCCTCCCCGTCGGGGTGATGAGGAACGTTGGTGCCATAATGTGACAGAGTTTTGAGCTGCAAGCCCAGGTCCCTGTGGGAGGTCAGCTGAGCAGCAAGCAATTAATTGTGCTGGATTGCATAATATCTTGTGGGAACTTAATTTTGCCAAGTGAAAAGCTTTAACGCTGGTGGCTTTGGAGGATTGCTCTAACCATACACTTATCCCGTTTCCTTTTCATCTCAGTGATTTTTTTTTCTTCATATTTTTTAGAATGAGCCTAATGCTTGTGATGTCTTACTGAAAAATTGGTTGCAATTATTTTATGGGTATCAAACGCTGCAGAAGGAGCATGGTGGTTAGTACTGAAACAGTGAAACAATTGGCGCCTTGTACCTCGTCTAGAAATAATTGACTCATTAATCTTAACCACGTCGACCCCATCACATGAGGGTCAAACGTAGTTTAATTCTAATAGGTGGGAATGTGTCATTTTAGACTCCAGTTCTGACAGTTAATCCTCTTCCTGGAAAATTTGCTAACACTTTTTTCAAACAAGTTAGGAAGAAAGAGAGTAGGAGATACCAAATAAGCTATAGTACATAGACTTGAGACAAAGAAGCTGTGTGACAGAATTTAAGCCTTTACAAATAGGATTTTGAGAAATAGTAAATGAGAGCAAAAAAAGGGAGAGGATGTGTCCTTTTATTATTAATTTTTTAATTTGCACTTGCCCTATGCTCGTGGATGGATGCTGGTCACTTTATTCTGCTGTTGGAGGTGATTGTTCACCTGCATACTCATCAGTCTCTACTCCTTCAGTCAGAGGTTTCGTACAAAATAATCTCTAAGCATGAATTTGTTTTCCACTATCAAAACTGCAGATTACAACCCCCCCACTTTGTAACCTTGCTGTGACGCTGCTGTGCTGTAAGCCAAATGATGTGCTTCCCCTTTTCTAACCATCGGCAGGTACTGTTTGGGGTCTGGTGAATGATGGATGGAAGGAACAGTCCAAAGGTGAATGTTAAATAGGCATTGCTAAACAGATGGTCATCAAAAAGTCATTCTGCTTATCTTTTATAGACAGCACAAACAGATAGCTACAGTTCTGTTTAAGTGATTTTTACGTGGGCTCTTTGAAGTCATTGAGCAGTGTCCTGGCACTGCTGACACGCGTGGGAGGCCAGCAGATGCGTGTTGCCTGTGCACTGAAACGCTTGTCTGAGCATTGTGGATTCTGGATTCCTTGCTTGCAGGCTGCTGCTGTCAAATCCATGTAAAAACAAGTGACCTCTGCTGAAGGGGGTGTTTTGGGCTGAGGGAAGTAGGGCCTTCCTCCTCTGTCCTGGAGTGGAGATGCCCTGTGCAGTTGGGCTGAGAATGGGTGTTGCTGGGTACTAGAGCCATGTGTAACACCTGGTAATCCAGTGATGATACACACTTAAAATTGTCCTAGGGCCAGTGGTGCATTATGCCCATCTCTTCCAAAATCTGGCAGTAAACCCATCAGGCTGGATTTCGGACTGCTACAAATACTTCCCTGCGTTCCTGCAAAAGGAAAGGCTACTTTAGACCTCTGAGTTGCTGCAGATGGAGTCTCCTTGGAAGGTACTTCCTGAGTTCTAGTCTGAAAACTGCTCCTCCTGTCTGTGACTTTGCAAGCAGCTGGTTCTTGGGTCTGTATTCAATATAGAGCATCACTTTTTTTTTTAATCCCACTTGAGAAGTTTGTAGGAAGTTCAGATGAGCCAGGATGGGGAAAGGAATGGTGACTGGTACTTCAGGAGACTCAGACAGAAATAGGAGACCAGAGAGTACCAAGTTCTCATGATCAGTGTGCGTATATATGTGTGTGTATATATCCTGCCACTACATATATATATAGTATGTGGCAGGATTGTCATTAAAGGGCCTAGAATGGCAAGAAAAGGCTTCACATCTTATATTGCCTCAGATGCTCTGGGACACTGAAGAGGCTTTAGCAGATGTGAGAAATACAGGCTAGGTAATGCCAAGAGCCCTGTTAATGGTACTGGAGATATTAGTACCCTTATGCAAATTAATCATGAAAAGGCTGGGAGAGCTTTGTGCTTGTTTTGTACTCTTCCAGCCACGTCCCTGAAACAGCTCTGGTTTTACTGTACCTAAAGGGGATTGTCTGGAAGAAATCCATCTGATGTCTAGGTTGTGTAGCCAACACAGTAACATCTAGCAGTAAGCCGTGGTTTTAGAGATGAGCCTAAGGACTTTGCAAGAAGTGTGAGTTTGGACGTGTCATTGGTAGTCACCATTATCTTTAATCCAGTAAACTGATGGAAAAGGTGTCAAGGGAAAAAAGCTTCAAAATTGTTTTCTGTTTAGGAATGTTAAATTGCAGGGGGTGTCAGCTCCCAGGGTTGCACTCCGCAGAAAGCGGAAGGAAGGAAGGATGCTTATACTGCCTGATGCTGACTCTGGAGTCACTGGGGATTACAGGTGTATAGAGAGACAGACAGGGCAAAACAAAAAGAAAATCAATACGATGCGGGGCTCCAGAACTTGCCTCCACTTCATGAAAATGCTGCTGGATGTCTCATGAGAAAGAGGTAGCTGTAAGGTCATCGGAGATGGGTGCTCTGTGCTGTGAAGTAATAGGTGATAACACATGTGGATTCCAGTAGTGCAGGTGATGGCTCTTGTTCTGTAAGCTCTCCATGGCTCCGATAGCTTGAAATGAAAGATGTTAAATTTTCAGGACGTAGCACAACCTGCACAAATGAATTTGTTTCCCAGTGATGCTGATGTTTGGAGTGGACTTGTGTCCATCCCAGGAGCAGCCTGAGTCACTTCAAGAGCTAACTGATTATTGCTGGCAAATTTTCTTCATTGTTTGACTGTGTCCGTTTGGATGCTCTGTGTTGTTGAGCTACAGAAAGGAAGACGTGGTGAGTGTTCTTGAGGACAGGTTAAGGACACTCTGCCTGTCAGGGCGTTTTCAGATAGAACATCTGAGAGGTGTCACAGCGATTGGACACAGAATAAATCAGGACTTCTGCAAGAACGTGTAGCCCTGAATAATCACTGTAAGCTGCTGAATCTTGCTTCACATTTGTCCTGTGGGCTCTTGCTCTCAGTGCAGCAAATACACTGCCAGAAACGGTGATATCAAGCGCATCATCTGCGTTGTTATACAGGGAACAGCGCTTTTGAGTAGCTGAAACAAGCAATGTGCTGTGAGCCTAGGAAAACATATGTATGTCGAAGATGATACATGATTGCTGTTAAAGTTTATAAATCTTTCATAGTGTGGTAAATGGGCTAAAACCAGCTAGGCTGGAAGGAGTATGCAAATTAAAAAATAAAGTGGAAATCAAGAAGGCTATAAAGGGAAGGAGGTACACCTATATTTGCAAGACTACATGGGAAGGGGATCTTCCTTGTATTACATTTGCATTTCTGTAATCCAGCCCTGAGAACTGAGGAAAGGAGGAATTGCAAATTGGTGCAGCAGCCTCAGCAGCAGGCTATGGTAAGGATGAAGAGGAGAGCCTTTCTTTGAGAGCAGAGAGGCAGTTGAGATAAAAGAACTGCTCTGAGCATCTCTGTCCCCAGGAAAGAGTGTTAGCTGCCCAGCCCCTGATGCTGCCCATCGTTCTGGTCTCCAGCTCAGCCGTGGGGCTTGATGAGATGGTGGTGGGAAGGGGTCGGTTTGGTAACGTAATGCCACAGGGCAGGAGCACAGCTGGATTCAGGTTCGCAGCTGGTGCCTTGGAGATGCTCTGAAAGGAATTGGCAGCTAACGGGCAGACTAAAACTTCAGATACACTTTGATATTTTTCCTTTGTGACGTGTTTCCAACTTGGCTGTTAAATAACCTTTGCTAGTGTCAACCTGATGCTCCTTTCCCTGCCAGAGTGCCAGTGGGCTCATCCTGTGGCAGGGGATGTCTCGTCGGGAGGCTGTTCTGCATAAAATTGCATCTCACACCATGGTTATGGGCTCTCATAGGTTGGAGTGTCTTTCCTACCAACTTGGGGGTAAGGATGCGACTGAAGGAGGCTGGCTTGACATGACCAATGCCCTTCCAACAACAGGTTGAGGTGACTGATGGGAAGATGGCCAGTGACAATGTCAAGAGTGACTGCAGAAGAGTTCCTAATTTTCTCTATGCATGTCACTTGCAGGTTGAACAAACCAGAGCACTCACAGGCTTTGAGAGGTGCGGAGGTGCCCATCAGCTGCTGGCAGTGCTCGGCAGATTTAGTGTAATTCTCAGCTGAGGTAGTTGAATTGTGAGATTTTGCATCCCCGGAGGAGTGTAATCTGCAGTGAGAGAAGGCAGATAAAGTGCAGTGTGCTCTGGCATGTTGCCTGTAAGCATGTGGCTGATGGCTGTTCATAAGATGGGAACTCATCTAGGACTGTCAGTACTGGCATTTAACTGGGCAGGAACCTTAATCCAACAGAAATTGTTATGAGGCTTTCAATTCCCACAAATTAAGGCTTCAGCAGTAAGTTTCAAAAGACAGGAAGATTTCCTAGCAGTACGATCTGTGATGTATTATTTGTCTACCCTTATGATTCAATTTTCTGTGTGCTGCTTAACTGCTGTGAGGAGAAAGAAGTGATTTTGTGAGGCTGCCCAGGAGAGCAGCTGCAGAGTGGGGCGGGAATGTGCTGGTTTGGGGCTGGCAGCACGGAAAAACTGGGGTTTGCTTGGATACGAACCCCCTGGTCTGGGTTGGCAGCGGGATTGGTGCGGTCCTGTTGGTGAGGAGGCTCCAGAGCAGCCAGGTGACAGCTCAGGGTGCTCCATCACAGGCCTATGAGGATAGGGGCTTGTTGCTGCCTCCCAGCAGTACCCCTATCTGATTGTTTCTCTGTCATACTTCACCTGGGTCAACAGATGAAGTGAATGTGACTTCACCCATGCTCAGATGGTTCTGAGGGGTGCTGAAGCCTTGGTCTTTGCCGAGGGCAGGAGTTCCCAGTGCTGCAGTCCCGTGGTTCCATTTATGCTGGCTATTTTAATGCAAAGCCATCTGGTGGTGCCCCCATCCCTTCCCCAGTTGTGCTGTTTGAAGCAGTAAGATGTGTTGAGGTGCTTTTAATTTTCTCTCTGCTTTCTGAGCCCCGTAGGATGCATTTGAGATGATATTTGCAGATTTTATGTAGCAATCTTGAGGGACAGAAAACTTCCTCTTCTGAGATAAAGGAGATTCTCCTATAAGAGCATGATGTATAGATCTGGTCCTTCAGGAGAAGGAACGGAGTACTGGTGGGTTTGTAAGAGGAATGTTTATGGAGGCAGACTTTTCCTGTTTATAGCAAGGGTGCTTATTCTTAGATGGAGACTTTTTGTCCCAAGCCACTGCAGACAATCAATCTCATATCAAATAATGTAGAATGTGTTGTTGAATTGTATATGCTAATTGATTGTGAGTACAATGTATTATGTTTTGTTTTTAGCCTGAACCATGAGAGCCCCGTTCAGTTTGCTGAGCAGCCTCAGCCAAACTTATCAGAGGGGTGGATGTCTCAAAGGCAGTTATTTCCTCTTTGTGTCCTGAAAGCTGGTGGCTGCCCAGAGCAGACAGGTATAGGGAGTGTTCCTGCTGATGAGAAGGCTGCAGTGTGTGTGGTGAGCATCCCACCTGTTGCTGGTATCCGTGTGGGGGTGTGGAGCTGGCTGCAGGAGATGCTGCCTCTTGCTTGGCTGCTCGTTGGGTTGAAGCTGGAGGTGCTGCAGGACCAATGGAAGGTATGGGGAGGGATTGGGGGTTTTGGTGAAGTGATGAGGCAGGTGAGGTTGTATGGGAAACTGAGGGGAGAGGGGTGGCCTTCTGGGAAGCATCCACACAAATTTGGGTGCATCCAGGGGACACCTTAATTAGGTCAAAGAGTAAAGGAAGTAAAACATTGGGTTTTTTCTTTGGCCAGTCAGAATTTTGAGTTAATTGCTTTTAAAATGAGCCCATAACTTTTAGCAGGGAGGATGGGTAGCTCCTGTTTACACTTCATTTTGCTAGGTTTCACCCTACCATGTTTTACACGAGCAACTCCAGGCGTATAAAAGGCCACTCTTCTCCTCGGGGCACTGAAACAATGACGAGGTAATTGTATGTGAAACCAAGGTGCTTCCTGTGTTGCCTCGTTCTGTTGTAGCCAAACACCCTCGATTGGTGTGTGAGCGTGGGAATTAGCTGTGATTTGGAGCAGGCTCTAAAAACGGCACATCTGTCTGGTACAGGCCAGAGTCATTTCCTGTGAGGTGGCTGCAGGCAGTTCTAGGATAGACCCAAACTTATTATCATCCTTGGTTTGTGTCTGTCTGCTGGTTGCTCTTTGGAGCTGTGGTTCTTGGAACAACCTTTGGTTTTCCAGAGATTCTTAAATTATTTCAGAATGAAAAGAAAACTGATATTATAGACTTAAGGGTTTTCTCTTGGATATTCTTACCCCACCCCCCTTTTTTTTTCCACTTTGGTTCCAGATAGCATAGCAACGAATGCATGTGTATTTAAGAGGCTGCAGTAGATGGAACGTTATTAATGAACACATTTAATAAATACATTAATGAGTGTATTTTATGTATATGAATGCTTATCTGCATACATTTCATGTTCTAGGGCTTTATTTAGCAATTCAGTTTTCTTTCTGGGAAGAAAAGAGTTTTTTAACCAAGGGATTTGTTTTTGAGGTGGATTAAATTGCTAACAAATTTTGAGTTCACTGATGGCAGAATCAGGTCCACGATTGTAATCCTTCATATCAAATGGTATAACTTCCTTTTATACAGGATTTATCTGGTGCCCCTGGTAGCCTTTCAAAGGAAGATTTAGGGAGAGCTTTTAATTCATGCTGGTGTACTTTTTTTGAAAGAAACTGAAATTTTCATCATGAAAAATTCATATATACAACGCTAATGAAGTGCATGCATCAGATTTATCTAGGTGTATTTTTTTTTCTGCATGGTTTCTCTCAGCTAACGCTACCTTCTCTTTTTCCTCTAGTACAGTCTCTGAGCTGCATCCTTTCAGAACGGAGCCCCTTCACAGCAGCTTAAGCCCTTGCACAAGCTGGGCTTTTTTGAACATTTTTAATCTATCTTAATATTTTTCTTATCCTATAGCAATACATAATAGCTTTTATTAAAATACTTACAATGCCTTTTTAAATCCCCAGCTAACACTTGACTTGTCAGGATTATATATAAGCATAACCTTTTTGTTTGAGTGTGTCTGGAAATCACAACGAGCCTGATGGACACTTACTTTTCACAGGCTGCTGTTTTAACCCCCCTAAGGCAATCAGAACAGAACTATGCAGTAGTGTCTGTAATATGAATAATTTTGGATACATTTTTTTTATTTCTCTGAGATGCCTGTAAAAGAGGCTGGCTTCTGGAGATGCTCATCACCTGCTTTCTGCAATCCCAGCCCATTTACTGTGTCCTGTGAGGGGCACCTGAAATCACTGCTCTCATTTGAGAGGATTGCTAAAAAGGTCAGAGTGACTTTTTTAACAGTGATTTTTTTTGGTGGTCAGTCATGCTTACATATTTCAATGGAAAGGTAGAGAAGGGCCAGCATTGCCTGCTTGCATTCCTTTTTGTTTGCTTAGTACTTTAATACTCAAATTTGTAGCTTTAAATGACTTTTGACTGCAAGAAGAATGTATTTTACTCTAAAACTTTTTTTTCAGCTGACAGTTTCATACCAAGGTCTGATCCTTATTTAACATATGTGTCACTGCTTAAGTAGCAGTTGCAGCCTGGATACAGGTATTTTCAGGAGTCGTCTTTGGTCTGTTTAATGCTGGAGACTAGGCTGAGTGTGCATAGTCACCTACTTAAATGTTGTCAGTCTGTTAATAAAATAAAATTTTAAAAGTTTGCAGAAAGAACACATCAGTTAATTCAGAAATGTACAAAAAGTTGTAAACAATTTTGAATGGTTTATAAATTCACAGATGCTTTTCTGTGTTGGAATGGAGAAAAACAGCTTCTGATGGTGATTGAATGATACATAATAGTACTGGATGGATGGATATAAATGTAGCTGAAGAGAAAATTAATATGGCTTTAATATAAGGAGAATAGAAAGTATTTGTGTGTTTTGGATGTTAGTGGAGTATGGCTATAGTCGTTTGAGCTGTTTTGCTAGAGCATCTACAAAATTTAACCCTAACAGTGGAACAGCCTTGAAGAAAAAGAAAGAAGATAGGGAAGCAATGAGACCAACAGCCAATCAAGAGACAGGGTGTATCTTGCTTTCAGCTAGAAGGGGTTCCGAACTAGTTTGTGCAGGAATGTGTTTTTGAGACTGGAGAAAACAGTAAAGAGCAGGTGCAGACAGAAAAGGTAACAAGTTCACTGAGAGGAAGATGTCCAGCCCTTCATCCCTGAAGACTGACAGAAGACCCCGAGTGTCACTGAGCATGCTGTATCTGGGAGGAGTTAATGTAAATGTCTTCTTGGCAATAATTTGTATAACTTTGCCTTTTCTTAGAAATGATAATGAATATGTAGAGTTAATCTGTATCAATATGAGAAATTTGGCTTTAAATGGAGGACACGTTAGGAGGAGCGATCGATCCCCTGTGTGCCCAGCGCTGCAGTAAAGAATACCTGCCCAATAGTCACCAAGGCCAGTGAGTTTTGATTTCAGTTTTTTGAGGCTTCAGTAGGTTTAAGAAGGTAGAGACTTGGATGTGGGTACTCTTATAATATGTGTACAAAAACTGCTCCTGGTTCTCTAATGAGATAGTATGTGAGAGGAAAAGCTGTTAGCTCAAAGGGCAAGGGAAAGGCAAAGCTGGTACTTTTGACTTATTTCTCTCTACATGTTTTGCATTAATAAACAATGATACTTGATACAACAAATGTGTAAACTGGAAAATGAATGGTGTCCTCCCCGAGTTTTGGTGTTTTGGGAGTGTGCAAAGCATCCACTGGAAATCCCTGGAACTGGAGCCTTTGTTCTCTCTGAAATCCCTGGTAATGTTAAAGCTCACTGCTCTTGTAGGGAAGTGTGCATGGTATGGCTGGCACATGTTTGGGTGCTCAGAAATAAAATAACCTCTGCAGGTAAATGGTGAGAGGGTTTTCTGGAGCAGGCATGCGTCTGTCTACCTGGTGCTTGTGCACCTGAGAGGCTTTGTGAGGTTTCTCGTCTTAGGCACCATCCCCTTATGGAAGGTCTGAGTCCTGCTGCCTCTAATCCAGAGATCATCCTTTGCCCCTAGTGCTGTGTATTGTGGGGTCTTGGTGGTTCCCTGCTCCCCCTTTCCTGGTGTGCAAGGGTGGGCTCTGCCACCGCAGCTGTCACCCCTCCAACCAGGAGCTTGCTTAAGGCGTGGTGGCTCTTCTGTTCTTTTGTAGCCTGAGGTACCACTTCAACAATTTCTAATAATGCTTCCCTTATTTAAGCAGGTTCTATTCTGTGCTTAATAGGGTGTGATCCCATATTAAATAGACTCCGTGGTGAGCATCATGGGTAGGCACGTTCTTTAACTGACTCTGTCATCTTGTGGCAGGTCCCTGCTTGTATTTCATCTTGTATTCACCTTTGTGGTTGTGCAATAATTTGGGTCTCATGGCTGTAGTTTGCAGGGGGAATTGTTTAGAAAAGTTGCTGGCTGAGTGCAGTGCTGCTTTGATTACCTGGAAGATAAGCTGGCATTAGAAGAAACCTTTTGCTTAGCCTAGTTGTGATGCCAGTGTGAGTTTTGTTAGAGATGCAGTCATTTCTTGTGATTGTCATTCAAATAAGTGATAGTAATTTGCCTAAGCCAGAAACAGGAGGAGCAAAACCTCCCTCCTTTTTTTCTTTCTTGGTATTGGATAGTCAGTCAGTATCTGTATAACATTATCTCATGCTTTAAATGCTTTTATCCCAGTTGATACGCCAGGTACTGATCTTGGTTGCAAGCAAGACAAACGCTTCTGAATTGGCCATCAGTTCCTTCCTTCCTGAGTGTCTGCCATCATCTCCTCGCTCTTGGGAGATGCGACATCTGTGGCCTATTTTCATGGAGTCCAGGGGTTACCAGGTGTTGAAAGCAGCAATGTAGATATGAATTTGGAGAGTCCTCGTGGCTTTGAGGTGACCTTCTCTCAAGGAGGTCTAGGCAAAGGAGTCTAAAGCTTTGCCTATCAGGTGCTGTGCTGAACCTGCCTGTTTCCCTTGTGCTAGCAGCTGCCTCACCTGAAGGTAGGAGATGCATTGATATGCCAGTACTGCTTGTCATCCGTGGCTGGTGTTTGCATAGCACCCTGAGCTGGGGGGGGGGTAGACTCCCTGTTTGTGTGTATAGGTGCCGTCGACATGCACGTAGGTGTCAGGACCAGCCAGATCAGTTGTGTATTCTGGACCCACACCCATGGTAATGGTTTATATTAATACTGTTGTTAGTCAAGAGGTATTAAAAAAGCTGGTTTTCAAGTTCTTCCCAAATATATAGGGGATCAAAAAACACATGGCTCATAATAATGTCTCTCTATTTTGTATGAGGTGATGCATGGCTGGATCTCCCCGCTAAATGCTGCGTATTGTGTAAGTGTGACTTGTTCTTTTTCTTATTGATTATTCTAAAATACAAATTTACAACTGATTCTCAAGTCATGGATTCTGCTGCAAGCCTCTGCTAGGAATAGATTCACATAAATGATATTCACGGCTACTTCCAGCATGTGGAAATATACTGAAACACTATTTTTAGGTGGTTTATATGGCAGTCAAGCTTTTTGCTCACCTTCTTGCCTGTACTCTTATTTCTTGCAATTTGGAGAGTTTTGGATTAAAATAAAGAGAAAATTAGGAACAACAATAATCAATTTACCCTTGGCTTTCACAGTCCCTTATTACAATTGCTAATTTATCAGTGGGTAGTTTTATCAGTGGGTAGGCACCTTTCTTTTGTAATAGATAGCAGGGATAATTTTAAATGCAACTTTTATGCTTAGCCAATTTACATAGCACTTTGAGAGATTAGTCCCTCATGTATAAAGAACTATATGTGTTTGAGGGGTGTTCCTGCAGCCTCCTTGGGTTTGTGTTGTGGGCTTATTTTTAAAGTTTGCAATAATAAAAATTGATTTCTTTAGCAAAGTGTGTACCCCTAAGTAAGTATTGCAGTTGAAAACAGGCAAACTTTTTAAATCAAGTCTTTATTTAGAAATGAGCCTGGAGAGGCAAGCGGTCTCTCAATTCACACCGTGGTTGTCAGTGCCTGGAAGTCTGGGGGAAACTGAGTTTTATGTTCTGGTGTAAGCTGTTTTTATGCTTCTGGGTTTTGGGTTCTTTTTGCCCCATCTTCAGTGCAACAGGAGCTGCACTTTCTTCCATCCTGTCCTTCCATTCTACCTCTGGGTTTTTGCTTCTTTGGTTGTTTTTAAGGCATTAACATCGCTAGCATCAGAACAGAAAACGTGAGAGCTACTAAACAGGATTACATTAAAATGATGATTTAATTGAGCTCTTACACACGGTAAGAAGATTGTCTTATTTTGCTGAACTGCAGTTTGCAGAGGTCCTTGGCAAGAGAAGCCAAGTTGCTTTCGGCATTCATTAACACTGAGTCCAAATGACTGCTAATTTGTTTAGCAGGAAAAGTAACAAATAGAGAAGAGTTAAAGCCTGTGATTGTAAGCATATTTATATTTGCAAATGTGCATTTTCCTGTAAGTCAGGGGAGGTACTTTCCACAGGGCAAGCGATTCTCTGGTTTATTTTCCTTTATCTTGGATGTGGCATCATCCTATGAAACAATTGCTGGCACAACAAAATCTCAATCTCGAAAGTAGGACAGGAGACATTTTCCACTTTCTGCAGATCAATCTTTGTGTATAACTCAAAGCAATTGCAGTCCTTTAAAAGACTTCATGTACTGAAGAAAAATTACATAGTAAATGGAATTCTAACTCTAGTAGTAACCCAATTCCCTGCTAGTTTTACCACATAAGGGAAAAAAAATTATATAGGCAAAATTACGATCCAGCTCTTGTGCTGCCTCTGCCAAATATTGTTTGGTAGACTGATTTTTAAAGAAATGCCCAGGGCTTGTAATATATTTACTTCTGCAACTTAAATTATAATTTTATTTTGTATTTGTTTGTGTAATCAGGTATATTGTGTTATTGCTGCTACCACGTCCTGCCTTTGGTCTAGATTCTTATCTTTCTGAAGTGAGGAAATGCTAGAGGAGGGTAAAACAGTTCAAATAATGCAGAATACAAGCCTGAGAACAGATGCAGGTTTTAATATTGAAAGTGTTTACAGTATCAGTCCCAAATACTTCCAGCAAGCAAGAATGTAGTGGACTTGGGAAGCTGTCAGCAGCAGAGATTTTATTTACAGTACAGCCATTTCGCTGCAGAAGCTGGTAATCTCAGTGCAAATCCACCAAGAAAACTTCTGCCAGCCCTGGCTTCTCTTGCAGGTTGACTCAGTTTTGGTTTGAATTCTGAAACACACAGAAAGTGAAGGCTGAAGTCTGGTAAGCACCCATCTACGGGTATACGTTTACAAAAGTCTTTGTGTTAGTTTACTCATTAATTTACCTAATTCACGAAAGTGAAGTATTTCATGGAGGAAAATAGGCAGTGAAATATTTTGATCTGCAAAAGCCTGACAAGTTTGTCTTGGCTATTATGAAAAATGTGGGGCTTTTTTCCTATGTTTTTGTAAATGAAGTTTTACTGTAGACTAATCACCACAAACTCCAGCGGACAAGACACAAGTCCAGTACAGGCAATCAGAACTGAAAACTTGGGGCAGCCTCCTCTTGACTGTTGTGGTTTTAACATCCCACTGTGAGTGGTTCTCAGTCCTTCCCCTGAAATAATCTGTACTCCTTGCCTGCAGCTTGCAGTGGTACCCTGTGGGGCTAAATAGATGTGTCTTCCTTTGGTATTAATGAGATGCAGCTTTAAACCAAAGCCATCCAGGGAGCATCACTGATTTAGGAGCATTTGTTGTAGTGACTCTGTCTGGCCTTTCTTTAACTAAATGGAAATTAGTCCACTGTGTGTGGATCAGATTTTAAGTTAGTTAACCCAATATAGTTAAATTTTAAAAAATGGGTTTTTTAATGGTACAGATTGGGTCCTTTAATGGTACAGATAGCTATTAAAAATTAAGTAAACAGCTTTTTTGGTAACAAATGCATTTTTTTATATTTACAGGTACTTTCTGCTTGTTGCAGAGAGAAGGATGAGTAAGGCTTTGAGAGGGTTGAAAGCAAGTGTGATGAATAGATAAAAGAAGCCAAAGATAGATTTAAATTGCTTTCTAATATAGACTTTAGTAATATGGAAAAAATAGATGTAATAAAGAAACCTGACTATTTTAATACATTCCTGCAAGGCGACTGTAACTCTGGGGTTTCTTAAATGCTGATTATTTTCAATTCTCAAATTGCTACAGTGTCCTATTTTGGATATAATATAGCGTGTCTGTGGTGTTTCCTCTGTGAGCTTTTCCAGGAGGAAAATCAAAAGCAGAAAACAATAGGCAAGAAAATGTGGGAGGCATGGAAATGGCTCCAGGGAATCAGAAAATGAGAGAGGAGACCACAAGTGAACAGAGGGCTAGTTAGGAGAAGGAGGAAAATAGGGTGAGAAAAAGGCATCAAGCTTCCTGAAGTGATACCTGTGATCTTCTGGGAGAAGTTAACTGGTACAGTATGGGAAGGAATTAGAGGTGGGAGGTGGAGAGGGTTTGGGCATTGAGGAAAAGGTAGCTGGGAGTAGATGTGCAGTGGGTAACTAAACTGAAGGGCAGAAAGAGGTGGCAGAAGTACGTGGAGACAATTATTTTGAGATGGGGAGAACACTGCCTGGTGGTAGCACTTAGAGATGAACTACAACTTGATATCTCATGCCATTTGGTACAAGCTTGGTGCACTGAGCTTTCTGGTGGGAAGCAGAAGCAGGGTTGAGGACAATGTAGAGTACCTTGTGTGGTTCAGAGCTGTCTGATCCTGCTTTGAGCAGAAGGTTGGACTGGAGACCTCCTAACATAAGGACCTGCCAGCCTCTGGGTTATCTGATGAGTGGCAAATGAACAGACCTGATGACAGGTCAGTGCAGTGCAAGTAATTGTGTGCTGGGAAAGGATGTCTCATATGAAGCTCGTCTTGAGAGAAACTGAGCTGTGACTGTGGAGATACAGAGTAAATTCACTGTGGTCTGCTGGCTGTATTAGAGGCAGAACTTTGTGAGGAACTGTATATACCCTGTCCCATACCCATCCTCTTCAATAAATCTCTACCTTCATGATATTAAGACGACCTAAAATAGAAAATTGTCTTTGAAATCAAGTTGAAAATGCCTATTTTGGTGAATAAGACTCTTGAAATAGGGCTGTGAAACTGAGGACACTACAACCACAAGGCCAAGTAGTCCTCTTCCTAGAAGCTGAATAAAGTTAGAATAAAGGTGGGGGATAGGAGGAGGGAGCCAAAGGAAACAAGTTGGTCAAAGTTTTAAACATCAATGCAAGAGGTGTAGAAAGAAGAATGTAGTTGGCCTCCCTGCTCAGAAGGGGAGAACAGTGAGAAATATTGGAAGAAACTGGAAATCTTGAGAGGAGGCAGATAAGTTCAACACTTCCAGCGCTGTTTGATCCACAGCAGTGAGGAAGAGTGCTTTACAGGAGACAATAGAGCCATGTCCCTCAGATAGTCACTGTGACAGCCGGTTGGGGGAGTTGGAGATGAAGGGACTGTAGGTGGCTCTTGGTTTTCAGTGATGATTGGATAGGTGTTCCTAAAGCAACAGGAGAATCAGAGGTAGGTGGGAGTGAAGGGGGGGGTGGGCGGTGCTCAGCAGGAAGGGTGTGGAAGGAAATGAGGGGAGAACTGGAATTTGAGCAGCAATGAGGTGGAGGTGGTCATGTCACATTGCATTGATAATGTTGGTGGTGCTGAGCACTGTGCCCTGTGGGGCAGGGAGAGAAAGCTCAGGCTGATACTATCTGCAGTGTAGGAGAACCCATGAGATTCTGGTTTTGTGCAAGTGTTTCACCCAGGTTTGACATGGGTGTGAGTTTGATTCTCTCTGATTTGCTTTGGTAGTAGTTTTGGCCCATTTTCTAGGCTCAGGTGTTTAATTTCCTAATTCAGACCTCCTGCTGCTGAAACTGTTCCTTTGGTGGAACTGGCAAAGAGAAAATGCTTTCAGGCAGATGTCTCCTTGCAGTGTGGAAGGGCTCTTAATCAGGGACTCACCAAGAAAAATTATTCTGGATCCTTATGGCCTTCACCATCAGAGAAAACAGAATATTTTGAGTTACCAGTAGCGTGTTGAAGCTCTGAAATATGAAATTAACTGATAATTTTCGTAGGTCATGCTCTTTCCCATAAACCAAACTCATCTACTCTCCTGGGGGGAGACAGAACAACTGGGCTGACTCCTCATTATACCTTCCTATGGCGTATCCTTATTGAATTACTGCCAGGTAGAGGCAGCAGATGCTCATCAAGCCGCTGCAGGACTCCTCTGTTAATTGAACTGTAATGGGGATGACAGCAGGGAAGGTCAGGATGATGGGACCAGTGATGTAACGTGAACTCCGGTAAGAACAACCTGCATGGGCAATTGACCTTGCTTAAATAATATCCTATTGAGGGCTTTTATCAGCTGATACCATTGTGATTATTTTCTCATATCAATACTGCAGTCGTGTCAGGGACCCCCGTGTGAGTCATTACATCGCATTCAGGGCAAATACATATCTCCTTTGCTAAAGAGATTAAACTTTCCAAAGTGATAAAATACAGTGAGTGACTGTAACTGAGCTACAGGGGAAATTTCGGAAACAGGAGTGAAAAAGGCAACAGTGACATGGCTTTTAAATGGACGTGTAGCTTGGCTCAACTGGTTGCTCCAACCACTTCAAAGGGAAGTCTCACTCTTTCTGTCTGCCTTTGTGGGGATTTGGTGGCTTTGTTGTCATCGTGCATAGTTAATCTTGGGGTGAAAGGGCATCCAGTTTTAAATTAACAGATATGCAGATGTTAGTAATGGGTGTTGATACATAAAAGATTCCTACACCTGGTTCTGCAGCTCTTGGAGGGTGCCTGGGACTGCCTGAGTTCAGGCGTGCATCCCAATGCCAGGTTCAGAGCTGGAGTGCACGCCCAATGTTCCGCTCCAGAGGAAGCGATGTGATGTGAGCTCTTGTCTGCTGTGTGGAGGCACATTTGTCCCTCGTACTGCTGATACAGGGGGTAAGTGAGGTCTGAGAAGCCATTGCCTGCACAACCTTGCACAGGAGCACGAAGGCGTTTGCTATAAGCACTTCTAAAAATAAATTCCAGCTAAAACCCAAATGCTGCTTTTCTTTCTGAGCCAGGTATTGCTGCCCCATGTTACTCGTGGTGTGTCGGAGCACATCTGTATGGCAGTTAGCAAAAGCTGGTTTCAGGGCATAGCATCTGCCTTGTGACATCTGTGCATGTCATCAGAAGCAGAGTTCTTTATCCCAACCACGCTATTTAATATATATATATTTTAAATCAGTATCATGTTTTCTTATCCCTTTTACTACACTGCCTGCCTGGGCCAGTTGGCATCAACAACTGGGACATCCTTTATGAATTGGCTGGAAGGAAAATGAATCAATCAATAGGGAAGGCATCACGAAATAGATTTGATTAACTTATTTTGACAACTCTAATTATAATTAATTAAAGTACATATTCTTATATGGGACCTGATATATGTGGGTTTTTTTTCCTGAAGAAATGATGAAGCCTTGGCTGTAGGAGACTTCATCACAAGGCTTCCCTGGTGGTGTTTGCTAGGAAATGAAGAACTACAGTGTCGGTGTTTGATTAAGAGTGCTCCTCTGTAGAGCCTGTGCGTGTTTTGAAATGGTATAGTGTTTGCATTGCATCGTGCTCCATATTTCCTCCTCTCCTCCCAGTTTGTACTTTGGTGTGCTGAAATAAGCAGCCGATGACAGAGGGTGCATGGGAATAAACGCGTTATTTCAGCACTTTGGAAATGAGTTTTTTGAAATGGAATTTATCATGAGGATGTGTGTGTGTCTCCTCATGTGAGCGCATTTGGGAGCACACTAGCGCCAGGCAGGGCAAATGGCAAAACAGTAGTGAGTGCATGCAGACAGAGGCATGAATATTACAGAAAAGAGATTAATCTTAATGTAAGCATTACAGCAAAAGGAAAACTTAATACACTTGGGGACTGTGGAACTTGGCCTTTGCTTATTTGTGAGTACGAGAGGGGCATTATTTTAGCCCTAGTCACTAATATAGGTGGTTCATTTTGAGCCCTTAAATACTATCCCCAGATCTGAGTAACAAGTGAAAGTGTAACTTTTTCCTGCCTGTCTGTAGTTAACTTGCTTGGTTGGGTGCTTGGGAGTCTACCTGCATGTGGTGGTTCTGGTCTTCTACCTTGTGTAGAAGGGTAGAGCATAACCCTTTAGACCGGTGATAAGCTTCAGGTATGCCAGTCCTGCAGCAAGGAAGCAGCTGGCCCTTCCCCTGCTAAGCAGAGCCCAAGTCTTTGCTGAGCTCATAGCCTTGGCGGTGCTTGCTCTTATTATTTTGACCTTGTGTTTAAGATTTTATCAATCTGTGTGGTGGCTACGTTCCAGAGAGGAGGAAAAAACCACCCGACCTACAGCCTGCGATGCTGTATTAATGTCAAATAATGTAACGTAGAATCAGAATGCAGAAGAAAATCACTGCAGTAAAGCCATTTAATTTCTGTGAACTGAAAGCACTTTAATGGAAGTGCTAGGAAAATCTGCCGTTGTTCCTGCAGCAGAGGTTATGAGGTGGTTTTTTCTTTTTTTGAAACTCTGCTGCCTTGTAATTGGTGACTTTGAAGCTTTCTGATGTTTTCAGTGTGAACGGTCATGCTGCTAAAGCAGGGAGTTTGCTCTCTACTGAGTCTGGTTTCCAGGTTGGCCTCTTAAAGGAGAATAATTTCAAATACCAGTTTCCAATTGGTATTATACTGCTGAATGTGCATTATATGCAATGTTTTGCCAGTGAAGTGAGAGTAATCCTCTTTGAACAACAACTTGCAATAGCATTTACTGAAATGGTGTTGGAAGCGGTGCCAGCTCCCTTTCCTTTTGTCTGCTTAATTGCGATTTAACAGTAATCCAAGATCTATGCAACTGTGACAGCAATTCTTAGATATAGCTGAGTTTGAAAGGACCTTTCATTCATCCAGTGCCAATGACAAAAGCTACAGCAGAACAGTATATTGATAATAGGCTCAAACTTTTTTCTATCCATTGAAAAATAAACAAAACCAAACTTCCCCCCCCCTCAAAGCTCATAAAGTTTTGTTGTTACGGAAAGTATGTGCTATAGTGTGAATATAACACTGAGCTTATTGTGGGCTGTGTCTTGCCATCCTGGTTGACAGGCCTGCCTTGAGGAGGCAGCGTGGTGTAGGTATATATAGGATATAACATATCAGTTATCTGCATAACCTGTACTAAAAAAAACCCCAAAACTTATACAGGGTCAGGATGTGACTCTGTTAGTAAGAGGGCTGTGAGGTACAAAATTTTTCTGGCTCAGGAGGTGTGGAAACTACAACTTGAGGCTGGGAGGGTGTTAGGAGAAGTGTTTACACACACCCCGTTCTTGTACTGCACCCTGGGCATTTGGCATCGCTCTCCTGGCAGAGGCAGGAGCTGGGCCTCTGTGGATGCTTGGTTTGAGTTGCTTCAGCCTTTCTTGTGTTAAACATATAAAAGTGCACAAGCAGTGTGAAAAGGTTACTTAAAAGTTATTGGACACTTTCTATGTTCTGCTGCTCAAGGAAAAAAAGAAATCAATGCCTGAGTTCACAAGAGAAACCTATTGACAGTCTTCAGCATTTTGATCTTAATTGCTCTGTACTTGTTCCTGCTGTGAGGAGTATGATAGCAGCATGAAGAACATTTGTGAAGGTAAATTAGCCTACTTTGAGTGCTAAGACAAACCACCAAGAGCACCAAAAAGTCCATGGCAGTTAAATACCACTGAGAAGTCCAGGGTTTGGGTAACATTTGGGCACTGTCATATAGGAAATGTTGGAGTGCTCCTTGGTGGTTGAGCGTCATTCATCCTCCTCTCAATGGGCATGGTGGCTGTAAGGAAATAAAAAGTGATCATCCTGGTACTCACAGAATCACAAGGTTGGAAAAGACCTTTAAGATCATCAAGTACAACTGTTCCTGTCCTATGCTAAACCATATCCCGAAGTTCCTCATCTACCCTTCTTTTTTTTTAAACGCATCCAGGGATGGTGACTCAGCCCCCTCCCTGGGCAGCCTGTTCCAGGCCCTGACAACTTTCAGTAAAACTTTTTTTCCTAACATCTAATCTGACCCTGCCCTGGTGCAGCTTTGTGCCACTTCCCCTTGTCCTTGCTCCTGTTACTTGGCTGAAGAGGCCATCGCCCACCTTTCTACAACCTCCTGTCAGGTAGTTGTAGGCAAATGCACAGCACCTTCTGCAGAGTCCTTGATGTTGCACCCTGCCAGAAGGGCAGGGAGATTTCAAGCTGTATGTCTTCGTGTACAAATGAAGTTTTGCTTTGGCTACATTTAACTGACCCTCTGAACTGGCTTCCTAAGAAACCTCAGAAATCATACAGGCTTTTTATTGTTGGAAGTCAAGCGTGTTCCCACAGAGTCCATTGGAAGCGCTTAGGCTGAAGGAGGTATAACAGCAACATCATTTCACAGAACAGTTCTGCTCTATCACTGTTTTAATTAAAAACATTCTACTGAATGGAAAGTCTATTCTCTGGTGTTTTCTTTAATGTAGTCATAATGCATCAGTTTGAGCTCCCTTGCTGGAACATCTTTCATTATAATCCACTTAGCTAAGTTTATAATTAAACTTCTAAATTCAAACCTGGTCTTGTTACTCTTTTAGGATGTATGAAAACTGGAGTAGGAAAACTTAGGATCCATGGTTTTTTACCCCAAACAAATCAATACAAGTTAGGCAGTTCGTTGGTAGTACAGGAATTTCAGATTCTTGCTTTTAATCCCTGAGATCTTCCCTAGTGTTGGGACAAGAACTGTGTATGACTGAAGAAACAAGATGAAGTAGCTAATAGATTCTTCCAATTTGACCACAGAGGTGACCAAAGCACATATGCTTTCAAAGATAACTGTTGAAGATAGTGACTACCTACTCAGCTTTCCAGCAGCTGATTGTTGAGAAAGCTTGTTAAGGCTTATACATTAAAAGGGACCAGGGTGAATTTATCTTCGGCTTTGTCAATCCGGTGATGTTTTGGGCTTGCTCCTGGCCAAAGCAGGCTGGTTCAGATGTGGTTAACTGTTTGGAGCAATCTTTTATATGCAGATGTGTTAACACCAGATGTTTTGTCAGGCATTGTTTACCCTGACAGTTATTGTAGCAAGTTAACAAAGAATTGTGGAGCTTAATGTTTTGATTCCTGATGAGCAATTGCTTAGGACAGAAGCACTGTCGGACAGTTGTCAACCTGATGTATAAAGTTGGCTCTATGTCTGTTTCAATCTTGGATTTTCTAAAATGCTTCTGGAGGAAGAGTAAATATTCTTAACTGAGGTTTGCAGGTGATGTGGATGCATGGAAAATCAAGCTGCTGTTCTCACACAGCAGAGTTGCTCCACTAATATCAAGGGCAGTGCTTGCAGAATTGAGTGTTGTATGTATGTCAGTGTGACATCAAGAGAGTTTGCATGGGAGACTTCTGACACAGGTGGAAGTGCAATGGATTTGGGGTGCCTGTATTCTAACCAGAGGGCTTTCTTCCTCCAGATATGTAGGTAGAAGGCTGTATAGTGTTTGTTTTTCCATACAGAAGTAAAGGCAGTGGTGTCACTACACTCATCCGATAAAAACTCGGGCAGCACGCACATATATGCCAGTGTCACGGGCACTTACATCTGAAGGTCTGCTACTAGCTTGTATGTGCCTGTGCAAACGTTTTCATTTTGTTAAAGATACCTGCATCACTACCTGTGGCACCAGCATTAGTGTTTTTTATGGAAATGCCTCCCCCAGGGCTGGTCTGATGTGTGTCTGCAGTGATCAGCTGCTGCTGCACAGGCATTTGGCTGCTTCAGGACAAGAGAGAATTGGCTTTTTAGGTAACAGCTTTCTGAGAGAGCAAGGCAGATTTTTCCTGGCATCTGAGGGTAAAGAGTATCCTATAAACATCCATATTATCTTGGAATATCACAAGCAGTGGGCTTGTGCTGAGTGCTGTAGGCAAACAGTTGCATAATTACTGCTTACATTTGTGTTATGAAAATTTATTCATGATTAATGATGCTTATCTTTGTACTAGACACCTGCCAAATGATTTATAGCCACGTAGATCCTCTGCAATTGCCTCTTTTTAAGTTGTTTTTATTTTGTTGTTGCTATTTTAAGTGTTTTGGATTATTCTAATTGCATCATGTATTTTAAATGGAGAGTGCTACCCTGATGTCCTTGTCAGCATTCCCTTCTCATACCAAGAAAAGGTGAGAGTCACCTGTGATGAGGCAGGTCAGAACTCTGTGAACTCAGGTGGAATTTAATTGATGTATGACAAGGCTAAAATCATGTCTCAGGTTTGGGTCTTTGGATGGGGCCCTAGGCAACCTTGTGTAGATTCAGGCCTGGAGATTGGTGGCCCTGCCTGTGGCAGGGGGGTTGGAGCTCTATGATCCTTGGGGTCCCTTCCAACCCAGACCATTCTATGATCCAAAAGTTGATCTTTTTCTGAGTTCAGTAATAAATACTGTATAAACCCGCATTGGAGCAGAGCCAGGTTGGACTTTCTTAAACCATGGGAATGGTGCAGAACGGCTAAAGAAACTTCTTGTCCCGTGGAAACTTGTGGAAGGATCATCTGGTCCCTTCCTTAACTGGCGAGTCAAAATTGGACGATCAGTCTTCTGTTTTTCAGTGTTGGATGCTTTTGTGGACTCCAGTGTATCTAGACTACCACAGTGCCTGTCACTCAAACTCCTGTCTCTGAGTGCACATTTGCAGCTTGGGGTTGCCCAAGCCACTGCTGGCAAATGGGAAAAGTTTCCTGGAGGCTTTTTACCTCTTTAGGTGAGAGGGGATTAGGCTGGAACTGGGCTGCTGGATGTTTCATTGACATTGAAAAATGAGATTAAATTTTGAACACTTCAGAAATAAGTTATTTATTTGTCAGCCGTATGCATATTTATTTATTTATACCATTTTGACACTGCAGTTGAATGCCTTGCTTTCAGCAGAAATGTGGGTTTCGAATTGGAAGCCTGTGATTTAAAGCTGGTTTTATTCAGTCCTGCCATTAAGAGAACTAGCAGTGGATTGGATAATGTTGACCACACTGTTAATGATCATTAGTAGAGTGGCACGTGGCTCTTTGAAGACCTCCTGTATATTCCCGGCCATGATGGCTAGCCTGCAATATCCTTGTTTTTCTGAACAGGGTTCCATCCAAACCAAGAAAAGCTGAAAGGATCCTTGTGTCTAATCCTTCAAATACATGAAAACAATACCTCACTATTTAATTTTGTGAGGATCTACTGGTGCGGATATTAATTGGCTAGGGCTGTATTATAAAGGATATTGAATAAATCCAGATAATCAGTTTAGGAAAAATGAGGCATTTTTCACACTAAAACTCGTATCTTGAACATATTTAAGTAATTGCATGAATTTAATCATAAGTTGTGGTGAAGTCTGTTTTTTCAAGTAAATTTCTTTTTTTTTCCTCCATTATTCCTCCGTATTTGCCAGTTTACAGCTAGCCATGCTGACACATTTGGGAGCTGAGATATACTGTAACTAAATTTGATGTGAAGTGTTGGTGGCCTTCATAATGTAATTTATTCATGTTTCTGTAGATAGCATATGTTGCCTGTGCAATAATTTTTTATCGTATCAGGACAGAACAGCTACTGTTCCAAATTGTGTTACACAAACCTAGATACGCCGACAAATTTGTATTATGCTTTGCTGTGGTGTAAATCAGTGGACTCTATTGAGCTCTGCTGGGGTGGGTGAGATTAGAATCAGTCTCATGGCGTCTAATTTACTTCTATTTTTTTTTCTGATTTAATGTAATCTCTGTTCTTGCTCCATGGGGAGCAGCAGCCAGTTATCTTTGTAGTCCTGCCCAAATAATGAACATATGTGAAACCCCTTGTTTTGGGCGGAAGGCTGCTACTCCCAGGGATTTACTGCTGTTTACTGACCCTTTGAATGCCGAGATGAAGGCAGTGTGTTGAGGAAGCGGCTGATGAGTGCCACTGGTGCTTCATTAAAAACCTCAGCTGCTTTATCAGCTGTTATCTGAGGTTTCTTTGGATTTTTCCCATTTCCCCTGCTCCCGCCTGTTTAAGACGTGTTGTTTTTATGGCGTTCTTCTGGACCTGGAGAGCTGCCCTGCGATTCAGATGAGCGTTGTCTGTACAGGCTGGGCATGCTGGCTCCCCTCCAGTACTTAAAGCTGAGCTCCTGAATAATTTCTATTCTTGTTCTGCATTTTTGAGCGTGAGCAGTGTTGGAGCTGATGGCACTAATTCCTTCTCTTTCCCTTGACAGAAGGTTGGTGATTCCGTCTTCTGACCGCCATAGATGGTAACTGAAATGCTGAAGATACTGGGCGAGTCGCTCCTCCTCAGCTCTTCTGTGTGAGGTGAGCAGCCACCTAGAAGGGGAAAAAAAATTAATTGTGGGATGGGACCCCCTTTTGCCCCCTGCTGAGGATCTTCCTACTGTATTTGCATTGGGGAGGAATGAGGTCCTCCCCATCTCATTTCTGAAGAAGCTTCACTTATGGTCTGTGTTAACTTTGTCTGGGTGCTTGGTCTCAGCGAGTTCAATGAAATGGGAATTCTGAATTAAATTAGCCTGGAAGACAT
Organism: Zapornia atra; assembly: GCA_013400835.1. Lineage (NCBI taxonomy): Eukaryota > Metazoa > Chordata > Aves > Gruiformes > Rallidae > Zapornia > Zapornia atra. The sequence continues at coordinate 285,727 of VZTU01025858.1, forward strand.
GAGCAAAGCTCTAACTCTGGTCCCTTGCCCATATTACTGGTTTTTGGTCAACCTGATGGTTGTTCATGTCTTACCTGAAACACCGTTCATCTGAAATACAAGAATGAATTAAACCAGATGCTGGATATAACATTGTATCTTCCACCATAGTTAGTCAGTATCTGATTTAACATAATTGCATGAATTTATCATGATAGAAACTGTTTCAGAGTAATTTAAATACAGCTTGAAATGAAAAGTTTTATTCAATATGTACTATTTCTTAGGTTTATCTTCAGTTTCTTATCAAGAACAATGCTGTGTATTATGTATTATGACAATGTTGCTTTTCATAAGGTTAGGAAGGTAATGGAATTTTCTGGACTAAACTTCTAATAACTGATAATTTTAATGAAAGTCCCTGAGATTGTGCCAATGAAGACAAATTTTGAAGAAAGGTGTTATCACGCTCCTTATGCTGATATGGATGTGACATTCTTTACTTTATAAAAGTAGGATTAATCACTAATAAGTAAACTGTGTTGATAATTTAAATGGTATAAATACGAAAGTTGTTACATAAGAAAAAAATTAATGTGTAAGTTTACATCAGAAACCAGCTCCATGAACATTGTTGAGACTTCAAAACTCTTCCCACTTCAATAGGGATGAATCCAAAATAACTTGAAACTCATTTAAAACCTGCCTCAGTGCATGTCTGACTGGTCATCTGGGGTGAGAGACCAGAGGTTTGAATTACTGGGCTACATCAGAATTTTAAAGGTTTTATTTTGTTGTGTGCCTTTCGTAATCTCTTATTTTTGAGCTTTTCCATGGTGTATAAGCAACGTGGATGTTCACTGAAGCAGGCATTTAGAAGTTGGGCCCCTTCTTTGTATGGGAGACACAGAGACACATTCCTCTTTGCTTCTGGCACTGCATGGTGATTATTTTAATGAGTTGCGTGGTGTAAAGCTGCTTCAGCAACAGGACTTGATACATTCCAGTCTTGATCACAACATGGCTCTGGGATTCATCTGAAGTGTCGGAGAGCTTAATTGAAATTTCTCAGTCAGAGAGACCTTCCTGGTTGCTGGTTGAGCTCAAAGATCAGAGACGTAAACACAAGCCCCAAATTCCAGAGAAATGCACGGCTAATGTGTAGTTTTCCCTTTCAGGCTGGTTGAGCACATACTGAAAAGCAACCCCCACATCCCTCTCTTCCTGCTGCATTTCTCATGTTTTTGTGTATCCTGTTGTGGTTTTATGTGGTGGGGTTCTGGTGGAGAAGGGGGGGCTGCAAGGGTGGCTTCTGCAAGAAGCAACCTGAAGCTCTCTTCAGGTCCCCCAGAGTAAACACTAGCCAACTCAAGGCCGAAGTTGTCATTGACCAAGGCTCAGCCTATCAGCAATGGTCACAGTGCCTCTGGGAATCACATTTTGGAGAAAAAACCCACAATCAACTGCTCTTTGCCACCAGAGAAGAGAGTGAGAAGATGTAAGAAACTGTACAGACACCAATAAAGAGGGGTGGGGGGAAGAGGTACTTCAGGTGCCAGAGAGAAAGATTCCCCTGCAGCCCCTGGAGAAGACCATAGTGAAGCAGGCTGTCCCTCTGCCACCCATGGATGATGGGCAGCAGATATTCCATCTACAGCCCATGGAGGACCCCATGCCAGAGTGGGTGAAGGCATCTGAAGGATGCTGTGACCATGTGGGAAGCTTGTGTTGGAGCAAGCTCCTGGCAGCAAAACCTGCAGCCTGTGGAGAGATTGACCCATGCCACAGCAGGTTTGCTGGAGGACTTGACTCTGGAGGGGACCAGGCTGGAGCAGTCTGGGCCTGAAGGTCAGCACCCCATGGAAGGGGGCTGCACTGAGGCAGTTGATGAAGAGCTGAAGCTCTGACAGAAAGGACTCACATTGGAGAAGTTCATGGAGGACTGTCTCCTGTGGGTGGGACCCCACGGTGCAGCAGGGGAAGGGCGTGAGGAATGTCCCCCCCAGCTAAGAAGGAAAACAACTCCTGAGGAACTGACGGAAAGCCCCATTCTGTGCCCCTCTCTGTGCCACAATAAGGGGGAAGAAGGGAGTGAAATTGTGACTAAAGTGAAGTCTGCTAAGAAGGGAGGGTTGGGGGAAGGTGCTTTAAGATCTGGTCGCACTTCTTATTACCTGACTCTGGTGTCAGATTTCTGCTTAAGAACCTGCTAAAAGCATTTCCAATGGCTGGCTCTGCAGGGTGGGATTGCAGGCCCTCTGGGAGCTGGCCCTCTCCTCTCTATCTTCCCCCTGCTTTCCCCCTCCCTTTCTCTGAGTCGAGCCTCTGTAACAGACTTGTCCTCACACAGGGGATGAAAAAACACATGATGGCCACCACGTTACCCTCAGGCTGAGCCTGCTGCCTTGGTGTTATAAGTGTCTTAGCAAATGTTTTATTTTGTTGTTAATTCTAGGACTGAAGAAGACAAGAGACTGAATTATCTGAATTATGCTTCTACAACAGAACTGGGTTTCTCCTCATTGGGCATGGCAGAGCCTGGGGAAGTCCTTCCTTTTGTTTGTTTTCTTAATGTCACAAACAGCTGATCTGGAAGCCAGGAGAGGTCATCAGTTTGTCTGGAAAACAGGTAGGAAAAAGATATGTTGGTTTATCTACTAGATAATTCCTGTATTCCAGGATTGGGTGATTGCCCTTTCCTCTGTTTCGTTTCATCTCAATAATAAATTAAAAAAAGCCTAATAATGCCTTTTACTCTGAATTGTTTGAAACTGAAAAATAGAGGGGTTTCATGTCTATTCTAAATTACTAATCTTCATGTGTCACGTAGTTATGCACCAGAGTGATACTGGAGTATAATTCTGGTTTCTTTAATGCTTTTACTCCAAGAGTAAGATTTTTACTGGAACCTGCTATCTTCATCCTGATGTTGCTTCCTATGAAATATTTAATAATTTTCTTTTCATGTTTGCATGAAGGGGGCACAGCAGCGTCTTTCAGGATGACCTGAGCCAGAAGTCCATCTCTTTATATTCAACACTTCATTGGCACACTTAGTGAATTCCTCCTGCCCATGCAATGTCTGAATGTTTGGAATTGGGTGTACACAATGGTTGGGAACCTTTGCGAAGCCACATTGATAACACCGTGATTTTTCGTGAGAGGGTGGAGGTAGAGAGGAGATGGTGGGTTACAGATGCGCCAACTAAGCATGGCACACTGGATGTTTATTTTGTAGCACGACACAGCAACAAGGAGTGTTCAGAGAAATGGAAAGATTGGCAAATTCAGGAAATGTTTACTCAAAGTACTGCATCAAAAACGGGCAACTGAACGAGGTGTTTCCTTGCCAAGGTTTTGGCTTTTATGACTGAGCAACACAATGATTAAATTTGATGGGAATATAATTTCCCCCCTTTCTGGAGATGTTCTGTGCTGTTTTGGTTATTTGTTTTTTAACTATAGTTCTGTGGAAGATAAGAGACTGAATTAGCTGAAAAAGAAAACAGTTTTTCTGGGAGGACTCCTGTCTGTCTGGTAGGACCAACACAAGCTGGGACCAACACCTGGGCGGCTGGGATGGGAGGCTGGGTGCTGATGGAGTGCTGGTTAAATACAAACCAATAGGGTATTTCTAAATAAACAAATACGTTCTGAAACATTTTTTTCACAATGCCTTGCATGTAAAATGAAGAGAAAACAAACAACAGCATGAACTGTCTTTCTCCAGTTCACTGTTACTTATGTGTCATTTAAACAAGCTTTGAAAGGTAAAGTTGTTTTCTGAAGGCAAATCAGACCCTTAAATGCTGTATGTCATCTTCTCTTCTGTCCTTAAGTGTATTGTAAGATTGGTCTTCAGAGGTGTGTGGTAGAAGTCATGCAAATTTAATTTGACTTCATGATTCTGGCTAACAATAAAGATATTGATGCTTCAGAGACAGCTGACAGATGTATTTAGAACGAAAAACCTGGTGGTTTGTGTGGACGTGGGGTACTGTGCTCTGAAAGCCCTGTGATGAACTCATTGCAAAGGTCTGCTGTCCAGATGCAAAAGAAATTTGTCTGTTCTTGTGCCTCCCACAGTGAATGCGAAATACCTGAGCTCTCAAGAGTTGTAAAAACCTTAAATCTTAACAGTATTTTGTTGCATTTTCTCCGCTTATGTAGCGAAGAGAAAAGAGAGAAAACAACTTTGAGTGAAATGTTTTCCAAGTGAAAATAACTCGGGAGTGTGAGCCATGTTTATTGTCCTGTGTGGCAAAAACATTCTCCCCACCCCAGTAACTATTTTTATACTTGTAAACAATTTGGTTTTTTTTCCAAGGGAGTGTTTTGTTGAAAATTTGATAAAAAAAATCAATCAAAACCCCAGATGTTTAGTTCTAGGTTGAAATGAGTAGTACGTTCACCTGAAAACTCCTGCGTTTAAGGAGTTGTTTGTGGAGCCTCTACTGTCTCTGCAGGAGGAGTGAAGCAGCAGCATTTCTAAGCCCTGGCTCTTGGTCTTCTGCAGTTGTCCTAAGAAATAACACAGTGGGCTGAGATTTCTCTTAATAGCTTGATCTGGGACTATCTTTTTTTTGAGGAAAAATCTTGGTAGAAAGGAGATGGATGTCTTTTGCAGTGTCAGGGCATGGAAAACAAACTAATAGCTTTCTTCTGATTGTTCTGCATATGTTGCAGGTTTAATTTGAGGATTTTGAAAGCATGTATATCAATAAAATTGCAGGGATGTTGAAATGAGCACTACAAAACAGTTTGCTATCAGGCTGGCATATATGGCTGGCTCTTGTATGCCTTTTCTGATTGTTTCAAATAGTTTTTCAGATACAGTTAATTGCTAAGGTGTATCTTTCAGAATAGTGCAGGGAAGTGTTTTGGGAAGAGAGGGATGGTAACTTGAATGGGGCAGGTTGGTCTGGAGAGGTAGAGGGGTTAATGTAACCTGTTGCAGCAGCATGTTAATAAAATAGATTAGGGGTGGAGATCATGGAGACCTTGGCTTGAGGAGATCTGTGGTTTGTAGTATAATAATTAAAAAATCCCATAGTTTGAGGACTTCTGACCCCAATTTAAAAAAAAAAGCACAGTGAAACTAAATGCAGTAGCTTTCACTGTCAGAACCGAGCAGATCAGTTCTGAGAGAAATAAACCTGCAGCTGTTGTCTCTTAAAAATTTTTTTAAAAATTAAACAATGAGAAGTGAGCAATCCCTAATGGGAATGGGGATGATCTGTTTTGTTTTTAAATCTGGAACTGTCTGTTGGAAGCATGGCAAGTTACTTAACCTGCTGTTGAGAAATTCAACTTCTTGGTAAAGTGCTATGCTTTATAATTAAATAAGATGATGTTACTGAAAGCTCTGACTTTGAGAAAATGAATTCATATGTACTAAATTAAATTTTCATAGCACATAGAAGTCCAGAGATGCATCCTTAATATGGATTTAAAAAAACCCCCAAACAGTCACATCAGCCCTGAAGTTCATAAAGCAGGCTTTTTTTTCCCCAGCTAAAGCCTTGGCTGTATCTAATGAAGGCTCATACATTTTCATGCTGAACTTGGTGGGGTCTCAGTATAGGTGAGAGCTATTGTATTGAAATCACTGCATCTACACAAAACCCAGGCACTATATTCTAAAATTTCAGAACTTGGCAGTGAGGTGTGTTACCCTTACCCTTCCCCCAGCTATTCAGAGGGCTGGCACTTGGGTTTTGCTTGCTTGTGTCCTGTCTTAAAACTGTTTATTTTTAGCTTTTGGTTTCTAGAGGTGATATATTAATGTCAAAATATCTGTGCATTGTATCTTTTGGTTTCAGGACGTTTCTTGTCAGATACTTATTTTGTGACCACCAGCCTAAACATGAAAGCAGTAATTATGCCAATTAAATTTCTCAGCAGCCTCAAACTAACAACTAACAAAGCAGTTTTAGTGATACTATCTTGAGAAAATTTAATTGGATCTAAATCCTTGTAAATTAATATAATTTAATGCAGTAGCCAATTGGCAATTTGCTTATTTCTCCATGTTGACTTTCTCTAACTCTTAAACAGTCCTGAAAGTACCTGGAATTTCTGTAATGCAAATAGGTCCATGTTTATTGATGGCCATTCAAGCTTTTAAAGCTGTATATGGAATGCTGATGCACGCATGAATCCACAGCATGGTTCTGGTTGGGTTTAGATTGGTGATTTTGCGGCAAAACTCTTTAGAACTAAAGTCTAAATCTAAAATATGTACAGCACAGGAAATATTTCAGTTGCTTTACAGGGGAGGGGACTGGTAATTTGGATTACAAAATGCTGAAAATAAGCTCTTCCCAGAGATTCCTGTGGTCGTTGTGTGGGCAGGTTGCACTGTTGGTGTCACTGCTGATGTCTTTGGCTTCTCAATAAAGCACATAACAGTAATGTGCTTTCCCCCCAAAATACTGACAGATGTTAAGGGGATAAGAGGCACACCCAACAAAAGGCAGTTCTCAGAGATAAAGCTGTTGTGTAGCTTTTTCTTGATAAGGGGAGTATTATTTTTTAATTAAAATGTTCTGATTTTTAGAAAAACTGTTCTTAAATTTGATAAAACGCTATTTGCCATGGAAATACTATGCTGTGTACTGTGGAAGAGAGGAGGATTTTTAGAAACCCAGATGTGGTGTCCCAGCAAGTCCTCCATCTGTAATAATCTCCCCAAAATGAATCTGGATGGGGATTTAGCCCAGCAGGGACACACTCCCTGTTATGAATGGAAGAGCCCTGAAAGTGATATCAGACTGGGAAATGGATTTGTAATACAGCTGATCACAGTAGAGATGTTCTTACCTGCAGAAGGAAACCATTAACCTTCTGGTGTCAGTGGGCTTCTGGAAGCTAGGTGTGGTGAGCCATAAGTTTTCTTGCCCCAGGTGAACGCAGGATCCCCTTAGTTCGGAGTTATTACCCATATTTGAAAGTCATTCTTAAAATAGGGTTAGCAAATGGGTTTTGATCATTAGTCTTTCTTCAGAAACAATCCATAATGGAAAGGGTACAAAATGAACTTTTCAGAGAACAGCTTCTAACGTGGAGGAACCTTTGAACTACTCGTGAAGGTGGGTGAGCCAGTTACAGCTCAGATGAAAAAGATCTTTTGTTCTCTGTTCTCAGATAATACTGCCACAAAGTGCCCTTTCTCAAGGTCTTAATTTCAGGAAGGCCAAGTGCTGGTTTGGAAGTGCCTTTGACCTTAGTCTTAAAAGACAAACTTTTACCTGTGTACACCAAATGTTAAAAGGAGTCCAGGTCTTCAAAGGACAGTAGAGCTCAAACGTACTGAAAAGCAGTTAAAAGACTGCTGGGCAACAAGTAATGTTTTTCTCAAATCTCTCTACAAGATGAAGAATCCTATGGTAATCTATCCCAGATTAAGTGCTGGTTTCTATTAGATGGGAAAACAAGTCATGAATGAAGCACGAATGTCTCTTTAGCAACCTCTGTGTGGCACATGAAGTTTTATATTTCTTGGACTGTCTGATGCCTCCAAACTTCTCATGTTGTGACAAATATTCTAGTTCTAGTTTATTCTTGTGCTGTCTTGGTGGATGGAGTTTTTTAAACACTTGAACTCTAAACTGGAAATTTAGCTTTGATTTAATAGAACTTGAATGGTTCTAAGGTTCTTCACTACACTAAGAATTTAGGACTGCAGTGGTCCTCTTGGGCTAGGGATTGCAATCATGTCGTATTGGCAGCAACAACAATTAACAAATCCTTTTAAGAATACCTATTAAATTCCATTCTAAAACTAGCCAGATTGTTGCCATAAACTTGGTAACTGAAAGTTGTTCCAGAATCATAGGCTTTCTTATTTCCAGCTTTATTCATGGTCAGTCTGTATCTTTGCACTTGAGCCAGGACATTCTTAAATCCAGGCCATTCTTCAATCTAGGTAATTCTCTCTTGGATCTGCTGCTTGGCTGCTCCTAATGTAATTGCAATTTAAGAATGCCAAGCTATTCTGCTCCCAGCTAGTAAGTGTATCCTCTTTGAACTGGTCTCTCAAACTCAATCTTTTCTAAACTTTGCACCTCAGTATTGTAGTAAATCTCAGATGAGATTTCACCCACTGATGTTTTACATTTTTAATTAGAAAAGCCTGGTTCAAGATTTCAGAATCAGGTGGTACTGTTTTTGAATATTTTGTAAAAAACAGTTTACTTTGAAGTAGTTGAGTTGTTTTTAATTTGTTGGTATAATTTCATTAAGTAGCCATTGAAACGATTTAACAAGAAAAAATGCTTTAAATTTTGCTCTAAAATTTCTACGAAGAATATTTCATGGGACAGTAGAAATTGTACTCTTATTTCTGCTAAAATTTTTAGAAAACCAATAACACTTGAAACTAATGAAAGCTGTTTTGCAAAATTTCATTAGCAGCAAAACTTGATGTGCTGCTTGGTATCAGTCACTGATACTTGAGAAGATTTCAGGGTGCCGTCCAAGGAAGTCTCACATTTCCTTGGACAATGGTGTAGATGTTTCAGATTGCTAAATATTTTGTTTTCTCTCCTCATTTTTCTTACCTCTTCCACACTTTTGCCTTTGTTCCACAAACCTCTACATTTTATTACATGTGGTTCTGCTGCTTTACCTCATCCTTTACTGTTCCAGTTCTGATACGGTGTCCTCATCTTATATCGCTTCCTCAGCAGTTGGATACAACTTTTTGTGGTATTGTAGAGATGCATTTGTTGCCTTACTTTATAACCCTTTGCAGTGGTGGTACAAATAATATTTAGGTGGTTGAGATGTTTGAGTTGGAGGAGACCTTGTGTCCTTGGGCATTAAATACTGGTGGGTTTGTCAGAAAACCAGAGAAATGTACATGATTTCATAGAACCATAGAATGGTTTGGGCTGGAAGGGACCTCAAAACACATCTAGTCCCACCCTCCTGCCATGGGCAGGGACACCCTTCACTAGCCCAGGGTGCCCAAAGCCCCATCCAACCTGGCCTTGAACTCTGCCAAGGGTCCAGGGGCGGCCACAACTTCTCTGGGAAACCTGTGCTGGTATCTCCCCACCCTCCCAGGTAAGTATTTCTTCCTTACATCTAATGTAAATCTTTCCTCCTTCAGTTTTAAATCCATTACCTCTTGTCCCGTAACTCGCTGCCCTTGTAACCAGTCCATCTCCAGCTTTCCTGTAGCCCCTTCAGGTACTGGAAGGCTGCTGTAAGGTCTCCCCAGAGCCTTCTCTTCTCCAGGATGAACAAGCCCAGCTCTCTCAGCCTGTCTTTATAGGAGAGATGCTCCAGCCCTTGGTCCATCTTTGTGGCCTCTTCTGCACTTGCTCCAACAGCATGTCCTCCTTTTCCCGGAGACCCCAGAGCTGGATGCAGTACTGCAGGTGGGGTCTCAACAGAGCAGAGGGGCAGAATCCCCTCCCTGGGACTGCTGGTCATGCTTAGAGAGATTTCTCAGTCTCCTGAAGAACCTTTCCTGTGCTGCAAGCTCGTCTTCCAGCCTGGTCTGTCCTACAGGTTCTTTAGACCTACATCTGTGCTAGATAAATGTGCTACAACAGCCCACTGTGTACACACCTGGGTCTGGTCTGCCATAGCTTCTGGATTTATCCTTACCTCACAGGGCTAAAAGTTCCATGTATAGGACATAGCTGAAGAACTTTCCCTCTTGGTACAGAGAGTGCTAGTGTCGGAGATACCAAAATTGTTCCTGGAAGAGGTTTTGGCCCTTCTTCCTTGTCTGCCAAACCTGGTGTGTTCCTATCAGCTCTGCCTTCCTGCTGGGACTCAAAAGACACCAGCAGGACGTTCTTGGTGGTACTGCCTAGAGACTGTCACTGGCTTCTGTACTTCTCTTCCTAGAAAAATGCATTAGAGCACCCAAGTCAAATTAAAAAGGCAATGAAAGGAGGAACCAAAATGACACTGAAATATATGCTTAAAATTAACACTTCCTGCTCCTGGAGATAATACGCAGAGTAGGAGCTCCTGGGCAAGATGAGTACTGGGTTATAGCAGTGTGGCTGTGGACTAACACTGGTGCTGGCCAAGTTCAGATGTAAGATTTTACAGCATGTGCCTGGTAATTTTGTTATTGTTGGGCTCACAAAACCATTTCAAATCGTTCTTCTACACAAAGAGTGCACGCTTTAACAAATATCTTTGTCTAACCAACATCAAATGTTCGGTAGGTGGTGGTTTAAACTAGATTACACAGGAGATTCACACTAATCTTTTAATGTCCCTCTTTCCTTCCTGAGAATAATAGTTTTTGAGAATAAGGTGCTTTTTTCTTTTTCCTGGGTTTTTGTTGGTATTGGGAAAAGTGTAAGTTAGGCATCTTATCCTTTTCTTTCCTCAATAGTTACTATGGGAACAGAGCTGCGGGTCACAGGGGAAAATCTGCAAAAGTGGTTTCTTTTAAATTGTTCATTTAAAAAAAAAAGATAGCTTATTATCGGAATTGTGGCACTTTTCATTCAACTTTGTTGGATTGTATTGTTGTACATATTTCACTCACAAAAGCAGCCCAGTGAGTGGCAAGAAAAACAGATGGGGATGTTTTTGTACTTTTTCCTTGGGGTTAATATTTTTTTAATTGAATGCAGCTGTTGGAAAGATTTCTGTTGTTACGTATAGGCGGAGCATTAAAAATGGATGATCACATTTTCAGCCTGTTTCAGAGGAGTACTAGATTTAATTATTCCGCTGCCCTTGTTCAGAACCCTGCAGGGTTTTTTTTTTAATAATTATATCTTAAGTTAGTTAGAATAAGAGTTTCACTTCTCCACTTAATTGAACGATTTTGGTGTATAGGGGTAATCGCTTTCTCATTCAGCTCTTGTGTAGAGCAGAGTCATTATGGGTGAAAACACACAATGTTGTATTAAAAATCCCTAAAATGTGTGTGATGTTGGTCTCGGTACACAGATAATGTGACTGACTCTTTCTAGGGACATGAGTTTTGGATAGTCTGCCTGCTGATACCTGCATTTCCTTAGACTTCTGTGGTTTTTCCTCTGGTATGTATGAGAATAGTCCTGCTGTTTCTTTGTATGTTTTCTTCTTTTCAAAAAACCTGAATGGTAAAATCCAGGAGAAAGAAATGGAGAAGTGAGAAGGGGTGGTAGATATTCCATAGTAATCCAGATTATTAATGCAGTGTTCATGTGGTTTGTTTTAATCACCCTCAGCTAGTGGGTGGACATGCTGAAAGGCCCGCTTAATCAAGGAGTTTGGAATATCTGAGTTTCAGTTTGCACTGGGAATTCTTGCTGAGGTGAGGAGGAGCGTGGTGGTGAATCCAGAGGCAGTATCTGGTCCTTAAGCGTGATTATGCTGCCTGGTGTCTGCCACTTTGAAAGGTCTCTAGAAGAAGGAACTGCAGAAGTCTGCAAAGTTCATGGTTAAATGTATCTCCATGTCATACTCCCGTATCACAGTGATTTAGGATTATAGAGCTAAATTTGGAGAAGCATGCTGAAACCTCATTATTGAAGTTCTAAATATATTGGCTCTGTATGCTGGGCGATGAGTTGTAGACAGTTGCCATAGTATATCCAGCTTGTGTGTGGCACGTCCTGGAAGGCTCGCCATGAAAAATCACTTTTCAAATGAGAACTTAATAAAAAACTTGCCCATTCTGAACGCTAAGCCCTACTCCCCGTGCGATTAGTGGTTTCATTTCTTTCTCAGCAGTTGGGTAATGATTACGACTCCAGATGCTGCAGGAGTGATAAAGAGAGTGATTAATTTCACTTGAAAGGGCATATGTTCAAAGAGGAGCTAGCCCAATGCCTTGAACGTGGCGCTCGTGTCGCTGCCGTGCTGCAGCTCGCATGACTTGGTGCCCAGCTGTTCCTGGGGAAAGTACCTGGAAACCCTTCTCATTTCTCTTAAGCTGATATATTTGCCACTTGGTTTTGCTCACTCCTTGTTGGGCTTTTTCCCCCTGCCTGTGTGTTCCACAGTATCTGGTTATAAAAACTTCTTGTGTCTAGAAAGCAATGCTGTCAAACTTTGATCAGAAGATTTTGAGGAGGAGTTGATGCCACCAGCGTAGCCCAAGTACCTGTTAATGTTAAGTTCAGAGTTAATATTTATACCCCATACAGCATGGAGTGGTAAGAAAAAGGATTCTTCTTCCCCAGCGTAGTCAACGGCAACTCTAAAAGTGTTCCCACGCCTGATTTGCAATAATAGTTCACACTGTATGACTTGCTGAAAAATCCTGACATTTAAAGCCTTGTGTTTTCAATATAGTGAAAAAAATGTTTAAGGTAGGGACTTTAATAAGTCTTTATTAGGACTTTATTGACCTGTTGAACAGGTCAACAGAAGTACGAAACATGGCTGGTGGTGCCATCCATGTGATTAAATCCAGGGCGAGGGGATGTCTGGTGTTTATTGTGTTATCACCTGAACTTCTTCACCAATTAGTGCCCTCAGGGGTTTGTTCTGTCACCCCTGAGATCCAAAGACCTTCAAATACCAATAGTTTAAAAATATCCAGCTATGTGTGAGGCATGTTTTAGTTCTCCACAGTATGACATTTATAACCATAAATTTCACAAGTTTGAAGCTGTCGAAGACAAAAATAAATTACTTGTGACATCTTTAAGATCTTTTGACCCATTAGTTAAATTGATTTATATCACCCAGTTCTTTAAGTGAAATAAGTGCTTTTCTTCTAGTTGTTGAAAATCTTCCCAGCAGAGATACTGGTTATAGAAAAAATTATTTCTGCACAGTTATTAAATTCTGATGTGTATTAGCTGCATAGGTTTGAAGCAGCTGCCTGAATGGATATACAGAATTGGAGTTTTTACAGGCAGGAATTAAAAGTAGGCTGTAATGATAAAACAACAGGAACTTTTCAGAAGTTCTTTTATTAAATACAGTCCTTGCATAAAGTTTTTGTCATTCCCGTAATAGTCTTGCTGATATTAATAAAGTAACATTGAATTCAAGCAGAATTCAAAACGAATTTCAGTAAATTGATTGCAGCTCCGTGTTTTAAATGTGTATGCTGTATGACTAGAAGTAGTAACTTATCTAAGCCTTCAATATTTTCAGTTAAACTAATTCAGTACATCTATTTTTCATCTGGCATTAAATATTTCATAACCCGAGTGTAGTTGTATCGTGATGTAAACGGTTGTTAATGTGAAAATCAGTGATTCTGCAGATGTGCGTTTTGAATGTAGCTTCACTCTGAGCGGCGAGCTTGTAACCTGTGAAGTTGTGTCTGTGCTTAACAGGCAGCCGATCCGTATTCGTTTTGAAGTTGTAGAAATCCGATAATGAGGGTTTATCCAAACTTAACTATTATTGATCAGGCTTTTCTGTTAAGGAAATATCAATGCTCTGTCTTGCGCGTTCCTCTGCAAAGTGCGAAGAAAACCTTCCTCTTAGAGTTGGCTCCAAATAACAAAAAGTGTGCAAAACCCAAACAAAACTCCCCTGAGTATGAGATGAAAGTTCTCTTGTGTGTTAAATATATTTCTCACATTATTTTTGTTTCTCTATTTGTGTGTATTGACATGCCAACTGTGCATCACTGCGTTGCTGTCTAGCAACACGCTTGTGGAGCGGCAGGAATAGAAACAGAGCTGCCCGGGTTTGAAAACTGGAGAAGGATCAAATGAGCGACAGGGAAGTCAGAGTAAATGATGAGAGTAATGTTATTGTGCCCTGAGGGTCTTGCAAAGTACAGTACTTAAAACCCAATTTTTGCTTTGTAGATAAGTGAGCGTGTCTCAGTTAAGTCAATATACGCATGCAATAGATGATAAAGCTTGGTATTACACACCTTCTTTGATTTTTTTTTTTTTCATGCTTACTGCTTTAAAGGTAACATGATATTTATGTTTGGAACACTGTAAGGTACTTTATGCTTTTTGTTACGAGCTTTCAAATGTTGCTGGGCTTAGTAATGGGGGCTGAGGCGGCCCGAAATGCTTGCTCTGCTGTTAGGTGTTTATTGATGGCTAATTGTCTACTGACCTTCCCTAGGACTCTCTCCAAAAAAGTAGGGAGTGACACTAGGGGATAACAAATCAAATAAATTGAAAAGCAGGTGAGAAAATGTAATTCAGTGCAGTTACCTTTAAACATTGAAGGCTGCTGTTTTGAATGAAAACAAAGGTGGAAAACAAAAATTAAAAAATCCCTGCTTTGCCTATAGATATTTTAAGATTTTAATGTAATCTGATACGTAGAAAAAAGTTTTACTTAACTTTACTGTGATTTACTTGCCCTTGATTGATTTTTTTTTTTTTAAAAGATGAGCCAGCTTTCAAGGTCTTCAAAATGATTTAATTATTACAGCACACAGGGCCCCAAATCAGATTTAAGGTATTTTGATACAGTTTATGGAATAAACTGGTGAACAGATGCTGAGGATGGAAAGTTGCGGGTACTCAAATCTACTAGATGATTCTGCAGGCGGAAGATTCCCCATAGACTTTAACAGAAAGGTCAGGAGCTAACCTTAGTATATGCCATTTAATACAATATAATTGGGATAAATATATTGTAACTATTCGACTATTTGTCTGTGTGTCTCAGTGTATCAGGAGCTGAAGAAATTGTAAACTTGCAGTGTTCTGAATATATTACCAAATAAAGCTATGCAGCATTCAATAAAGCAATTACATAAAAAGCATTACAGTCAACTTCAATTCCAATATTAGCAGTAATAATCAATCATTTTCAATCTGAGGGATGGTCTAATCGCTTTTTGTTGCTGCTTTGAAAGGTTACATTACTCAGTTATCTTGCAGCCAAGCAACCTTTTCATGTTTGCTTCATGTAGGATTTTATAAATGTTCTTCCTTTTAATCTCAGTATCTTGGTGTCGACTATTTTGTGAGAGTTTAAAAACTTCCCTAACCTTTTCTCATTCCAATATAACTTTTGCAGTTCTTAAATGTCTTTGATGTTGAAGACGTAATTGTCACGAGCAGCAGATGAAAATTGTTTTAAAATCTCTGTAAAATCTCCTTTCTGCTCCTGGCACTGGCATTGCCACTTCTTTGTGGTGGAATAAAATAAGCATCCTCCAGTCAGTCATCTGATAACAGCTACAGTGCTTGTTCCCTTGCAGTTCAAGGACTTTTCCTCCTTTGGCACACTTCAGACTGTGATCTCCGTGCCTGACTGTGGTTTCCCTTCTCTGCTGCCTTCTCAGCTGCGTGGGCAGGCTCTGTTACAGGCCACTGCTGGGAAATGCCAATTGATACTAGCTAGTTAAACCTAATTAATTTCTTCCTTAATCGGGTAACTTGGTAAATGGTTAAGGACAATTGTATTATCCCCATTAAGTAGTAAGTTGGTACCTTCATAAAAAGGCAGGCATGTGAAAAGATGGGAAACAAGCGTTCTATCCATCAAGCTTTCTTCCTGCTTCACCTCTCAAGGACAGCAGGTAGACTCCAGTGACAGGCTTGGTTGTGGGTTTTTTTTCCCCCAGAAAGTGTAAGTTTTATAGGGCCTGGTCTCTTTTTTTCCTTCCCCAAAAGCCTAGACACTTTGTGAAAGATCCTTGTCTTCATGTCTTCTGGAAGCAGTTCTAGCCAGTCCTTTTTCCCTTGTGGATGCTGCCATTTAGACAGCGTTAGTCACAATGCAGAATCCTGAGTTTTAAGGAAAAGGCTATCTCCTTTTCTTAGACCTGAACCTAGCTAACAGTTGAATTACTGTATGGTGCCTCTTGGCCCCTAATTTTGCTTCCCTCGTGGTCAAGTAAAATTAGCATGTTTTGTGTGAATGAGAACTACAAGATCCATGGTGGTTTAGGTTTCTTTCCCCATGTAAATACCAATTGAAGCAGCTGGGAATTTTTAGTTTAAGAATAAATTATCAGAGATTTGTTTCTTTTTATGTCTTTGATGGTAGTGGCAAAGCTGTCTTATGTGTAGTGCAGATGGATTTTTTAAAAAAGTAATTTCTTTCAAATCCTAACAGTTTCTTCATGCTTGTCCTGAATATACATTTTGCTAGTGACTGCCCTGCTAACTTATAGACACATACGTGTTCTGGTCAGCTTGTCTTCAGGTAGCTTTTAGCATTTGGAAGATCCCTACATAGGAGTTTCTGTTGTGGTGGGGTTTTATTTTTAGTCTCCATAAACTTATTCAGTCTGACTTCTGTTATCTTTACTCACTGACAGCTGCACGGAGGTGGCATAGGATGCTCCGTGAACCCGCTGATTGTTAATATAATGAATTATTCTAGGCTGATATATATATTTTTAAACTGGGTTGGTAAATGCCATGTGTAAAATTTCATAACTTTCTCATAAACCCCTTTTAGTATCTCTCTAGAGACTTTATTGATAAACTTTCCTTTATGCATACATGCAAATTAAATGTGAGAACCTGCGGCTAAAAGAAATTGCTCCAAGGCAATGATTCACAAGGATGAAAAATCAATAAGAGTTTCATTAAAGAGAGGAAAGAAGTTTAGACAGGCGCTTTGCTTTGCTTTCCTGTGGAAAGTCGAGGGAAGAACCATTGATCATTTTATTCAGCTTTATTCTCAGAAATAGGAGTCCTAATGTTGGTGCGGGTATTTTTGAAGCATGAATGTGGCTGGGTGAAAGTCTGTGGCGTCTGTGATCTCTTTGACTGTAATCCCCTGTGTATCTTCCCAAATTCTCCTTCTTCAGCTTGTCCTTTTCATTTGTATGAGCAGCACCTGCTGTAAGTGGAATTATCCTTTGGAGAAGCTGCCTCAGCTGATAACTCGGCACTTGTTTAAGCGTGTGTATTTATGCAGGAGGTTATAGCGTGGCCTTGCAGAGCTGCTGCCAAAGGGAGCTGTGTCCTCTCCTGGTAGAGGTGTCTACCCATAGCTCTGCTCCTCAATGGTTAAGTTGGGTGGCTGTGCTGAGTGAGTCTATTCAGATAGCTGATCTGATGGAGAATATGTGTTTTCATGCAACCAGGCTGGTGAAGGACTGGACGGCAAATTATATGAGGAGCAGCTGAGGGAGCTGGGGATGTTTAGCCTGGAGAAGAGGAGCCTGGGGGAGACCTTATCACCACCTGCAACTACCTGAAGGGAGGTTGTAGAGAGGTTGGGCGATGGTCTCTTCAGCCAGGTGACAGGAGACAGGACCAGGGGAGATGGCACAAAGCTGTACTAGGGCAGGGTCAGATTGGATGTTAGGAAAAATTTTTTACTGAAAGAGTCATTGGGGCCTGGAACAGGCAGCTCAGGGAGGGGGCTGAGTCACCATCCCTGGAAGTGTTTAAAAAAAAGGGTAGATGAGGTACTTAGGGATATGGTTTGACATAGGACGGGAATGGTTGTACTTGATCTTAAAGGTCTTTTGCAACTTTGTGATTCTGTATTTGTAAGTGTTTTCTGTTGAATCAGTTGAGAAGTGACCCACCCTGCAGCAGATGGGATGAGAATGAGCAGTGGGGGAGGGCAGGGGATGTTGTGGGGTGGGTAGAGGAAGGGGCACGAGACCAGCCCATGTGTGGGAGCTGCGTGGGTCAGTGTGCATGCTGACACTGGCACAGGTGCCCGCTCAGTCTGTGCGTAGGAGCTCCTCTCTGCTGGGAAGATTGTCTGTGGAAGCTGGACTTCTATAGCAACCGTATTTCCCTGTCATAACTCTCTCAACTTTTATTGGGTTTTTTTTAGCTTTGCTATTAAAACTTGGTGATGACACATGTTAATCTCCCAGTGACATTCAGCAGTTGTACATCTGTTTGTTTTCATTAAATACTGGGGTTTTTTTTAAAGTTTCAGTGGTGATCCGATTAAAACACACTTAGGGTGGAAAACCTGGCAGAGGTTCTCCCAGCCAAGAGCAAATTTATTTCTCCACGCTTGTTTAAAAAATCAGTAATGCTGGCAGGGTTGAGTAGTAAATACGAGCTGTACATCTTGTTCAGTGGACTTTTTTGGATGCCTTGCGTGAACCGAACAAGTAAGTGAAAGACACGTGACTGAGGGCTCTGACAGGGTTGTGGTGATGGATTAAAATCAGATGAGAGAAGCTGCTGCCACCCCTGACCATCTGCCCTGCTCTTTGTTGTGCATCCCAGAACAGCGATATTTGGTCTGTTCATGAGTCGTTTTTTCTAAAACAGTTTTTTAGTCTGGAATATTAAAGTAAACTGGGGCTGGTTTACTTCAGTGTGCTTCTTCTAAGTGGTTTTGGGGGGAGCTTTCAGACTGCCCCAGCTGTCTAAAAAGGGCATACTAGAAATGGGATGTTATTTGTACTTCTGAGCCTGACTTAGGTAACGTACTCATGCTGCATCCTCACGTGTGTTGTCTTAGTCCGCTGCTCCATGTAAATGCAAACACGCAGTTACGTGGTTGCTCTGCTCTGGTGTTGGGGCTAATGGTGCCCATGCCCCTGAGCATCCCTGCACCAGGCTTCCCTCTGCAGCATTGTCCAGCCTGAGAGCCAGCACAGATGCTATTCTCAGCCTGAAGTTTCTTCTCAATGTATTAAAATTTGTGTCCTTTTCACCACTTTAATCTGAATAGCAAGTTACTGTTTGTTACTTAGATATTTGTACAGTAATGTATATGGTGATTGCCTAAAGTATGTCTTCATCTGCAGAGCATCCCAGCTGTATCTTGGGAAATCTTTTGCTTGGTTTTAGAGCAAAAGCATGTTAAAGTTGATTAGCTGAACCAAACATGGTGCCCCACAAACCTACACTGAGTCGTGTTAAATGCAATAAACCGGAGCAAGCAAATGTTTGGGGCTGCAAGTCCCACGCCTCTCAGGGCTGTGGGCTGCTGGGTGACCTGTTCACCTTTTCCAGGTTTTGAACAGTGGTGAGTGAACAGATTGGATCAGATCTTGTTTCAGTATCATCTGTTTCCACAGCTGAAGCTCCCATATGATCAGATCCTATAAATTATTTAAGATGCAGAAGCTGTGTAACTGGAGTCTCCAGTAAAGGTTAAGGCTCCATCTGTTCCACCAGCCTTGAAGACTGCGCATTTCACGGCATCGTCTGTGTTGCTGGATGACATCATAAGACACAGGAACACTCAAAATGTGCCCTGAGCTGTTGCTTCACAGCAGTGAAGACCTCACTGTGTTAGCATTGTGCACTTGAGATGCTCTTGGTTGAACTTCATTCTCAGTCCATCTGTGCTGCCCAGTGCACCCTCAGCACCAGGTTTAGCATCTTCTAACAAAAGCTGGCCTGGCCTGTGTACACCACTGAGAGCAAATGCAGGTGACCAAGGTTCTTATGCAATGGGGAGGACAAGGCAAAAAATAAAAAAGCTAAATAGGAAAAAACAAAATCCAACCTTTTGTGTTCTTACTGTACATATTTTGTCTTGTTTAAATCAGGTTTGCAATTTGAAAGTTTAGACCTGATCAGTGTTGTAGTGATTCTATTCAGAAGTGGGAGCTGTGGCACCTTTTTGTCTACCAAAACCAAAGGACACTGTTCTGTGTGTGGGTGATGAAGTTTCAGTGCTGCCAACCTCCTCTCCAAGAGCAGGAGTCGAGTTTTCTGAAAAATTCTCTGAAAGAGAATTTTGCTTTGTAACATTAAAATTTTAAGTATTGACAGTGTTTTCTGGCTTCTTCTCAAGCCCAGCTAGAAGATGTGTTCTCTGTGTACTATATTCTACATATATGAAAAAAGAGACAGGCATATTCTCTTAAAATGTGCCTGGGTTTGGGTGTAGGTTTAAGTAGTCATTCCAAATAACACAACAGAACTGTGAGAATAAGGAAGGATGAAGCTTAGACTTGTAGACGAAGAGTACAAACTTAAAAAGCTTAATTTTCAGAGCTTCGTTTTCTCCTGCCCCATTTATTATAACCCACTTTGGATTCTCTTTCTTAAGGCTGGCTGATTTCCCTTCAGTTAGAAACCAGATGGGAATGATGGATAAAATATCTGCTGTGAAACTCTTGTATCATTTTTCTAAACATAATAATTATGTTCTAGCCTTGCATTCTTCTGATACAAAACCAGAATCCCAGGTACCGTGTTCCTGCTTTTTTTCCCCAAAATAAAGCCTGAATAGGCATGGTGATGACAGCTGGATGGTACTGCTGGTGTTAGAGGTTGTTAGAGGTTGCGTTAATGGGCTCTGTTCTGGGCAGATTCACAACTCACAGCTTTTGGAGAGAAAGAAAACAACCAAAGCTAAATAAAGTAGGTTTTTTTAGGTTGGTTTTTTTTGTAATTTGAGATGACTTTTAGACAGATTTTGTTTGGCAGACTTGCCTGTCCTCATCAAAACCTTATTTTGTGTGTGTGTGAGCTTGAAAATGGACTAATTTTGCCCACCGTAATGTCATGTATGAGGGCTCCCACTCTGCAGCTATCACAGGTGGATGGGATGGAGCTGCCATGGTGTTGGTACCGAACTCCTGTGGGCATTTACGGATGGCAGCAGCACAGGTGATGCAGAAGCTCCAGAGAAACCCAATTTCTCTGTTGCCCACGGTTGCTGCTGGGCTGGGCAGGGAGCAGCAGCATCCCTGTCTCTGAGCCGTGGGCTTGGGATGTGCTCTGTGACAGCCAAGGAGCTGTGCAGCTGTTTTAGGAGGTGTGTATTTCCTCTTCTCCCACCAAAGAGTAGCTGAGCTGTTCGGTTTGAATCAAAGATTTATCCCAGAGAAGAAAGAAATTAAGAGGAGACAGTTAAATCTCTTTTTATGCTTTTTGACTTTATGGGGTTTTTTCCATTCTGTGCCATGGCTGTGGTTTTCTGAGCTGAACGCTGAAAATATAACAGAACATAAAAGCTCATAAATTTAACATAAGGCAGAAAGGCCATAGAATGAATAAATACATTTACCTTCCAGGGAATATCTTTTGCCAGTTGACTTCTCCGTTCAGATTGGGCTCTGCTGTCTCAAGCGTACAGAGTCCTCTGTGAATCCCGTTTCCAGAGAGGTTGTTCCCAAATGGCTTTTGTGGCTCCTTCAAAGGGTCTTGCTAACTAAAGAGGGCAGGTGGCCATCCTAATTTTTACTCATTTTAATGAAACTTCCTAGGGTTTTAGTTCCTTTAAAGAAAGTAAGGAGTGAGGGCTGCTAAGGGCTGTGATCTCTTTTCTCTCTTTTGCCCCTGCACTGCTAACCTAAGCACTGTTCCCAAGCTGCTCTTGCCTGGACCTTTTGCCTGGATCTCCCCCCTGTCCCTGGGAAGCTTTGCATCAGTCAGGGGAAAAAGGGAAGAGCGGTGAGATGAAGGTTAGTGGTTGTATGGGACATACAGTGCAGAGGGCTGCGACAGTGTGGGAGGATGTGGTTTGTCAGCACGTCACCGTGCTTGGGGTCATCAATGGAAAGGAACGTACTTGTCACCCTTCTTCTGCAATACTGTCCTTAGATGGGTTTTCCTCCCAGTTTCTCTAAATGCATAGCTCTGGCATCAGACACTCTTTGTGGGGAGCAGTCAGCAGGGAGTTAAACTCCAGGGCATGCTGTAGAGTTTACCCAAGCTTAGAGCAGTAGCAGAAAAATAACAATAAAATCTGGTATACCACATTGTGAGAATGTGAAGGCTGCTGTTGGAGGAATCATTCTCTGGCTCTGTGGCCCACTGGTGGCTTTCTGTGAATATCAGTCTGTGTTGGGGAGCAATGTTGGAATGGGCAGGCAGAGACAGTAGAGAATATCTGTGGTTTAATAGTTTTGTCAGGCCTCTGTTTATTCTAACACAAGTTTTTTAACTTCAGAAACAATAAACTTACTAAAACTAATTAGCTGGCCAAAAATTGTACTGGCCTTTTGTAGCCTTTTAGAGTAGTTAGGCTTGCCTAAAGTCAGTGTGGCATGATTTTCCTAGAGCAAAGGCATTTTACTCCCTCTAAAATAACAGGGAATAATTTTCTCCCTGGTTGATTCTTGAACCCATCAGTATTTTCCTTGAAGTGACTGAATCACTGATAAAATATTTGAGGGCAAAATTTTCTTGACCGTATTAAGTTTGTCTCTTATTTTTTCAGAAAGACAGGCAGGGGAAGCTATGATAGCTGTTTACTGCAGGGAGAAGCTACTCAAAGAATTTAATATAAATCAAATCAGGATCGAAGCACTTCATTGATTTATTAATGGGATGCAATTAACTAGTAATCAGTGAACTTATACATTCAAGACTAATATCAGCAATGCCCCAGATCAGCTACAAGATGCTTAGTATAGATCTGTAAACAGCTTTCTATATCTAATTTCAAAAAGTTTTGGATCACCCTCCCCACCCCCCTAAAAAAAAGGCTCAGCCTTGCAGGTGTATTCCTCATCCCCAGTTGTGCAGGGTGCCCTGGGAGACCTGTGTGCACCCATGTTCCTGGTGAGATCCAGGCTGCTGCTCTCTCCCCTCTGCTATAAGGAGAAAAAAAAGCAGCTTTTTATACTTCTCAAACTGACTTCTTTCTTTATTGCAAAAGTCTCTGTGTGATTCTCTGGCTGATAGATCTTGCTCACCTTCTTGAGCATGGAGCAGTCTTGGGCAGGCACCACTTGGGGCAGTTTCAGGTGTCCTGGTTCTCGACAGGCCAGAGTCAACCCCTTCCAAGCAGCCAGCTCAGGTGAGCTGTTTCCACACCACCTGACATCCCTCCCCCATAAAAGGGGCTGGTTGGGGAGGGGTGCTCCTGGTGCCTCCAGGGCAGTCTGAGTTCGATCTGGGCATCGGGATTGACTTTGCAGTGCTCTGTAATCCTTAGGTCGGTAAAATACTCTGTGTTATCACTAGGTATGAGTGTAATTGGCTGTTATTGTTCCCTTTCCACGGTGCTTTTGTCCCTATCCTAAGCCACGGAGGCTCTGGCTGCTCCTCCTGCGGGACTGAGTGGTGCTCAGCCACTGCTTGGGGCTGAACCACAGCAACAGCACAAAACTGCTAAACTCCCTTTAGGAGCATTTCTTGGAACTTTTTTTTTTCTGGAGAGGATATTTAAATCCCAGTTGTGGGATTACCTCGGGGTAAGAGACTTTCTTATTCATAACTTAATGTACCAAGCAGGGTGATACGGCTGTGGCTGCTTGTCTCCCCACTTATCTCCATTCACTTTGCGGCTGCATTCGTTTCTGTTATTTGCTAAGTGGCCTTTCCATTTGAAAAGGGATGGAGGAGCAGATGAGAAAACACTTGCAGTCTTTGCTTTATTATACCTCACCTGAAGAGAGGATGTACTATTTTCATTTTAACAAAGAAGAAATATTAATTCACGCCCAGAGCTGGTTTCCTCTGGGTGAACAGGCAGTAATTTCAGGTCACGAATAACATGGTTAATTTTTTGGTATTTTGTTTGGTTCAGGTGAGATAATCTGACAGGCCACATCTCCAATTTCTCATTTGGTTTCAAGCCAAAGAATAATTCTGGGTATCAGTTTACATTTCTGTCATATTAAGGAAATAGATCTTTTCTTCCCAGGTCATGGATCTTTTATCCTCCGCATCCACGGTGCAGCACACCTTGGTGTTCAGAGTTGTTGCTGATGGGAAGGAAGCAAGGTACCTAAACCCTTATTTTGCCAACACTGTGCATTGTGCGTTAAGACTCTGTTTAGCATGACCACATCAGAAATGAGGGTAGAGAAAAAATACACTTTACAAAAAGCATTTGCTTTTAGGGCTGTCTGGGATTTTCCAGCGAGCCATGCATCTGCGTGCCTTGTCTGGGTTATGGGCTGCACACCAGGTACTTGAGGGAAGTGCTTTATTTTTGCTTGTGTGCCAGCATCCTTCATGTACAGCTAAAGCATTCAATCCAGGTCAAGCAATGCATCTCTCAGCCTTATCCCATCCCTCTGGGACGTTATCTAACGGAGACTTCAGTAGGACCTGTGTGGCAGTTAATCATCTTGTTGGCGTGATTTCTTTAGCTCGTGCTATCCTTGAAACCTTGTATTATTCTTAGCATTCATACTAGCCACCTCTCTTTTATTTATATTTTGTTGTAAATTCTAGAGACTAATCTATATTAATTTTTATTATTTTTAATCAATTTTGGGGTATCTATGATGTTTTTAACAAGTCTGTATTTCTTTTCTGGCTTCTACCTTATGTACTTCACATCAGTCATTTACACCTGTTGTATAAATTGTTTCAAGAGTATAGACTTTTAAGCAACAGAGTAAATATATTATGCATTGGGAAGTGCTTCAGTCCTTTTAATTAGAATTTTGCCATTGAGTCAGAACTACTTGGAAAGCATAGGCAGCTACTGTGTTGTACTATTATTTCTGGTGCAAATACCAGCAGCTGATGCTCTCCCAATAAATATCCGACCTCAAAATATATGGAAGAGATATTTGAAATATTGACTCCAATTATGGAGTTTTAAAAGAAATATTTTACAGACAATTAACTAGGACTACCGGTAAGTTTTTGAAGTGTTATGTTGTTTTGACTGCATACCTAATGATATTTTAATAGATGTCAACTCTTATAGAAATATAAAAATTAGAGTTGAGGGTGGATTTTTCAACAGCACAAAGGATAATTGGGTGTCTGACTCACATCAAAATTTAATGCAAGTTGAGTGCCAAGCCCTTTCTGTGACTTGAAATAACTCCCTTCAGAAAGCTGACTAGTTGGTGCTTCCACTACAAGACCCAGTTACGGTTCTGTGTACATTTAATATTGATTTTCATTTTGGGTTTTAGCATTTTTTTCCAAGTTAAATGAACATGAGTTGACTCTGAAGTGAGTGACACTTGTTTGTGTGTGTGGAGTTAGATGTGTCTCTTGTGGGTGTTGGCAGGGGGTGGTGGGTACAGTAAGCGCTGCCTCCGTACTTTTAAGGTGTTACTGGGAATGTCAGCTTGAGCAGCTCCTCTTGGAAGGCTCCTCTCAGTCTTTTCATAGAAAGCTTAACATTTTGAGAGTCATGTGTGTCAAAACTGATCAGCTGCAAAGGTAGTATTTGCGTAAGTTTTTTCAAAAAGAGCATTATCTAAAATTCTTCATTTAAATTAGTGTTATAATTATTTAGCCAAAGGAACCCTCTGCTGACAGTAGAAGGAAAAGCCAGACATCAAGCTTTAAAAGGCTTAAAGGGCCTGACATCAAGCCAGACAGAAAGCTGTTACTGATGACATTGCTGGTTATAATACAGACTGTTTTTAGGACTTAGGTGTTTTTCTACCTGATGCCTATCTGTGTCTGCTGTGTTGTTCTTCATTCTCCTTCAGTAACCAAGATCAGCACCCAAGCTGGAATCTCACTTGACCAAGCAGTTAAATAATTTTCTACTTTTAAGCTGTATAACCACTTTTTTTTTTGTGGAAAGGCTGGCTCTGATCCCACGTTTGAGTCAGCAGGAATTCCCACTGACTTTGTGTGAGGTCTGCAGGGGGAAGAAAAAAAGGATGAACACCGCAAATCCAGACAGCACTTCTAACGAATGATGTCCCAATAGACAGGTTGATTGCTGAAAAACATTAATCAGATAAATGCTTCTTAGTAGTTTCTTCTTTGATGTAAGGTCAGAAGATGATGTGTGCGAGAATAAATGTATGTTTCTTACTGACCTTCTGCAAACCTTGACTTCTCCATTCTTCAAAGAAGCCCAAGAGAGCAGCAGTGGTGAGCAAACCCCCCTCCCCTCCCCAGTGCTGCTGAGGCTGTCCTTGTCCCCAGCACTGGGCATGCTGGATGCCTGGGGAAATGGTGTAAGGAAAGGGGTGAAACCAGAGATTTTCTTGCATCTCCTCCTACTTCTGGTAGCCTGAAGCTTTGGGAAGTCCTGAGCTGGGGATGGTGCCTGCACCTTAAGCATCATCACCCTGATGGACGTGTCTCCAAGTACGTCTGAATTAGTTTTTGAAACAACATGTACAACTGGCATTCAGGTATCCTAGAGCAACAAGTTTAATTCTTCATAAACATGCTTTGGTGGATGCTGAAAGCTTGTTTGTTTTTGCTAACTACATTCTTTGTCTAATGACTTACATTCCTTTTCCTTACAGTTCTTGTTTTCTAACTGAATTATGTGTCATATTTTTGTAAGGCTTTGAGATTGTTGCCTATCACCTGGTAGTATGAGGAGTTGTGAATAGTCTTTCCCTTTTTTCCTTTCCTCTTGCTGGTTTTCATAGCATATATGCACATTAATATCTCTGGTTTGTTGTTGTTTTCTTTCTTTTCTCTTCCCCCTCAGTTTGAGTCAGTCTGTATAATCCTCCTGTTGAAAGAAAAGTCTTGTCTCTGAACTTTCCCTAATTTTACTGTCCTTTTCTGAAAGGAAGTGCACTGTCCCATGTACCATACTCTGCCCTGGGATGCTTTGGGCTCTGGTGGTTTGTGATGTTCTGGTCTCACTTTCATTGGAACTGAAACATCTGTGTTTCTTTGCCACTCTCCAAATGAATCTTTTTCTGAAGTATTACTAAATACAGAGCTTGTTACTAGTTACACATAGTTGAGGTTGTATCTCTGGTTAAAGGAGTTAGACTGCTGATAGGTGTAAATTTGAAACTGGGAATTTGGTAATGTCCTGCTTCACATAGTAGGTACGTTTTTATCTCTGGGCTTTCTGGTTCCTTGCTATTTTTTTATTTATAGACTCTGTGTTGACTCTTCCCTGTTATAGTTACATGTATCCCTTTATTCCATTGATTTTTATAGCTTCTCCCAGTTTAAATATTTAAATTGTGCTTCTCCTGGTTTTGCAATGAACTGAAGATGAAAGTGGAAGGTTGTACATCAGTTAGGTAATGGATTTCTTCAAACCTCATTTCCTCAGAACCAGAGAGGAAAGGAGAAGAAAAGGCAGAGGAGCAGGTAGGCAAGTGTGGGTCTGCTTTTGGACAGCATGAGCCTGTACCACTCTTGGTATACAGGCCACTCTAACAAATCCACAGGGGGTTGGCATTGCTCCTCCCTTTGCTTCTGCTATGGCCACTGCTAAGAAAAATCTTTTTTTTCTAATATGGAAAGGAAATGACATTGCTTGCAAAGAGTCCTGCTCACTGTTTAATGAAAATAACTAAGGTCTTTCCTGTACTTTTGTTCCTGTCTGCTGGAGTTCACCTTGTTGTGTTATTTCTGTAGGGGGTATTTGAAATGTGTTTTTCCTGAAAACCTGAAGCATTCAGTGGCACTGAGTGTGTGACCCAGAGAGGTGGTTGTCTGTCGCCCCCCCCCCCCCTTTTTTTTAACTGGGGTTGCAATCAAAACCAGCAAAACCATCTCTAAAACTTAATAACTCTTTAATGGCGTTGCTCCAAATGCTCTGCCATTTTCTAGCCAGGCAAGCAGCCCTGGTGTGCTGGAAGCTCAGCTGCAAGACTTGGAGCTGGGAAATTAAAAGGGGGATGAATGGTCTCCCTGGGGAAACGGTGGTCATGCTGGGAATGCCACACAAAGTGCAGGGAGAGAGGGGCTGGTAAATAGACACGTAGTTCACAAGTTAAGGCATATGATGGGTGTCTCTAATTTCTAGAAATCTGCAGGGATGTCTTCTCCTGATTATGGTTAAAATTTTAGGGAGTTTGCTGCTATAAAAAAAGAAAAACTGCTAGACAAATGGACAGCGCTGGTGTCAAACTGGATTTTGTTTGAAGTGCTGTGAGCTGTGCAGTGCTTTTGGTAGCAGCATACATGGGCAACTGTGTTGTCCAGGACAATTATATGTGTCTCTGTAGGAGTGATAAGGAAAGCTGAAGGAGTAGGTGAGTCTGCTGTTTCTACTTCTATAGGCAGTTTCCTTGAGAGCTGTGCGATTTCTAACCCCTGCCCCCCCTTCCTTTTGAACTGTTTAAAGCTTGTTCTGATTAACTTTCTAGCTATAAAGAAATTGAAAGCATACTATTTTTGTTGTTACAAGCCACTAAAAAATATAATCTGAGATCATCTCTGCTGGTAAAATCCTAAAGCAAAAACAGGGACCTGGAATTTAAGGCTTATTTGGAAACTGCAGCTTAAAGGTCAGCCCTCCAGGTTTGAGGGCAATTTTTGCTTCATCATTCTTTTCTTTGAGGAGTCTGTTGGGTTTTTTTTTTCCTACCTGTCTCACTGGTTCTCTCCCTTCAATATGTACTTGGCTACTTAATGCTGAATTATGCATTTAAGAGGTAAAAAGAAAACTCTTATCAGCCCTGTCATGGATGTTTTCCCAACCTTGCTGTGTAATGCCCATCTGTTGACCAGACTGATGGAGTGAATGATGAGAGGTACCCTGTGAGATGTGTAAAGCTATTGAAAAATAATTTTTTCCCCACTTCCCTTTATTGTAATCATAAAAAATAGATCATTAAAACTGTTTTATAAACATGAATGAGCTAGAAAATATTATGACAACGAAAGTTACTAAAGATACAGAAATGAAATTTTAAGACGAGATTTATCTTCTTACTCTAATTTGTACTCCTGCTGTACTGTAAATGTAATAACCATCAAAATGAAAAATGCAACAGATTGATAATACCATTGAGTTTTAATTAAACCACTGAATTGAAAAGGGCCCAGATGGATAACTGGAAAATGTAGTTATAAGCCTGGTATGAAAAATGCTGGATTGCTAGTGATACATCTTATAAATAAATGCTATGCCAAAAATAACCTCATTTTTAGAACATCTTCCTAAAATTAATCATTAAAGTTTCTAAAACAGATGGTTTCTAGATTTTATTTAATTTGGCTGCCAAACACTTACTACCGTAGATCAGGAATTGTGCTTTTAACAAGTCCCTGTCCGAGAGTCTCATTCAGTACTGTGGTGTCCCAAGAAATGGAGAGGTATCAGTAGGAGTAGATGCCAAGGCATCTGAAAGCTCAAATGTGCGAAATCACAGCTCAGCCTTCTTAAATGTGGAAATTGAATTAGTCTGGCACAAAATGCTTAACACACAAAATGATTCTATGTGAGATAATGTGAAAGTAAAATCACATCATTTACTATTCCGGTTGTTTGTGGTATTTTTGTCCAAATTATACTTTTAAGTGGAGACACTTAATCAAAAGTCTGGGCCTTTCTTGTTTCCTTTCTTGTCAGATCATTCCAGGTAATATTTTTGTCACTAACCAAGCTGATCTTGTGCGTGTGCATAAGTGAGTACAAAACCCCACAAGTTTTCCCAGTTTTAGTTTCTGATGAAGTCTCCTGCAGTTACTGTCAAAGGGAATCTTCAAGTTATTTTGTAGGTATTAAAAGTAGAAAAACACCGGTCAAATTAAATTAGCTGTGATCAAATCCTAAAATTAGCATAGAAAGTTGCACAAATCAATATCTTGTTACCTTCAAAGCTTGTTATCTGTACCTTCTCATGAATTAATTCTAGAAACTTTATGGTAAATGATGTAAAAATTGATCTAAAGCTGGGGGAAAAAAAAAGGTGATCAATAATTTTCTGCTGGTAGGAGAGAAATTCATTAAATTCTATAGGTATTACATTGCCAGATATTCTTACTGAGCTCTGTTCTGATCACTGCATTATTCTTGACTGAGAACACATTAGCTGTAAAAATTCATGAAATGAGAAACAGAACATTATAAAGATTTTCTCTGGGTATTGTCAGTAATGAGTTGTGCAGAAAAGTGGAACGTACTCTCATTGCCAGTGAAGATGTGTTTATGTCTGGTATTGTTTTACACTTAAGCGTAGATAACTGTGCATTTTAATTTTTTATCATTATGTAAAGAAATTATTTCCTGATAAATATGGAGAAACATATATTTCTTTTTTTCCCCCTGGAAAGATTTAACTTGCCTTTTCTGTGCCCAAATATATTTCTTATAACAAAAAACTATGGGCAAGAATGATGATGGTGGGTGTATCATTCAGAGAAGTGGTGGAAAAAGTCACTCTTGCCTCTTTAGCTGTGGTGATGACCGATACAATGTTGGCAGGATGTTAGCAGTGATGGGGCCTTTAGGAAATCTTCTGTCTGGATATGGTACCGGTGATACATACCCATGTACGTGCTCCAAGGTGGGTCCCCTTTGTATTAGCTTTCCTGCCCTGTTTTGCTGCCCTCTTGCCTTTCTTGGCCTTTTTGTATTATTTTTCAACTCTTTGGGCATGCCATGGCTTCCATATGGATGTCACCCAGGGTGAAAAATAGGAGTCGTTGATATTCATGTAAGTCACTTCCCTACTACTTCAGCTTATTTTGATGATTCAGGAGAGCCTACACATTATGTAAATTGAATAGCAAATATGACTTCCTATTGACAAGACAGGAAAAATACGATCTTGGAAAAAAGGTGAAAAGCATCTGTTTTACGCTGAATAATAAATAATTGGAACTGACTGAATTGTCAGAAAATACCAGTTAATAAATTTTGACTGATGTGGAGCGCACTACTATAATAAAAAAAAAAATCTCTTTTCTGGGTATCATGTGGCGTAGAATGCACACATAGATGCAAAGTTACCACTTAGAAGCACTTATATTTTAAAAACCAAAAGGATACTGTTGTATATTCTTCAATGGCAAACAGGCTGCAGTGGTGTAATATAAACTTTCTCTCTTCCTGAGTCTCATATGCTTTTTATTGAAAGGAGGGTGGCAATGTGGGTTGAAGTATTGCTAATTCTTTGAGCAAATCTGATTGAGGCTAGATGAAGCCCGGATAACACTTGTTATCTCTGTGTCAAATTTTGAGCAATTACAGTTAAATTGTTACCAGAAGAGCACTGCTGCTCTTATAGCAGGATTCCTAATGGTTTTGCATCAGCAGAAACAAAGAGGCAAAATTTACATTCTCTATTACTGGAATCAATCTTATAAAGTAAACCACTGCCATCTGTTAGCAGTTTTATACCTGAAAGCGTCCCCGGTCAGGTGGAGCAAGATGCCCGGTGTGTGCTAAAACTGTTCTCTTGGGGAAGCCTTCACTAGTGTTTCCCAAATGTGCCTTTTATGACCCAAAGCCTTTCACTCCTGCAGAATTGAAAGCTGTGTAGTTATGTATTTCTGAATATCTGTGCTACCTTTATTCCATAAAACAAACAATACTTATGCTGAAGGTGCGGCGACTTGTGAGAATATTTTATTAAAATCCTAGTTCTCTAATAGCACAGCATCACAAATATATTTTCATAAGAGGCTCACCAATTGTTTCATACAGCTACAAAGGTAGAAGGCGGGCTGCAAAATGAGGTCTGCAAGTGTTTCACTCCAGTGGATCTTGGTAGCTGTATCTGCCATTGATATGGTTTCTAAGGGTAGCTCTGAGGTGCCAGCCATGGTCTCCCTTGTAACCTTCCTTTTATAACTTCCAATCACTCACGTTTTTACTTTCCCCAAGAGCTGAAGTTCTAATGCATGTATATGCAGTGTATGAAAACTTCCAAGTCAGTTATGAGGCTGAAGCTTTACAGACTCCTGCTCGTTCAGAAGTTAAGCCTATGGTGTAAATGTAGTATTTTTACCAAGGCCGCAGCTGTATGTAAACCTGAGCCAAAAATTTGACCAGAGGTATTAAAACACACCCACAATCCTAATTACCCTGTAAATTAGGCTCTTTCAAATTTAGGCTCTTTTACCACATCTACTCATCCCAGTGCAGGGTCACCCATGCATCATCGTACCCTTGGCCGTGGTAATTTGTGCAAACACAGCTTTGAAGTACATTTTTTGGGGATGAAGGTTCTTGGAGCTTGGTGATCTAAATAGCATTTATTGATTTACTAACGTTAGTGTTGTATGTTCACATATCACAGTGGAAAAAATATTTTTCTCATGTATGGTGTTGGCCTTTTTGAGGTTAATGTTATTCCTGGTCTCTGGAGTTGGTTTTTTTCACTTGGAAGGAATGAGAGAGAGAGGACCTCCAGTTGTCTACCCGCCTCTGATACCAGCTCACCTCTCTGTTCTAAGGAACTTGTGATAGAGCAATTGGGTGGAGATGTCCCTCCTCAGTAAACGCATTGTCATACTTGCTCTGCACAAGTCTGTGAAACTTGACTGATACCTCCTGAGTGATGCTGATGTGGAAATACGGCTCGCTTTTTTCACACCTTTCATACCTCTGCTGAATCTCTCAGTAAATCTGAATCTACTTGCCTTGCTCACTCAGCTGGTGGAATAATTTTGAGTTAATAGTAAAATTTGGCCTTGGGTTTTTGACTTTTAGGTGGGTAACGCGTGCTTCTGTGTAGCAGTGTGGTGTCTTAATACAAATATTACTGCCTTACGAACTCTTGTAAAACTTCTGTCGTGAGGGTGAGAAAGCGATGGAAATGCCTACAGCAGTTCCTTTTGATATAACCTATAGTTCAAAAATTTTGCAAGAATTTTGTAACGAGAGCACATGCTATCATTTCCCTCTCTGTTCCCTTGACGCACCCAGGAAATAAAGGGGTTTAGTCCTCTGTACTTCAGAGATGTATGAACAGTCTGTTGAACCGCCGTCTGAAGAGTATGAGCTGCCTTTAGGAGGAGTAAAAGAACTGTGGACCTCTGAGTCTCATATTTTACTGTTTTACCTATTATCTTCCAAAGCCATTGCTGTTTGTTAATTCCTTTATAAAGCAGGTACTCTATCATCTGAAATTTTCTTGACAACCTATCAAGTCGAAGGTAACATGAAGTACAGTATAACTGTATGGTGAAGTATGGGAAACATATACAGTAAAATTTACTGATAAAAGTGGTGGTAGGCTTAGTAAAAATCATTTGATGAATAACAATATGTAGTCTGTGATATATATGATGGAAGGAGATAAAAAATAACAGCTTGTAAAACAGTCTGAAGAGGGCTTTTTCTGCACTGTGAGGAACATCTGGGCTTTGCACGCTTCAGGGTTCCTAACTGCCTTAGTCAGAGTTTTAGATCAAGGGAATAATAGTTTTTTGAGAGATCCAGCTCTGTAACGTAGAAATCCTAAGGCGAGTCCTCTATTCTGGGATAGTCTTACCTCAAAATAAAGACCTTGTTCCAATCATGGGTTTGATGGTGCAATCACAGGTCTCCATGCTGCTGCTGTGGAGTGAGTTTCTATCTATGGAGTAGTGACTGTAGAACCAGGGCAGCCCTACAACAGCAGGACAGTGTTACTGTTTGCCACAGAGCAGCTGGTTTAAGCTACCAGAAACTCTTTTGTTATGGGAGAGCTGGTGCTCATACAGGTGATCCTTGTATATCTGGACCCAACAGGTGGAGCATGGAGAGATCCTGGAGGATCTTCCCTTCATGGAAGGGAAAGCTTTGTACAGAGGTGTGTGCTCTTAGTACACACAGGGCATTTCCTCAGAGAAGTAAAATTCTCTAACATTGCAAAATAATTGCACAAATGTCTTTTATTTTAAGAACAGAGCAAAATGTATAGAGAAAATTATTTTTATTTTATGCAAAGTCTTGATCAAAGAGTTATGTGGCAAAGTATTTGTACTAATATTCCATCTGTAGCAAACTCTTCTAAACAGTGACCCATCTGTTTCAAATTGCTGCTTTGCTTGCACGTTTATAAATTTAGTGTTTTGCATAATGCAGTTTATTAAAGAAAGGCACCTCACTTTTTCCCCCTCCCCCTCTCTGCACTGTGGAGTTTTGTGGAGTGGGTTTAATAAATGGCATCTGGTTACTTTTTGCTGAACGCTCAGTTTTTGGGAAAGAAAGCAACCATGTCTAATAAAACAAACTGATTGTGCTTCAGCTTGAAGTCAATGACAGAAACGCCTGGCTGCTTAAAGGGATGCAATGTTGGGCCATGGTATTAGTGGGAAAAAGCCATAATTATGTATGTTTGAATTTGCAGTTTGAAGTTGTTAACTCAAAATCCAGGGTTTTTTCCACCTAATTTACTAAAACCATATGGAGAATCCTCCTTCTGTCGTCTTTTTGCTTCCTTCCTATTCACCGTCTTCGCAGTTTCGCTCCATTTAGTCCTTAAGTTATTCTGGTGTCTCTACCCCATATCTACAGTTAAAACATGTAAAAGCCCTTCAGTACTGTTTTTATGGACTTTATTTTTGTGCTTTTAGCCGATGCGTTTAAGGAGTTGTATGTACACCAGACAGCCTTACTCAGTCACTACAATAATGAAAGCTTTAGGAGACACCTCACCAGCAAGATAAGCTGTCAAATCCAAAGATATAAACAGATTAGAGTGTTGCCTACACTCAGCTTTGCCCATTCTACCAATGTACTACTTTACATGAGACTTTGGATATCATTTAGTTGATTGATATAGCACTAAAAGGACATTTAATGGCAACCAAGATAAAGAGCTTTGCCTAACACTCTTCGCTGTGTAATAATGATCCTCAAAATATTCAAGACCTTCTTAAGTGATGAAAGCATAATACATAAAAATGCTGTCTGACAAAACTCTCCAGACTTTGAAAATTGCTTCTAGGATGAGAGGACCAATTAAGAAAAGAGAAGTTTCTATTTCCTCTTGTGACACCTGTCATTGCAAAAGAATTTGGAATCAAGTGAAATTGGAGGAAAAATGAACTTAAAAGTGTATCAACCCTCTTTGGGGATGGAGTTATTTCCTGCTGTGTATTGTTAGTTTTATTTCTTTTTTGGTTAAAAGGGGCTTTGGTCATTATTTCTTGCATTCAGAAAAGGTTAAACAGCAATCAAAAGAAGGAATAATAAAATAATACTGTCTGTTCTCTTTATTATTAACTACACATTTGGATAAGTGACAGAACTATTACTTTGGCATAAATATTTTCAAGAAATTTCTGTCTTGGGTTAGATGACTGGTGTGTGTTGCAAATTGAGTCTGAGTTTATTCTCCTTGGACTTTGAGAGCAAATTTTTGTCCCTTTGGAATTTGTTCCCATGGTGGGAAAAGGAGAGCCCCTGTCCCTCTGCTCTTCACTGGAGCAGAAGAGGAGAGGACCTTGGCTTGCCCTGACTTACACCAAAGCTGGTGAATAACTTGACACTTTTGTGTTTATAGCCATTGCTCGCTTGGTGGAAGCCAGGAGGATGTTGGTAGTAGGCAAGGGGAAATGCATTCAAGCTGGAAAGCCTGTTAGGTCCTTTTTTTCAGCTGAGCAAAGTGGACTTAGAAAAAAAGACAGACATGTTCGTTAAGGCAGGGAGGGATGTCTTCAGTTTCTGGCAGACAGCTGTGGCCTTGGCCATGTGGGACCCTTTTCCCTGCTTCTTCATTAAAGGGGGATATTTGTTACTTGGTACTGAAGGATACATCGTGGCAAAGAGCAGGGGATGAGTTAGGAGTTGCTTTGTCTGTCTTAGGAACACATTATAGGGCGTGCAGAAATATTGAATGGAGGGCTTAAGAGATTATACGTGCGAAGGAGAAAAGAATCAATTTAAGCCAGTGAGTCGAGGATTTTGCTCTCTGGTGCACCCAGTTTATTTCTCTTGGTATAATGTTTCCTGCAAGATTGGGACAGTAATATTTAGAAACAGTTGAATTTTAGTGTCTTCTTCTTGACTGAGAGTAGTGCTGTCAGGGCAGGACTATGGGTGACGTCTGTGCTGTTTAATTAGGAGCTTAAGATTTGGTGTGGATGAATAGTAGAGAGATTGCAGAAGAGAAAATGGCATTTGAAACCCAGATTCAAGGTGATCTGATATTTGAGTTTCCATTGAGAAAAGTATTCACAGTGGAAGGCATGTGCATGCTTTTCCTGCTTCTATTTTTACCCAGTTTCCCATTTTTGTACGGAATTGAGTCTTTTCCTGTCTATCCCCATGAACCTTCCCAGTTTTCAGCATTTTGTGGCTCAGTAGACCATTTCAGCATCTGCTTTTCAGGGATAGCTAGAGGCTTGAAAACATTTCAGGTAATTAATGGGATATGCCACCTTAAAAGCAAGGATTTATACACTTAATGCCTACTAACTATGTTTTTTTAAATTCTGCTTTAATTAGGAGTGACTCGCAGGTTCAGATTCCTATTGAGGCATTTGGCAAATCTAGAGGTATGCAGAAAGACTAGCTTGAACCTCACCACTGTCTGTGTGAAAGAGGAGCTTCTCTGGGGAGAAAGTCTGTGTGTGGTGCACCCAGTTTGCTTCTGGAGAAACCCATTGCTCTTCATTAATGGGAGAGTGCTCGTCCCTTTAGGGCCTTTCGTGGCCAGGCTGTGTGGGTGAGTGTGCACCCCATCCTCTCAGCAGCAGTGTTTGGTCTTACAGAAGTATCAGGAATACAGATTATAGCTTTATCTTTAGGTCCTGACACCTAGCCAGTAAAAATGAGTTATTTGTGATTCCAACTCCATCTGTATCGATGCTCTCATGTAAGCTCCTTCACCAGGAATGTGTGAAATGTGAAACTGCTGGGCAATAGTAGGATGCAAATTCCTGGATATCTATATGGGACGTTTAAAAGTAATATTTTGCCTTTTGAAAACACTGGTTCGTTTTGGTTTCTACACTAGCCACTAATGCAAGGTTGATCAAATGATTTCCATTTCATAGGGAACATATTATACACCCAAATGTGGGCTTGAGAAAAAAAAAATCTCTTCCCTTTGAACTTACATTTGTAGAATTGAGTATCAAACCAGAAGGAAAACGCCTGAGGTGTTAATGTTTAATTGGCATTGAGTCATAGTGCTGGCACAGAATTATTTATTTTTTTTTAATCCTAAAAATACAGAACAAATATATCTTAAGTTTTCCAGTGACTTTCCACAGGTGCTGACTTTGGCTGTGTAGTATTCCATTCTGGGGTGCAGCAGTACAGTTTTAGAACTGGCAGCAGTCATTTGAAAAAAAGTGGGGGGAAGGAAGTACCTTACATGCCATTAAATGCCTGCCATAGAGGGTTACCTGGTATAGGAAGCCCAAAGCGAGCCCATATCCTGTTCCTACATCTTGTTGGAGATATATATATATACACACACACACATTGTTAACTTATTAGTGCTGAAATACTGCGTTCATTAAATTGTGTTATAATTCGTTGCAGCTCATAATTGGCAAGTGTTGTGATTAACTACATGACGGTGACTATTCCAGATGCTGTTGCGAATGCACGAGCTAGTTGTTGGGCTTACTAGCTGTTGCAAATAAATTGCCAAATGCAGGCAGTGCTGATTTGTTAGTGAGAGTTTTAACTGCATAGTGGTGGAGTTTTTTGGTTGGTTAGTTTTGGCTTTGTTTTTTTTTTTCTTTCCCCAGACAAGCAGAAGGATTTGAAATGAATAACAATCCTGTATATCACAAACTACAGTATGCTGCTCTCCTGCAAAACTGAGGTGCCAACTCTCGGGTGTCCAGCAGAGCTGGAGAGGTTAAGCATCACTGCCTTGAGATAAGTGGCCTTGATCTAAGATCTAAAATGACTCTAATATTCTTTTAAAAGAAGAGAAATAGAAATCAGCAAACATATAATCTAAGAAGTGGTTTCCCATCCTTCCCTACCCATCTGTGCTACCCCTTGAGGAGCCATCAGGCTGAACCATTCCAGCATGTGTTCTGGGAGAATACTGAGTGCTGCTGAATGGGTAGAACAGCGGGGGGGTGGGGTGAGGGGGGAAAAGCCTTGGCAATTTGTGAATTAGCACTGGAAATGGGAAGTTGTTGCCATTTAAGTTCTTAAATTGTCACTGGAAAACAGGATTAGTGGTGGAAGGATTTCTCTAAGCCTCGGGAAAAAAGCTATCACAGTGGAATATTGACCAAGAAGAAATGCATATATTCTGTGCTATTAAGTGTACTTAGGAAAATAGTTCACTGCCAGTCACGGTTCACTGTTATGATATTTCTCTTCTGTAATTCATAGGAACAATCAGAGAAAGATGGTTTATATTGAAGCCAACATTTTTCTGCTCTGGTGATTCTCCTTTTCAGTTCCTGCTTAGCAGCTGATGGTGGTGAAGCTGTCCTGGCGCTCTGAGCACCTGCTGCACATACCTACTGGGGTAAAGCCCTCCCTGGTGTAAATATCCCAGCAGTAATGTGCTGCTTTCTAAGTTTGGGGTGGATGCCTGGTGAAAGAGGCTATTCTCTTCAGATAATGCTGGCTGGTGTGATTTCTTGATCTGCCTTTTCTTCCTCTACAGGTGATGTTCTAAAGTCTGCATGTGTTGAGGAAATGTAAGTTTAGCTTCTATAAAGCCAGACTTTAAGTTGGTTTCCCTCCAGGTTTTGTCTAGTGTATCAGATAGTGGGTCTTGGTCCTTGGAACTACAAAATGGTTAAAAGGATGAGAAAATGGTGTATGCAAGCAGTAGTGGAACTTTGTATGGGTTGGAAACAGCTGTGCAAACAGCCATCCAACGCCTAAAAGTTGCCAAAGGTTTATTTTTCAAAATTCAGCATTTTCAGAACACTATAATATTATCTTGGTTAAATGCAAGATGTTAAATCAAAAGGTGCTCTGCGGGGGGAGGGTGGGGTGGGCAAAAGGGGCTCAAACAGTGGCAGTGATGAGATGTTCTTGCAGTGATTACTTGGGTTCTCAGGGGAAACTGTGGGGAAACTGTGAAATGGGAAATAAATCACATTCTGGCACCCATCAGCAGGCTACACATTGCTTTTCTTAAGCAGGTCTTGGGGTAAAGAGCATACTCAAATCTGAAAGGCTCTTGTCTGGGCAGAGAAAGAAAAGGAACACCTTTAGGATGACAATGGAGAGAGAATGACAGAATGGGAAAGAGAATAATTTGTTTTACCAGCTTTGAGGTGGAGGTAGTCAAAAAATGTATAAAAGAACAGGATAAGATGTATGTACATAGAATCCTTTCATGGAAACTTCTTATTGTTTTTACCCTCCAATCTTCATGTTAATACCTCTGGGTGAAAGAACAAATAATTATTTGTGTTGTAAAGAAATGGTTTTTAGACTCATTTTAATAGGAAGTGTCACAGTGTTGTGAAAGAGAAAGAATTAGAGGTGTTGTGTTAACAGGGTTGGGAAGCGGAGGCAATAGCCCAGGGAGCTATTTTGGGAGTGGGTGATTTCATCCAGGAGGAGAAAAGGGCTGCATAATCCCTTCCCCAAAGAGGTGAAGTTTTGGAGGAGCTATAAGGAGCCTGAAGATCAGCTCACTCTTTAATTTCTAACATCTACTGATTGTTTTAACTCAGGTATTCATGAAAATGTATTGAAAAATTCATGCAGTTTGTTTTAATTTTATATTTTGGAATAATTGCAATAGATGAGTCTGCTCCCTTTTGGTTATAAGCTCTCATCATTTCCCCCAATAAAAATTACTTCATATTGTTCCCTTGGGATTTTAATTGCATTAAGCAATGATTGGCCCTAATAAACTTCTACAGTCTGTGATAATTATAATCAAATAAGATATCCATATAAAAGCATAAAATTATGCTGAAGCAAATGTATTCTTGATCATTAATTAGTGAACTATCAAAGGCGTTACAGATGGTAGTCATGTTGTGCTTTTTAGACTGAAGCCTGACCGACACAGCCATGACTATATGTTGCAGATTTATTTTTCATTTATACTTTCATCAGTAAATACCTCTGAACCTGTGTTTATGTACATATGCTACATGGCACATGCATATCTTAGTTGCTTGTCACACGTGGGAATATCAGTGTGGTTTTAATAAGAGTGTAGCGCTGTACAGGACTTCAAAGACTAGATAAATGGATATGGCTGCAGTGCTTGAAGGTATCACAGTGAGCAGCAGTTCACAGGCAGTTGTGTGTAAGGGCAGTGGAAGAAGTTTGGCATAAGCAGTGCTTGTAGAAAAGCTTGTTGGCTTTTTGGAGAAGCTCTGTGAAGAGGAGTTGATGTTTGGTGGCAGATGGTGCCGCATTGGTGTGACAACATAGAGAAATTGGTGAGGACAGAAAGAAAAATTAAGTGGACTCTGTGTTTGGCAGGCAGTAGTGAAATCAAAATGACCTTCCAACTTGGTGTTTCATAGCTTGGGTTGCATCTTCTTGGACACCTTGGTACCATCCTAAGTTCTGCCAGCCTTGGAATCGTGAAATGAAGTGCAGGTTTAAAGGTACATTGTGCTTCCTAATTCTGGAGTCTACGGAGAAATAGTGGACCTACAAAAAGCAAATCTGAAGTGGTAACAAGGACAGGTAGGCCTATCCGTCAGACTCTTGTGAGATGCTGCCATCAAAGCTGTTACAAGCACAACTTTATTTACAAAAGGACTAAAGATCAGGAGAATCATTAATGCCAAATTATTTTGATCTAATGATAGATGACTCTCTTGTGTGTGGTATCAAGACAGAATGTGACATTTTTGTCTTGCAATACGTTCCCCTTTAGTTAAACGGGCATCACAGATGTCTTTGACTTGCAGGAAGACTTTGATTCCTAAATCCTATAAAGTGGATTTAGGCCCCAGTTTCCCTTTTATTGATTAAAAAGTTAAATTTAATTGCTTACGCAGTGTCTTTTTCTATTTTACGCATTTTATCAGTGAAATACAGGCCCGCATCTTTCACTTCAAACACTTACATTTACATAATCAGCACATTTACCATTCTCCCTTACAGTTTACATATTGGTTGAGCTTGCCTGCTTGCCATGTGATCTGACCACAATGGCTAGCCGCTCCTTAGTGATAATTTACATTATTATTGTAATATGGATTAGGCTTCAGTTGGAAGCAAGTCCAAGTCAATACTGGCTTCTTTCCTGTGACATCTTAAAAGAAATTATTTAACAGTCTGATATCCATTTGGAAGTACAAAGACATCGCTTAAAATGTTTCTTGGCAAACTGAGGTCCATCAGTGAAACTTAGTAATTGACTGGACATCCAAAATGTAGGGAAGAGATAAATGAAGAACAGAGTAGGAATGTGGGCTCTGCTCACCGTGAATTGATGTTGGCATAGCAGAGAGCAGAGCTTGGCCCTTTGTCTTCTTTGGAAGACGATGCTATGGGTATTTCTGTCAAGTAACTGCAGTCCTAATGCTCATAACCCCCTGAGAGCATGGAGAATGTGGATGTAGTAGGGGAGGATATTTGGTGGTCTTGTAAAAGCATTTTTCTCCTTGAGTTAGCAAACGCATACATAAATCTAGACTAGATGAAATTAAATTCTCCTGCTTGCCCAACCAATTCATTTGTCTGGGGCTTGAATTCCCTAAAGAGGGGAAATGTGAAGGATTTTACAGGAAGTAGCAGCTGTTCTTCTTCCTCCCTGGGGCAGATGATGTGCATCATGATCGGTAAACTCACCTATCTTTTATCTGTGTGATTGTCACCCAGTGACGTGTGCTCACAGTCCAGCTGTTGAGAGCTGTAATCCTTGTGGGTCAGATGACATATGCTGTTGTTACTGCTGTGTGCCATTTACGTATATACTTGATGCTGAATTAATATTTTAATGAACCTTGTATAAGCAGTTTCATTATAATTGCATGATTTAGGAGTTTAAGGTGGCCATGAAAAGGTATTTCTGAACCTCACCAGAGTTTTTTGATGGGGAAAATCTGTTTGCCCATAAACTGAGTGTAAAAAAACCCCTACAGCCTTGTTATGGATAGGTTTATTTGCATATGAAACTTGAGAAGGGACTTAATCTAAGGAAGAGTTTATAAAATGCTATGATTAGTTGGTATTAAAAAAAAAGGAGGCTGTTATACCTTTGTCATGCAGAATGTTCTTCAGTTATTACATGTGAAATTAATTATTTGAAAAGATTAAGGTCTGTCGCAGTACCCAAGATTCTGAACTTTGTATTTGGAGAGCTGTAGTGAACTGTTTTTTCTTCAGAGAGCTGTGGTGAAACTTGGTTTTTTTAAGGCATTGCAGCATCTAATGAATGGAAAGAATCTTTCCAAGAGGGATGATGCTAAACATCTTTATTTCTACTTACACAACTATCTGAATCTGGTTTATTCCTGAGACTAAGATCTTTGAATATGCTGCGTTACAGCAGGCCCTTGTGTTTTTACCAGTGATCTGCTCGATCTGGTTTGGGAGAACATGATTCTCCATCGTGTTTAATTGCAGCAGGGATAGAGTTTGCAGAAATGAAAATCCACAGATGTGTATGGATTGAGAGGAGTCCATCTCCCAGGGAAAACAAAGTGTGTCTGTCATAAGGTACATTTTTCTCTCCTTGCTCTTGGGCAAGGAGGAAGCACATGTTACATAGAAATACAGCCAATTAATTACTGTTAGTGTAACTGAAATCCTAAGAGCCTCATCATTTTTAGTCTACATCTAAACCAAGAGAGTAATGCAGTTAATGTTGTTACATATGCATTTCTCAGCTTCCACATCTTTCCCGGTGTTATGCTCACGCTGCTGCTCTGTGTCCTGAGGTGGGTGGTTTCATCCTGGTGTGGTAGTGGCTGTCAGCATCTGCAGCCTTTCCCTAGGAGGAATATGATGTTCATGGTAATGGTTTCTTCCTCCTACAGTGAGGAAGAAGATCCTAACATGGGGCCATAAATTTCCTGCCATGGTTTTTCATCCACAGTCTTTGCTTTCCTAAGGCCGTTTTACAACTTTCTCTGTTGGTCTGTGTTACACCCCGATTTACTGTGTATGGTGCCTTTTTGTCTCTCCTCAAGCCAGTGCTGCCCAGTTCCAGGTACATGTTTCTCTAACTGACCACTAGTGAGGTAGCAGTAGCAGTGGGCTGTCCACTGCCAGCCCGTACCCCATCATGTCTCATTCCCTGCCTCTGCTTCTCTACACTGCATCCTGTGTATGCAGCACCTGCATACACCAGCTAAGGTGGTGATCTACAAAATGGGGTATTGAGGGGTACACAGGAACTGGTCAGGAATGTGCTAATCATAGGATGGTATCATAGACTGGTTTGGGCTGGAAGGGACCTTAAAGCCCATCTAGTCGCACTCCCCTGCCATGGGCAGGGACACCCTCCACTAGCCCAGGGTGCCCAAAGCTCCATCCAGCCTGGCCTTGAACCCTGCCAGAGAGCCAGGGGCAGCCACAGCTTCTCTGGGCACCCTGTGCCAGTGTCTCACCATCCTTGTAGAGAATAATTTTTCCTAATGTTTAATCTAAATTTGTTCTTTCTTATTTTAGTTTAAAGCCATTCCCCCTTGTCCTAATCAATA
The DNA here is from genome assembly GCA_013400835.1 of Zapornia atra. Lineage (NCBI taxonomy): Eukaryota > Metazoa > Chordata > Aves > Gruiformes > Rallidae > Zapornia > Zapornia atra. The sequence continues at coordinate 328,593 of VZTU01025858.1, forward strand.
GACTTGGCCACAGTGACCACGAGATAGTGGAGATTAAGATCCTGAGGGAAGAGAGGAAGGCAAGTAGTAGATTAAAGGTCCTTCATTGATCTCTTGATTGTGGATTTATGGCTGGTTTAGGAAACTAGGATCCCATGGGAGGATATCCTGAAGGGCAAAGGTGATACAGGGAGATGTGATCCAGAAAAAAGTGCTAGAAGCCATGCTGGTGGAGGAATGTAGCTTAGGTCTCTATCACAGAGTTTGATGTGAGGCTGCCTGGATGCATGGTGGGAAGCTTCTGCTTTCTTTGTCTGGTGGAAACCAATTGTATGTGACAGAAAATAAGGCTGTCACAGGGAGATGGTGTGCTATCACACATCTGTCACTATCAGGGGAAAATTCCTTGGGCAGCAACTATTGCAATCAGACAAATTTAGATGAATGGAAAAGTTAGCCTGAGTAATCATTAATAATTTGTATTTGTATGTGTAAAAATTAATGTAGGGAAGTGTTTACTTGCTTAGTTTGCCTGTCAACATTGTTTTATTGGCTTAAGTTAGAATACTCAGGAGTTTGGGAAGATGGTGCAGTGAAATGGTTTGGGAGGAGTGAGACAATAAACCTGACTGGTGTAATTGGTGGAGCTGTTTAAGACCTTTAAATAGGGGAAACTGACAAACCTGTCAACTTTGCCTTCTCAGTGACTGAGCTCAGAGGTCCAGGAGATGCTTTCCTGAATTTTTAAGGGAGTAAAGTAGAAATGGTTAATATTGAACATACTGGTTTTAGTGTAAGAAAGAATTTAATGTGATTTTAAAAAAAAAACACAAACATGTCCTAGAAACACTAAATATCCCTCAAAATAAAAAAGTCTTGATTTCTTTGGAGGTTGTTTTCAACACCTGAAGCTGTGCAGTATTCACCATAGAGGTGCATTCTGTTTATACTTTTTGGAACCCACTTTCTGTATCTGCAGTACCATCAAGGTTCACTAACTAAAACTTTCTTCTTTGAGAACTCAAGTCATTTAAGGTCAGTTTTCAAAGAGGAGGAATATCTTGAATTTTTAAACTTCAAATAGGACAGACTGTAAATGTTTTTGACATTTAATTAATATGGATTACATTTTCTTAGCTCACTTCATTGATTTCTGCCATTTGACCAGTCATTTCTATTTGTGCATGTGAAATATAGGGCTTACTGTTAAAAGGATCTCAAATCAAATTGTCTGGGTTTACTTCAGAATATTTTGAGTAATGTTTATTATGGGATTCATAGGAAAGGAATAGACATTTCTAATGGAAGCCTGTTTCCAAGTATCTTGATTGAATTAAAGAATGCTCCCTGAAAGAAAACTCAATTAAGAGCAGTTATTTCTGTGTCCTTAGTGGGAAAACTGATTTTCCTTCTTTCACAGAACTACCAGTCTGATTTTTCTGTAGCTGAGTGTGGTCCATCAGTTGAGGGTGTAGACAGATTTATTAGTGCTGCAGCTTGGGATGGATACACTAACTTTGCGGTGAACTTTGCAGTTCTTTAATCCTGCCTAGGGAGAAGACTGAGCTGGGTTTCCTTCTGGAAAAGCCCAGGTAACCCACTCAATTTCTCAAGAAAATTCTTTCTGTAGCAATTTATTGTTTCCTTATGGTGATACTGAATCTCCATGTTCTGGTTAATGAACCAGCTGGGACATGCTAATGAGCTGGTTCATATGGAAACAGCTTACTCTTATAAAAGCAGCAAAACTAAATGCCCTTTGAAATCTGTGGTTCGGTATTAGCTAAGTGGTTTTATTCCCCTGTCCCCACAGAACACTCCACTCTGTCCAGATTACCATAAGGGGGTTTGGAGTGATTAGATGAGCAGGTTTCAGTGTTCTGTCCATTGTCTGACCATCCACATCATCTTCAGAGGTATCCACAGCCGCTGTTGTGACCTCCAGGACACTGGAAGTGTCTCCTCAAGAGTAGGGGTGTTTCAAAACCTGTGATATGGCAGTCATGGCATTGTCCATGTGCTTCTGTTGCATCAGGTGTAGACTGAATGAAAACTTCACTGATTAATTCCAAAATGTGAGCAAAATGGAATAATTTGGATAAAAATAACTCTTCGCCTGTATGTACATATATAAAAATGTGTGTATGTACATTTGACAGCAAAGTTATGCATACTCACACATATGTTATTTTCCTTGTATTAAATATGATTTTTCTTAATTGGCTGTGACTTAAAATATGAAGCAAACAAAGGGTATTGGTCACTATTTAGTAACTTGTGGCATTTCAGGTGCTATCATGATGAACCTAAACGTTCACCTGAACTGAAAGCAATGCGAGGCAGGAAGGGCTCTTTGCCCTCTTGAAAAGAAGTTGAAGTTGTGATTGTTCTCTGAAGCATATTTAAATTAATAACCACTGCATTTTCTTGACAATACTGGGAGAGAGAGACTGCGGGACTCCCATTATTCTGGCCTGTTTTTCGATCATTTCTCGGTTACGGTGAGGTTGATGAATGAACGCCGCCGAGAAATGATATTTTAAAACATCAGTTTTGCCATGTTGGTGACACAGTGATTACCAGTGCTGATGTTTAATTTTAAACTGTCTGAAAAATTTTGTACTTGACCCCTTTATATGAAGGTGAACTTGAGGGATGCTTCGTTTCTCCAGGTTTCACAGGCAGTCACGACAGCAGCCTGCTAGGTTTATTTTGCAGGCTAAATGATCACTTTATATATTGACTAGAGCCATGCAGGGCTACAAAAGAGAACTTTCGGTTGAATTTTCATGCAAATATCTTTATTTGTAGTGTAAAGCATTAGAACAGCTAGGTACTCTTGTGTAAATTAGGAGCACTGTTTATAAATATCTCTGCAATTGAAGGCAGCAGAAGTACCAGATGTGTAATTACATTAGCACAGATATGCTACAGAAAGCTGCTTCTGCGAAACTGAAACAAGCTTAATGTGAAAATCTTTGCTTTTGAGAGTGTGCACGCTATGCACATCATTAACCTGTTAATTAAATCTATTAAGGGCTACGGTTTTTTGAGGCCTTGTTAAATGATTACTTATGTATAAGAATGTTTGTTTCTCAGAACCTTCTGTTGCAAAGTGTGGGCCTGCACTGTAAAAGCAGAGGCTTGAATTTGGATGTAAAATTCTTTTACTTCAAAACACCATAGTGTATCTTTGGTATCAACGGTGACCAGGTTTCCAAGTTCAAAATCGTTCTTCTCTGCTCAGCCAACGGCCCTGGCAGAACACTGGAGTGCTCCCTGCACTCTGCCACATCTCTTAGTGGTTTTCAAACGACACCCAGATCTATGCCATCAAAGGCGTCCTCGGGGTGTATATTCCTCAGCTGCTTAAGCATCTCAAATGATGCGGTTTTATCCCTTGAGCTGAAGCTTCTGAAAGTGTATGTAAAGGTGCTTGTCTGTTAGGATTTCAGTGATAGCTGAAGACTGTTCAGAAACGTGTGACCACTATAAATTCAGAATAATGAAAGCAAAACATCTGCCAGAAAGGTAGTGAAGATCTACCAGTATTGTAAGGCTGACCTCTGAATAATTTTAGTGTACGACTTGATGTTTGAGCGATCCCATCTTTGAATTATTTAAACTGATGTTCTATTTTCAATTTTATTTCTTCAGTGTAGATACTGAAATAAAAACCCACAACAAGCCCCATCCCCTAGACATGTTTGTTCCCACCCTGGGATTGTGGGTTAGCACTCTGTCCACTCGCTGCGGGACTTGCAACGCTTGGGCTCGTGCTAATGGACTGACACAGATTTATGGCCATGCCTGCGGCACTGTCTTCTGTTTACCCTTAAAGTGCTACAGGATTTTGCTCCAAGGAATCTACCTCAGTGGGAAAATGAGAAAAAAAAACAACAACCCTAAATTCAAAATTAAAATGAGCAGAAAAACGATCTTTCTGTTGTAATGCTTTATTGCCCCCATTGTAGGTTTTGTTGCTCTCATTTGGGAGGTAGGTTTGCAGTGGACTGCGTAGAGGGGCTGTTTCTCTGGATGGGGGTTTGTTGAATGCCATGTCCTGCTCTCCAGCAACTATATATGGCTAATGTGCTAGTATTTTTCTTATTTTTAAAAAAAAAGCTCAAAAGCATCACAGGGTAACACAACCACTTCATCAGATCCCTGGATCTCAGTCTGGCCCAACGCACAGATCTTAAATCTGACAACACTTGCTCTCGCTCACCGGTGTGTGTAGTCATTTGGAACGATGCCTTGCAAAATCTGCCTCCAGATGGGATGCAGATACTTTTTTCACTTCACCTACCTATCTAGATAGGCAGTGTTTATATTTTGTAATTCCTGTCACAAGGTTCCCAAGACTTGTCTAATCTTAACACCTGCAAGTCTGAACGAGATAATGCGATCATGTTCTCCGAGTGCAAACTCAAGTATTTTAGTTATTCTGTTCTCCTGGACCTTGCAATCAAGAAGCTGAATTTATGATGTGATGGGAATAACTTCAAATTGGAAATGAATGTCTGTGCCATTGCCTTCCTTTTTAGAATGATCCCCTCCCAGAAGATTTTTTTTTTTTAATTTAATTTAGTTAGGTTTTGGTGGGTTTATGTGGTTGTGGGGTTTTGGGTGTTGGGTGAGGTTTTTTCTTTTTATTAGTTTTTAGTTTTGTGGGGGTTTTTTTGTGCTTGTGTGTTTTTTGGTTTGGGTGTTTTGTGTGTGTGTCTCTAGTTGGGCTTTTTTTTCTTTTGCTTTTGTATTTTCTATATCCTTGTCACTCTTACTCGAAGTAAAAAAACATCTTAAAGCCCTTCATCCTGGTTTACACTGGGAACTTAAACTCTTTGGCCCTCTTAGATTGATTAGATGCTGCTCAAGGCTCAGCCGCTCCTTCTGGCAGCAGCCTGGGCTCACAGCATCCATGAGGCAAGCGGATTGATTTACTTATCAGCCCAGACTTTGGCATCGCTGCTCATAGATTTTATTCCTGCACAGCGATATCCAAGTCTTGTAGAGAATTGTGCTTTTCTAAAATAGTTTTCCTTTAGAATTTGGAACATTTAAGAAGAGTGTCTAGATTAAATGGAAATTTAATTATAAATAATTGAAAGTGGATAATTAAATATGGACTGTAAAAAAAAAAAAAAAGAGAAAGCACGTGGTAAAAGCAATTTGTGTAGTTCTACACTAACCTCTGTCCAGTTTTATAAAATCAATTGTGCACATATTTAAAAATAGTATTTTTCACATGAATTAATTACGCTGTTGACAGGGAGCTGTTATTGTCAGTGTTCTCCATCTCTGCAGAAATACTAATTAGCAGCAGTTTGGGCACCGTGGGAAATCCTGTCCATCGCATAGCTCTTCTATAATTATTAAGAATAATAACTGGTTTGTACAGTTGAGAAGGTATTTGTGTGTGGTGCCCATATTTTACCACCTGCCTTTTGTATTCCAAGAGCTATGGGCAGCCCCACATCTTCTTTGGCGTGAGTGGATACCCATGGGCAGAGGGGCTGCCCCACTTGGGGCTCATTGGGGGTCCCATCTGGAGAGTAACCCTGTAACACATCTTTTGGTGTGAGCACATCAGCTATGCCGAGGCTGTTAGTGCGATTCTGGCCTTCAACCCCAGCCAGACCCAGTGGCACCTCTGTGAGCAGATCTGGCTTTCAGTTCCTTTGCCATGGCCTGTTGATTGCTGCAGTATCTGAAGACGTTTGCTGGTCTCTGTGCTGTAGTGGGTTATAAAATATGTGAGATGGGAATGGCATGAAGCCAAGCAGGAGAAAATGTAGTTCTCTGTTCAGGTGATGCTTGGAGAAGGATGCATATGTTCCTGCGATTGTGTGCATGTGAAGTAAGTTCTGCTGCTTCAGAAAGGCTTTGCAGGTGTGCAGATTGGGGTGTTATTTCCTGTGAAACGATTGTGTGGGGAAAAAAATTCTTTAAATTCTTAAAGTTTTGAAAACCAGAAGGTTGCTATTGTTTCAGTGAAAAAAAAATATAATTTCAGCTTCGTGAAAGGGGAAGAAAATTAGAAACCACAGTTGTCACAGTTGGGAAGAAGGTACAGCAGTATCTGTGGTGCTTGCCAGGTAACGAATTGCTGCAGAACCGATAGAAGAATTCTCTGTGCGTGGGAGCTCGAATACCGAGCGGGTGTTGAACCTGTAGCAAGCCTCTGACAGCAGGCTTCCTGGCGTGGGTCCTTTGGGAGGCTCTTACTGATGGTCTTGGCATTGTTGAGATGTGGTTGAGGTGGTTTCTTCCAGATCTGAGAACGTTGCCTTCTGCAGGGATCCTACCAATCACGGGGCTGTTAGATCTCGCCCCAGGTCCCCATCCTGCTAGGTGTTGTGTGCTGGAAAAATGACTGAGTGGTGGTGAGGGGAAGCCAGCCTATGGAAAAGAGAAAAAGCCTTATGAAAAGCTTGCTGGACTTAACCCACTGATGTAAAGATCTGTGTAAAACTGGAGTGAGCCTTCTGATGATTAGAGTGCTGGAGCACCTTGCCTGTGAAGACAGGCTGAGAGACTTGGGCTTGTTCAGTGTGGAGAAGTCTCCAGGGAGATCTTATAGCAGACTTCCAGTACCTAAGGGACTACAAGAAAGCTGGAGAGGGACTTTTTAGAAGGGCATGTAGTGGTAGGATGAGGGGGAATGGTTTTAAATTAGAAGGGGGTAGATTTAAATTGGATATTAGGAAGAAATTTCTTACTACAAGGGTGGTGAGGCGCTGGCACAGGTTGCCCAGGGAGGTGGTGGTGGATGCCACCTCCCTAGAGGGGTTTAAGGGCGGGTTGGATGGGGCCTTGAACAGCCTGGGCTGGTGAGAGGTGTCCCTGCCCATAACAGGAGGTTGGGACTTGATGACCTTTAAGGTCCCTTACAACCCAAACCATTGTATGATTCTGGATCACCCAGTTCCTACAGGCACGTGTGAGATAATCCCATTCATAAATATATCAAGCTCCTTTCTGCTTCCCTGCAAATATCAGAACAGACCTCCTCAACCTCTTTGTTGTGCTTGGAGGGATCCTGAGCTTCCCTGTGACTCAGAAGATTTAAACATGAGTAGAGAGGAGACTGGGGGTCAGGAGAAGGTATTGTGGAGCTGGGTGTCCAGCAACAGTCATGTATTTCCTCTGGTTCCCCAGGCAGTTTGTGTTGCCAGGGATGGTGTGTATGTAACTGATGCTTTGTTGATGCTGGGTGTTTTTCACAGGGAAATAATTGTTCCTGTTGGGTAATGTAAGCCTCAAAGTCAAGGTGGAATAACTGAAGAAACACTTTTCAGCTGCATTTTCTATTAAGGTTACATTTACAAACACCTTATAAAGACTATTATGTTTTAAAAGGAATAATTTTTCATAGATGTTTAGAATTTTAAAAAGGTCAGAGTTTGATTATAACTATCTATAATCCAGTACCGAGACATTTTTAATCTCACATGCAGTATGCTGCTCATAGTTGTAATCTGCTGGTAACATCTATTTATACTTTTTGTTTTTATCGTATGCATAACTTCATGTACATCACAGCCTCATCTCCTAATGTCAGTTCCTATCAAGACAAGAAGTCTGTTCTCACAAACCCTCAAAATGTCAGATGAGTATTATGGAAATGTTTTGGTATGTGGGGGTTGGTGGTTTTTTTGGTTTTGGGTTTTTTTTCTCAGTTCCCCCCCACCCAGAACTAAGAGTTGAAAGAAAAGAGTATTTTCCTATGGGGTTGTGGGCACATGATTGAGTAGCTCAGCTAATGCAGTTTACATTAGTGCTTAATATTAAGAAGTCCTGCCTTCAAGTGCCAGGGGGTTAGTAAATCACTGAATTTTCATAAATAGCAGTGTTCATTACATTTTCCTGCAGAATGTCTTTCTTGCTGGAGTGTGTCTTGAGTGTCACTGCGTGTGGATAATAAGGCAAAAACCTGAAATGTAGAATTGGAACAAACTGCTGCATGGTGCTAAGTTGCTAAACCTCACTTTTATTCTGATCTAAAATAAGATGAATAACTAAGTTGCTGAATTACTCATTTGTTTAGGTCATGAAAGTGTAAAAAAGTGCTGCAGGTATTTAAAATTAATCCCAGGAATCAGAGGAATTTTATATGCCCTGTGTGACACGTCACAAATAGTAGAATAGTCTTGTCTTTTGTATCACATCTTTCATGCAAATTATAGCAGAAAGTGTTTTACTGAGTTGCTGTTAATAATAAATAGCAAAATAATTGAGACTGTTAAGCACAGGCAAGGAAGAAAAGCTGTTTGTTGGCTGAGCTGTGTCAGTAGATGCAGGGGAGGTGTATGGTAGGGCTTTTCCAGCAAGCAAAGGAGCAGGCACTTATACTAATACAATATATCTATAAAAGCAGCTATTCTAATATTATAAAATACCTAAACATAGCAGGTCTGGTATCCTAGAGTCTGTGCAGAGTTGGTCCCAAAGTCTGCAAGAAGAGATGTGACTGGAGTGAGGACCCTGACGTGGAGGTTGCGTGGTGTGGAAGTGAGAAGACTTTCGTTGGTGTAGTAAGACCTTTGCATTATATTGAACATTTTTACATCATGCTGAAGAGGAAATTAAGTGGTGTGAAAATGTGGTGTGCACACCATCTTGATCAGTTTGGTTCATTGTAAATAACTAAACAGCCAAAACTCCTTAAAAATGGCCTAATTATCATAAAATTATTTAAAAACTCCATATGTCTCACAAAAATTACTCATATGGTAAGTAGAATGTTGCTGATAACCAGTTCTGAGGAAAAAATTCAGTGGGCACCATTACAATGAACTGGTGGTACGTGCTGCTAAGGATAAAGCTCATGTGTTGATTGAATCAGTTGTTATCCCATCGCAGACATCAGGGGACGAGTTGGAGCTTTCTGCTTCACATAACCATGCTCCTGTGGGAGGATGCTGGTATGACATCTGAAGTGGTTATATGACATTTCGAGCAGAAATACTCAGTTAAAGTGGACACTGCAGTGGTCTTATGAAGTTATGGTCATGCCTGGTGGTGTTATTCCTCAGCCAGGCATTAATGAAGTCGTATGTCTGTGTGGTGATATTTGGGGCTTCTTGTCTAAGAATTAGTACACTCTGTTTTAAAAACAAATTGTTGAGGTCTGGAACAATTGCTCTCAAATTTGCTACTGCAACTCAAAGAAGTGGAGGACTATTACAGTGATTGTCCATTAGATTTTTCTGTGTTCCATCACTACCTTATAGATCAGATTTGACTCTGACAATATCTGTTTGAAATACCTGTTTGAAATAAATCCCACAATACTCCACTTAACTGATTGCTAATCTTGTCCTGAGTTTGCAAATTAATACACAGCTACAGGAACAGAACAATTGTTGAAGGTACTTACTGTTGAATGAAATCTCAGATGGTGAAATGGTTGCAATTAAGCTAAATGTCACAGTAAACAAAGCATAATTATTGTAGCAATCCTTATTAAGCAATCGCATACTTATTAAGAAGCAGTTATTGGGATTCTTATTTTAGCTTAGATGTTTAGTGGTGTTTCTTTTCATCTGTGATGTGTAATTATTGTCTGAATAGCCTGCTTGCCTTGTGCTTGTGTGACCTGCGTGTCAAAGAGCAGATGTCACTGTATTCTTCCAGACATAATTATTGCATAATTGCAGGTAGGTCTTGCAAGCAGGAGAAGCAAATTGAAACACAGTCCATCAAATAATCTACAACTGTGGTGTTATTGCATGCTCTTAACAGGATTAAAACAGCTGTAGGGGATGATAGTGCGGTGCCCTTTCTGTCCGATCAAAGATGGCAAAGAGAACAATGTGCAGTTTTTCTTTATTAGTTGACTTGATTTACTAATGCCTTTCCTGTCATAGTTACCCATGGTGTTACAGATGTCTTGGAAAAGACTGTAAGAATACTTCTGTTTGCAGTTTTCCATAAACAAAGACATCCCACTGTCTCTCACAAGCTTTGTACAAGCCAAGCAAGTTTTGTTTAACTTCTCATTTTTGGAAAGAGTGATTTGATTCGGTTTCTCTTTACTTTGTTTGCTACCAGATTGGTTAATGCTGTCACAGGTTCCTTGGTACTTTGCGCATCTCAGAGGTTTTTTTCGGTGAAAACCTTTTTTTGGCATGGTAGTAAGTCCTGATGGACGAAGCCTTACTTTTTTTAGGTGTTCCTTCATAGAGTAACCCAGGTTGGAAGGGACTGTGGGAGGTCATCTGGGTGAACCTCCTGCTCAGAGCAGTCTCGATGTTGACTTCGCACCAGGTAGCCCAGGGCTTTGTTCAATCACATCTTGAAAACCTCCAAGGATGAGATCCTGCTGTTCCAGGGGTTATCTTCACAGCGATGAGGCTTTTCCTCACATCAGCTGGGAACTCTTGCTGTTTCAGCATGCATCTGCTGTCTCTCATTCTCCTACCCATGTCCTGCTGTGATGAGATCAAACATTCATCCAGTATCTGATTAGGAGATGGACGATATCCATCCTTCATCTTTTTGTTCTTTCTATAGATGACTGTGAATTAGATTACATTTTGTTTAGTCTTCTGCTTGAATTACCCATGGCCTCTTGTTCACACTGGGAGTTGTATCTTTCTGAAGTTCTGGCTCTTGATGCCTAAATTCTAGTGGGTTGTTAATGAAATGTAATTATTATTATTAATAATATTCACAGTGTTCTGAGATGTTTCTTCTAATTGACTCAGATTTCTTTCAAGGAAAGTGTAAATTTAATATGATTATTTTAGAAGTAATTCTAATTACAAAGTAGACTATTGACTAGGAAGTATTTACATCCTTCTCATTTAAGCTACTGAACAGGATATTTAACTAAGCAATGAAACATTGTGGATAAGTTTACTGCTGTGTCCTGAAGAGATCATCAGGAAGTGAAAAAAAAAAATCTATGGTAATGGGATTTGCATTTAATTTCTAGTCTTATTTTTCATGCTTCTTTATTTGATATGCCAAGAGCAGGCAACATTTTTAGCACATTTGCCAGAGAATAATTGCAAATTGTGATGTGTCTAATGATAGTGTAATTATTGATGCATCCTTACTTGCTTTTTTTGGTAATTTTTCATTTTAAATTCACATCTGACATTAAATAATGGCCACTTCTTGCCAAGGCTTCTCTCTGTTCTGTTAACGTAGGGATTGGTTAATCTGCAGCTATGACACACAGAAATGTATAAAAAATACAAACTGGATGAGCTCTGTGGTGGTAGGTTTGGGGGGTGTAATTTGGCCAGTCTGGCCAGACTGCTTTGTGTTACTCCATGGCAGAGTTTAAGGCTATTTTAAATCCTAAGCAGTAAGGAGTAAATACTTAATCAGTGTAACGCATTTCCAGCTCCTACTGGTGAGTAAAGTACTGCTACCCACAGTGAAACTATATTACTCTCGAACTTTTCCTTTAAAAACAGAGTAGTGAAACTCAAATTCTTCCTGCACAGAAAGTTTTCACATCTCAAAAAGAATTAAACTGCCTTTGCTGAATGGCTTCAGAGAAACAGGTGTTGAAATAAGGTCAATAAAAAGTTGTGGTGCAATGCTCAGTCTTTGCGCTGGGTACTTTGCTAATAAAGGCCACCTAGCACTTGAGGTTTGAATTTTAACTATTATTTTTAGCGACTTGACAGTGTATGCATAATCCAGTGCCTGGTTTTGAATCTTCTTGGCACTTGTATAAGAATATTCTTTTAAATCAAGGTGGGACCTGAAGGACAAATGTTTAAATTGTCGGTGAACCTCTTCATGTAACTGATCCCCAGGAGCTTATTTGGAGATTTTGTTTTGGTTTAAGAGTACTCGGTTTGTAAGCACACTGAATCCTGCTGGAAGCCTGTCCCATAATGTAGTCCACCTTGCAGAGCACAGCGTAGTTTGATGCTGCCTTTCTGCACAGCTGAGTCCTTGCCTTGCACTGATGTCTTTTGGTTTGAAATAGAGGTATAAAAGGGACAAAGAGTTTTTTGTATATCCTGAAGCGTTCAACAAAAGCTGGAGCTGTCTCAACACTGATGACTCTACCATGGGAGAAGGAGCCAGTCCTGGCCTGGAGGATGAGAAGCATCTGCAGAAGGGACATGGCAAGAGCATGGGATGTGTTGGAGAGGAATCTTGGCTGTATCCAATTCCTGTTTACTGTTCCTCCTTTATTAACAATGGAAAAAGCAGGACTTATTTAGTTGGGTTTTTTATTCCACAATGTCAAGCTCCTGGCTCTGGAGGAATAACTCCTCTATTCATGAAGAAAGAATGGGATTAACAACCAAACAGCCATCAGCTGAATGAAATATCTGTTATCATAACTGCAGCAGTTCAGGGGCTGCTTTTGGTTCTTGGGTGTGTGCTTAGTTTTGTAGTGTAAGCGTATAACTGATTCTCAGTTTTAAAATCAATTTTATAAACGACTGGAGGAGCATTTCTTAATATAAATCAACTTATTGTAAGTTCATTCTCTGCCTGGAAAATACAAAAGATGGGGTAGTTGCAGGGTGTTCTCAAGTGAGAACTACATATGCAGTGTCCTTGCTGAGTGAAACGGCTGTTATGAGGCATTGGATAGTTTTTAAACGTAGAAACGAGATGAGACCCTCTTGAGACATGATCATCAAAATCCCTTTAATATGTTGAGATTCAGCCTGAGTGCTGCTTTTTCCTACCTCCTCTCTTCAGTTTGCAGGCAATTTTGCACTTTATAGCCTTCAGATAATTTTTTTGGCTCGGTGGATTTTTGTCGAATATGTTGTCACAGAAACATCTCTCTCTTTAGCCTTGTCTGAGGAAGTTCCCAGGCAGATCCTCGAATGAGATTTGTACTACTACATCTATAGGTTCATGCTCTCCAGAACATAACCTGACTCTGCTGGGTTTAATTTTGGCTTCATTTCCCTTCCCAAATGACCTACCTTTGTCACCTCTTTGTGCCATGTGCCGCAAGTGGACACGACCCAGCAGGACCCATCCTGCAGCACACATACTGTCGTATCAAGGCAGTTCCTCCGGTTTTGATCTCCTATGAAGAGTATTCTCTTGTGTTTATAGTGTTTTATCACCTCGGATGACGGTTCAGCTTCTACCCAGTGCAGTTCATTCCACTGACTAATTGCTCTATTAAGACTGTTTTCCTTTTATCTAACTCGACTTTCTTTTCCTATTAGATTGTTTTTCCTTTATGATCATTTTTATATTCTTTTGTACAAGTGAAATTAAATATCTGTATTTCCTCAGGCTTTGGGATGTGTTTTACTGTCACAGAAATGTGCCTGGCCTGCCTTTAATTTCTGATGGGATTGGGTGGGGTTGTCCCCCCTCCATGTTTCTCTGAGGGGTCCAGGGGTGGGAGTGCACTAGGAGGAGAAATGACTTGCAGCCTTTAGGAAGTTTTGAAACAGTTTTAGGGATCAGCTGGTAGTTATTTACTTTTTCATACATGGCAGACTGTGGTTTGGATGCTACTGGGTGTCAGGACAGATGCATGGCTCTCAATGCTCTCATGGCTTCTCAATGCTCCTTCTTTTGCAGGTCACTGGGGCCGGTGCGTAGGTGAGTGTGGCTTGGGGGGCGTTCGGAGTCGAGCCGTCTGGTGCACCCACGCAGAGGGCTGGACAACATACCACGCGAACTGTGACCAGAAGGACAAACCTGAAAGCCAGAGGAGGTGTTTTAAAGTCTGCGACTGGCACCTGGAGCTGTTTGAGTGGGAGGTTTCAGAATGGGACAGGTGTGGGCTCGTCCCCCTTGCTGGTGGTGAGGTGGGAGCTGGGGCTTGCGTCACTGCGCAGCATGGGCTGCAGCACCGGAGCATCCGCTGCCTCCAGAAGCTGAACAGAACTGTCGTTGCCAATGAAATATGTGAGTATTTCACACCGCAGCCGCCCGCTGAGCAAGCCTGCCTGGTGCCCTGCCCGCGGGACTGCATCGTGTCTGAGTTCTCCAGCTGGTCCAAGTGCGGCACAGGCTGCACAAAGAGCTTGCAGCACCGGACACGGGCAATCATTGCTCCCCCTCTCTATGGGGGTGCCCCATGCCCAAATCTGACCGAATTCAGAGCCTGCAGCACTCCCCCCTGTCCTCTTGGGGAGGAGGAGCATACCTACAGCCTCCGAGTAGGGTCTTGGGGTGAATGCCGGCTGCCCCAGCCTAAAGACAGTGACCTGACAGCGAGGACTATGCCGGATTTTGGTTCTGGAGAGCGAAGCACGTTCCGACTTCAAGGCCACAAAGCCCACCACCACCGTCCTGGGGAGGTGGAGATCGGTTACCAAACCAGGCAGGTCAGGTGTGTAAGGAGTGATGGAAGAGCTGCTGTGCTGAGGTAAGGTTGCTTTGTCTTCTCTTTCATCCTCAGTGGGTCTGTTTGATGTAGTGCTTGCTCTGCGTGGCAGCATCCCAGCAAACACACTCTCATTCTTGAGTTTTAAATGCAAATTTTAATGTATTTTCTTTATGGTCTTCTTTTGATTTAATTCCCTTCTTGTAAAGCTAGCATATGCTGAATATTTTGCATTCCTCTACGATTTGTGACTGTTTAATTCATTTTATGCTTTTAATAATTCTCTTCTGGGTGGTGGGTTTGTTGTTGTTTTGAGGAAACATCGAGGAAATGGAATTATATATCACTTTGCTCTGTTGCTGGGCCCTGGCTGTGGGAGAGGACAGTTTCATTCTCACTCACGTACTGCGTATATTTGGCAGAAGAGGCTAAAATTGCACCAGCTTAAACTCCTTCATTCTTACAAACCAACACTGAAGAAAATAAGCTTGAAAAGTCTGGCCTTGTGAATTTACTGAAAAGTATTTCTTGGAAGGATTAATCTGTGAGCAAACCTGTGATTGTCGTCCAGCTTACTGAGGAGCATTCCCATCTGGGTGTAGCTCTTGGATGCTGGGACTAGATACATCTCTTGCTTTTCCTTCTTGTCCTCATGTGTTTTACCTAACAATTTCTCTTGGTCTGTGTAGGTTGCTTTGCTCTCATTCAAATGTGAAGGTTACAGGAATGTGCAGTAAATAATTGAAAGATTTATTTTCTCCATTTCTCATATTTAAATTTTAAGCTGTCCAAGTTCTGCCATTTGACTATGGGTTGGATTTGGGCCAGTGCCAGGAGCTATAGAGGACTGAGAAATTGAGTTCTGAGAAAGCCACAACTGCTGAAGAACTGCTTATGTTCTGTTTCTCAAAGATATTAGAAGTTCTTGAAAATCCCTGCTCCTAAATTTTGCAGAAATCAATCTGTTTCTTGGTCATCTATAGCTCCTGGCACCTGTACAAACCCAAACAGCAGAGAAAAGAGGTTATTTTACGTCCAATTCTCTACCCTGTTAATATCTGCAGTGGTTTGGCACACATATGGAGGTGAAAATATACATTCTAGCCTTTTTCTTACCCCCTCTTATTAAAACTGTAGCCAAGTATGGATTTTTTTTTATTATTATTGGTTGGAAAAAAGTCAAACTTTGTCAACTGTTCCAGCAGTTTCTAACATCTTGACTTTATTTCTTGTCTCTAAATATATGCTGATTTTAAATATCCAGATTTTATGCTCATGCAGCTGCTTGACTTGGAGTCACTTGTGATTTATGCTGCCGTGCGACCAGCATGTCTGCTAACACTTGTTAGCTGTTCTTCTGTCTCTTGTATCTCATTGCTTATCTGAGGCTCTGGGAAGGGGATCCTGGCTGTGTTAAAATTTCCCTCACTCTGCCCTTACTGCTGCATTTGCTATAAGAATGGGGAAGGGAAGATACTGGTTTTAGAAGCCTTTTTTTCTTTGTTGTGCTTCTGTGTGAGTTATACATTGGATTTCTAGGTGGTGGTGCAGAGGATCCTGGGAGATTTAGTTTTAGTGACTCTACCCCTGAGTGAGCTGTCGTCTTGCTCCTTTCTGGGTGGATGGGGGTGGTTTTTTTGCTGATCTAGCACCCTTTTTGGGAATGTACAACTCCATTAGTTACCTCCTGGCAAACTACTTCTGCTGAGGTTGTGTCCCAGATTTACCTGAGCGCTGAGGCTGACCCATCCCTTACTCTGAATTCAGGAGGAAAGCCTGTTGATTGCATTGAGGACAAAAGGTCATGTTTTACATAATTTTAGTGTCCTGCTAGTCACACACTTTTCCTTTCTCCTTTTTATTCTAAATCTTATTATTAATTGTAACCATCCAGTTTGAACTGAGAAACTGAAAATCCAAAGCAAAATATCCAACCTGAAATCCAACCCACACTGAATTCCAGAGCTGTGGTGTCATTGAGACCAAATACCGCCCCCCCCCCCAGTGACTCCCATTAAGCCTCCCCTGGTAATGTCCTTATTCCTTGTGTGGAGAGTTTGCTGCCATTTTTCTGAAGAACAGACCAGTTCTAGCAGATGGGGTTTTTTTTCTACCATTGAGGAAGAACTAATGAGAGAGATAAATTTCTGGAAAACTGAGGCAAGAGAGAGGAATATTCCAGGACATGTTTTAACAGCAAGCTTGGAGCTGCTGGTCTGCTGTTCCCAGTCAAAGGCCACTCAAGGACAGGAAACATCTGCTCATCTCGCCTCCTAATTTATAATGCAGTGGCAGCAATGCCTAATTTATTACCAAAGTATTTTTAATTTACTGGTGTCCAATCTCAGGGTGGTGGATCAGCCAGAGAGTAGCAGCAGCGGAGCTCACTGGTGGGATAGGGTACTGGGAATTCTCCTTGTCATGAAAGAACAGGCTTTTACCAAAAATTGGGTTTTGGTGAGCTTAGGTGTAAAACTAGAAGATTGAATGCATTCACACCTTACAGATGCTAGGTTACTGGCAGAAGGTTCATTTTGGGCTCTTCAGTAACATGTTTGAGATTGGGACATTCGTTCCCATGTGAAATGGGTACCAGCGGTGGGAATTGTGCCCGATACTTCTTTTCAGTTTTTCTCTGGTGCTGGAGTTATGCTGTTAAACCCTCAAAAAGGATCAGAGAATCACAGAACGTTAGGATTTGGAAGGGACCTAGAAATATCTAGCCCAACCCCCCTGTCAGAGCAGGATCACACAGAGTAAATCACACAGGAACGCATCCAGGTGGGGTTTGAATGTCTCCAGAGAAGGAGACTCCACAGCCTCTCTGGGCAGCCTGTCCCAGGGCTCCATCACCCTCCCAGGGAAAAAGTTCCTCCCTACATTCACATGGAACGTCCTCTGCTCCAGCTTGCACCCATTGCCCCTTGTCCTATCGCTGCCATCACTGAGAAGAGCCTGGCTCTGTCCTCCTGACTCTGGCCCTTTACATATTTATGAACATTAATAAGGTCACCCCTCAGTCTCCTCCAGGCTAAAGTGGCCCAGCTCCCTTAGCCTTTCCTCATAAGGACCGTGTTCCACTCCATCATCTTGATGGCCCTGTGCTGGGCTCTTTCAAGGAGTTCTATGTCCTCCTTGAACTGAGGGGCCCAGAACTGGACACAATATTCCAGGTGTGGTCTCACCAGGGCAGAGTAGAGGGGGAGAAGGACCTCTCTTGACCTACTGTCCTTTGGTTTTACAGTGAACCCTCAGGTAGGAGCTGAAGAATTGTAAGGTAAATATTTTTTTTTTCATTGAAATAGTTGGTCCTATGAAGACCTGTTTGTTTGTCCCAGCCTTAAAGATGCAAGGAAAAGTTCTGTGAGGGGAAAAAGATAAAAGCAAAAGCTGTAAGTAGGAATTACTTTGAGAGGAGCACAAGCATGTGGGAGATTGGATGTGGTGTATCAGGGAGACAGAGCTGGGGAATGGTTTCTGATGAAACAGTTTTTCAGTTTGGTGGTTCTGTATTTGTCATAATGAAGGGAAAAGGGAGAAAGGGGGAGGAAAGGGGAGGGACAGACCTTTTTGAAAACGCTTGTACACAGTTGAACAGCAGAACATCAATAGACCTTGAGACAGGTTTGTTTTCTGCTTAAAAACAATTTTGGTGTAGAAAATAAAAGGAAAAACATTGTGATAGAGTGATTTTATGGATCTGATTGGAAGCTTTTAAAGACTGTTTTTAAAAGCTTAATTTTTTTCATGTTATTTCAGATAAATTTGGATTCCATTCTATTTCAGAACAAAGTTTTTTAGCTTTGCTTTAAACCATCTCATATGCATTTTCATACATTGAGGAAAAAAAGAAACCACCTCCAAAAAAGTTGCCAGAAATGCATGTGCTGAAACTTCTGCTCCTTTTGTCTTTCTGTCTTGTCACAGTTGTGAAAATCTACTGAATAGCAACACAAAGGCACTCATGTTCCTTTCTTTAAAAAAAAAAAAGTAAAACTATCTATGTTAAACACTAAGTTGTAATTTAGTGAAATGAGCAACCATAGCTAGACATTGAAATCCTAAAGAAACGTAACCTGATTTTCTAACTAAGCATACTGAGAAGTTAAAGTCAGGAGCAAACAGCTCAGGGGCTTTATTATTATTATTTGGATTAGGAGTCTTTTTAGGTACATATTTCTTAAACTCTCCGTTGTTTGATTCTAAAGATGGCAACAATATTAGAGTTGGATGTGGGTGTCTGTTTGCTTTGCTTTTGTAAAATTTGGGTTGAATTCAGCCAAAGGTGAAGGCATCTGCCAAGGCTGAGGTAGAGCAGCATTCAGCTCTTTTGTTTACCTCTGTGATTTGAGTTTCCATTATCCATTTCATAGTGGATTCCACTTAACACTGTACTGTGGTATGTTTTTAGGAAGAATTATTGGCAGTTTCTGATGTTGAGACTCTTCTCTCCTCTGGATGAATACAAAATTCTGCTGTCTGGAGCTGGAAACACTGGGCTGTAATATGCTATTTGATGGTTATGATTCTGACTGGGGCGGGGGAGATGCCTGCTCAGGTTCCTCCCAGCAGATGTGGTGATCCAGCCTCAGTGCTCTGGCTTGAAATGTTGGACAAGAAGAGATTTTACTTTCTAGGTTTTGGATGTAGGGGGGGGTTGGTTTTGTTTATTTAATTATTAATTTTTGGGTCTCATTTCCTTTAGAACAGTGAGTGCTTTTTTCATTGTCGATAAGGGTAACACTTGTAGCAACAGGGGATTTGGTGCATTACATTTTGGAGTCACCAAAACTTAGACATCTTAGACACCGAAGCCCTGTGTTTGTTGGTATTATAGGTCTCCCAGCTCCCTTTCCCTCTGGTTGGTCCTACAGTAGACAAACATTCCCCATCTTCCTTACCACCCTGGTGCAGAAGGGGCTGGCTTGTCCTCTGCTGCACAGATTGAATATATGGCAGCCCTTGAGGGCCCTGGAGTACATGATGGATCCTTGAAAGGATTCATCAGCCCTACCCTGTGCTCCTGGTGCTGCTTGCCCTACCAGCAGCCTGGGTACAGTGGGTGGGAGCTTCTTTAATATGTCACATTGTTCTGGAGACAGTCCTTTCAGTATGAAAGGTTTAACAAGAACCTCCTGTCTCATTCTCTAATGTAAGGAACTGCATTCACCTTTCACTCTGTATGTACAGATGCGGTTGGGAAAGGAAACCAGAGATAATTTCTGTGCTGTGCCCAGCCTGATGCAGTAAGGCACTGCTTCTGGATGATCTCGCTCCTTTTTCCTGCTGATAGACATGTTTCCACTCATCTCCTTGCTGTGGATGTGATGACTGTGTGACTGTCAGGCATGTAGCACAGATGCACTGAGCTGTTGGAAAATAAGAATTGTAGAATGCATTAAGATGGAAGGCACCTTTAAAGGTCATCTAGTCCAACCCCCTGCAGTGAGCAGGGACATCTTCACTAGATCAGGTTGCTCAGAGACGCATCAAGCCTGTCCTTGAAAAAAAATATGCAGGGTTTTGGTGAATATACTGAATATACTGTTTTTAGATGAGTCACTGTGTGTGCAGAACAGAAAGGTGGGGTAGTTCAGCTTGGGGCTGCATGATCACTCTGTCATGGGAATGAGTGTGGCCGGAGAAGAGCAATCCTGCTCTGTTGGTAGCAGCCTGCAGTTACAGGGTCACAGGGGACGTGGAGTTGCACAGTAGGAGTGGTACATCGGGCCGCTTGTCCCTCCTTCTCTCCTTGTTTTTCTGTCTACAGCTCCAGGACTATGGGAGTGTAAGAGAGGTGTTAGTAGGTTGCCTTTGGTTTAGTGGGTTAGTTTATATGTGGTTTATTCCCCTCAAGTACACAAAGGAGTAAGGGCTCTTTGCCACTTCAGTGAGTTAGGCTTTGTGCTGCTTCTGTCTGCTACCTAACCGATCCATCTTACATTGCAGGCAACCTAACATAGGTTGTGAAACAATTCCTGTAGTTTTACAGCATCAATCCAAGCGTGTAACATAGAAAAAAGCATCAATCATACAAGTACCCTGCTATGGCACACTTACCCGATTGACTCCCAAGAGGAAGATCTAACCTGATACAATAATAGGTGGAAAGTTAGTTTGAAATCAAGGCTTATGTGGTATCTCTGGTCCCCAAGACCTCCTTCCTCTCCCTGCTGCCTCAGATACAGCCAGAGCAGCGCAAATCCTTCTCTGGTTTGCAGCAGATCAGCGAGTGTCTCGCACGTCTGGGCTTTATCTGTGTGAGGTTGTCCTAAATACATCTGTGACATGAAAGACTCTGCCTGGATTTCATGCAAAAGCGTGTTTTTACATTTGTCTTTGTGTTGCTCAGTGTCACAATTAATTTGACTTCGAGGCTCTGAATGAGTAGGTACAAGTTAATTAGATTTGGTTTCTGTTAGGCGGTTGCATGTAATTCTCCCTCAAAAACATCTACTCGTGCAGAAAGATGGAAATTGCCGGCTCCACGTCTTGTTCACCTTAAGGTCAATGAAGTTATCTCTTTAGCCTTTTGTAGTAGGAGCAGTGGAGGGATTTTCAGGGAAAGAAACAGCTGTTCAGTCTTTGCATACTTCAAAGGCTTCTGCAAATAGCACGGATGATTGCTGGGCAGAGATGTCTTTTGCGGCCGGAGTGCTGGCGTGGGTTTGACTCCATCAGGAGAGGGACTGTGGGGTATTGTCTTGCTGAGAGCTGGGGCAAACAATCTTAATTTTAAAGATGACCCCAAAGCAGGGTTTTAAGGGCTTTGTTTTATTTGATATTTTGGTACCAATCAGGCCAGGATTAAATCTCCTTTCCAGCGGCACAACCCCCAAAATGGATTTGGGTTTTCATACTAGTACCTGAATGCAAAATTTGTTTACAATGTGAGATCAGTTGCCCTCTAATGCTGCCCATGTTCTTCATTTACTTTCCTAGTACAGTTGGCTGGGACGGTGAATTTATGTGCTCCTATTTTACCTACTCAAAATCAGGAATTCTTGTTTCTTGTTAACATCGTGGCATGGGCAGCTCACCTGATAACTGTGTTGAAAAAAATATATTAATAGGGAAATAAGGTTACATTCATTCTCCTAATGTTCCAAACAAGGTTCAAAATCCCTGGGTTAGCAAGTACAGATAAAATGATTATTACTTTTCAGTCCTTGGTGCAACGGTATTGACGTTTTGTACCTGATACGGCTTTGCAGTCGGCTGCATTTGGCATGTAATAGGGGAATGAGAAATCTTTTTGAGTTGTAAGCAAGAGCAATTTTATTGTGAGGGGGCTATATTGCAGGCTGTTTCTACTTTATGAAGTTATTAAAACAAACCTCAGTAAATTCATCCTCGCAGTGCCAGTGGGATTAATGAGTTTTATTCTAGATGAAGAAAATGAGACCAAAAGTGTTAGGCTATTTTTTTTTTTTTTAGTTTGAAGTATAAATTTAAGCTCCTAAATGCTGTATTTTGCTGGTAGTTGAGGCTCTAGTCAAACTTCATCAGATATCAGTGGGAATATTCCTATTGACCTCTGGGAAAATGGGACCAATTTCTAGACTGGAGAAGCGAGTGAATGTCCTTTATCTTCTCTGCTCCCCCTATGAGATTGCCCTGCAATCCTGAAATGATTGCCCCAGTCTATTTTCTTTAGAGAAAGTTAGGTTAGTCAAACTGTGCTATAAGTAATACCGAGTGAGGTAATGGCTGGCTCCCTGGCAGCAGCTCTGGATTTCACACCTTTTAAGTGTACATGTATTTGCTCCTTACGGTTGGCAAAAGCCTGGCTGTGAGCAACTGGAGGCTGGAGAAGACAAATTTAGAGAAAATTCACACTGTGTTCATGTATGGTCTTAATTTTGGAGACCCATTTGCATCATCTGTATAACACTAGGCAGAAGTCAGAAAAATCTTGGTTCCTTTTCTCCAGGTGACTACTTTTTCCTGTGTTTCATCTTCACTTTTTTTTTCCCTTCTGTGCCATCCTTCATGGTGCTTCAGTGATGTTTCTGCTCATACAAACCTCAGTCCTCTCTCAGTAAATCCTGTCCCGCTCTGTTACTTCAGCTGTTAAAGGTTTTTGAGAGATAAGTTTTTCTCCCATTCTGGGAGATGAGTGGTGACTTTGAGGTGGAGCAGAGCATCCGTGCTCTGTCGGCCCTCTCCCAAGAGAGGGATGGCCCAGCCCTTAGCTAGCTGGGAGTGAATCAGAGGAGCAAGGAAGGATGGTGGCCTTAGTCTGGAGGTTTGTCTCCTCCCCGCAGTGTTTGCTGCATTGGACATACTTTCCTGTACGATGAAAAGCTGTTGGAACTTTGGAACTCTTAAAAGGTTTATTCTGGGACTTCGTATCTTGATACCAAACCTTGACAGTTCGCAGCTCTTAAAAGAGGGTTCTGCATTGCTGGGCCTTGTGCATTGCAAAATGAATGAGGTTCGTGTCTTGATGTCAGCAGGGTAACAGAGTCCCAACACACAGCCACAATTGCAGCACTCCAGGTGGTTTGTCAGGTATGGAAACCCTCTGACCTTATTTGACAGCAGCCTCACAGAGCTAACACGCTTCTTATTAGTGTGCAACTAATTATTTTTTAAAAGAGCAGAGTCGCTTGGTAGGACATGCTGACACCTAGATGGATGAGAGGATGGTGGGTAGCTAGTCTGGTGTGTCTACGATGGGAATGGTTACCATATCTCTTGGGCTTGGCTTTTATCTTCTGTCCTGAGTAAACTGACGACACGCTCACTACACAGGAGTGAATATACAGTGCTTGTCGCATCTGTTTGAAGTTGATATAAATGAGGTATACTATTATTTGCAAACTACTCTGCGTGCAGGATTGCACCCACAACTCCCTGGAAATGCATTCTGTGCACTGAGGTGTGGCCTTTCTTACTGTGCTTTCTACTGGTGGTGATGCAGGTCTTCTGATTTACCCCCAATGGCCAAGGATTTCTTCTAGTTTGAGGCCAGACTCTGACTTAGGGGGAAATATTTGGGTGGTTTGTGTTGGAAAAAAATGTAAATACTTACTAAGCAAGACGTCCTCATCTGTTTTCCTGTGTTCTTACCGCAGCCTCTGCCTGCAAGATCCTGTCCCTTTGACCTTCAAGTCCTGTGTCATTGCTAAAGACTGCGAAACATCCGAGTGGTCAGCATGGAGTGCCTGCTCAGTGACCTGTGGCTGGGGAGATCTCACCCCGGGCTTTCGGAGCCGGCACCGCAGCGTGCGGAGTGTGGCTGTCGGTGCTGGGAAGCTCTGCCCGGAGCTGGAAGAGAGGGAAGCGTGCAGCACGGGAGGGAAGGAGCTGCTGCAGCCTTGCCCCAGGTAGAGCGAGGGCTTTCAGCCCAGGGTTTTGGAAGTAAAGAACCCTCTGTTTGAGTGTCTCATGCAAAGCACGTGTTCCTTGCTCAGTGCCTGTGCGTGGAGAGTCGCATGTCATGCATTCTCTCTCTGTCTAAAAGATCATTGCTAACTATGATTAGTGGTATTATTTATTATTAGTAATACTCTTGTAATTGTTGCTGTTATCGTTACTGCTATTGCAATAATTACACTTATATATAGAAAGAAATTGAAATTATACCCTCTAGAGTTCTGTGTTTTTATATTTTCAAAATTGAGAGCAGATACTCTTGCTTTCTGAAGGGTCTTTAATCCCGATGGCTGTTTTGGAGAATTTCCTCAGCTGCACAGAGACCGGGCAGGTCTCCATGGCTGTGCTTTTATTGGCTTTGAAATAGTGATTTTTACGTAAGATTTAATGGTTCCCCTTTATCTCCCCATTAAAAAAACTAAAATCCCACTCCTCTTTGAGGAAAATGGGACCTACTCAAAGGTAATAGCTTGGACTTTATTTGCCTTCCTTCCAGGGTAGTTCTTGAAACGCGAAACTTCGTGGTCCCTGGGTGCTTGCTTGGTTTATGGCAATCTTCATTCTGGCAGGGTGTGAGAGTCTCACCTTTCTGGTCTGCAAATCCCTGCCGTTATGCCCGTCCGGGTTAGCATAGTGGGTTGCTGGTTTCTTTTTGCAAAGAAAACAAAATATTGCTTAGTTTTTCATGTGGCTTGTTTTGAGATTGACTATAACAAGATTGATAAAATTTGATACGCAAACAGACAAATCTCCCGTGAGCGAGTGTGTTTAATTGGATGTCTGTTTGATGCTCAAGTCTTGAGTTTCTCAGGCTTTGCCAGATACCACCAAAACCTTTGATAAAACCTTTGCAAGATACATTTCTGAGGATGGTGTAACCTGTAAAAGTGTCTCCGTATCGTTGAGTTCATTCAAAATCAAATGCTGATCATTTTTATGCACCCTGCTAGCAGCAGAGAGGAAGTATAAAAAAAATATTCTGCTGCTTGATTACATCCTACGAAAAGAAAAGGCTCTTACAGAGTGATTTTTGCTCCTGCCCAAACGCACATCAATTTCAAAGACAATAGATTAACACATTGTCTTGCTGATTTTGTATAGGAGCGTGGGTGCAGGTAACACCTGATTGGGATAGACAGTCTGGTAGTTAATCAGGGAGTGAACAGGCTCACTGTCCCTGTTTCTCACTGCTACTTTTTGACATTGCATTGTGTTAAAGTGCAAACGATTGTAGTGTTCTGATGTAGTCAGGAGAGCCCAAAAGGTAAAACCTGCTTAATAATGATAATTTTCTTGAATCACCGCTCTTGCTATAGAAGGAAACCTGTTGATTTCTCAGATTATCCCTGCTTTGCCCAGGTTTTCATGAGCCTTTGAACTCTTAAACCTTCCCCATCCTGCTGTACCTGCACACCTTCAGTCCTTCAGGCAACATCTCCAGCGAAGTAGCGGTGTGAGCTGGGATAAGCTGCCTAATGAGCGAGTCCAGGAAAGGAACGTTAGACTTAGATGTTAATAGAGCCACTTAACAAAAAAATACAGCAAAAGAAACCCCCTCTGGTAGGTGGTTAATTGTTATTTTTAGGGATGTAATATCTCAGAATACAGGTGGTAGGCTATGACCTTCTCACACTGCACAATGTTGAGGGGAATTTTACAGTGGTGCTTTTGATTTGGCTGTTCAGTACTGCAGGAATGAGCAGGAATGCAAAGCTGTGATGTTGCAGTACATGCTGTGGGCCTGCCAGGCTGTGAGGGCCAGCATTTTGTGTTAATGAGCAGAAATCAAACACTTAAAAATACATTAATTGTCAGCAGCTGGTTAAGGATGTTATGGGTCCATGTTACAGTTTACTGCCTGGGGATTTGGTGACGGTCTTTGGGACTTGGTGACTGAGATGCTGGAAGTGCTTCAGGCTGGAAAGCCGTAGCTTTCAGCCATAGAGGGGGTGTAGTGTTAATTCCTGTGAAATAATATAAGAAGTCTTGGATGCTCCTGTTCTCCTCCTTTGAGCATATTCTCTTTGCAGTGCACTACCTAAAAAGATTATGCTTTTTTTCCCTTAAATATGTGACAACTCATCTGTGGCTTTGCTGGGACTTACCAAACAGTTACCTTTTCTTTCTTCCCCGTACAAGATGATGATGAATTTAAGGAACTTCAGTAGCAGAAATAAAAGGCATTCTTCATTCGTCTCATCTCCACACAAGGCACTCATCATTTCTTTCTGGCTTGTGTTTGCCTAATCAGATTAGTCCTAATCTTTTAAGATGACAAACCTATTTTCTCTCCCAGTTCCTGGAAGTCTACTCTTTTCTGGTTTTTGGGTTGATTGTAAGACAAGTAGCATTTTATTTATCGTTACTCTTTAGGCAAGAATTTTCCAAAGCATGCTTCAGGCACAGCAATAAAAATAGGTGAGGATGTAGACCGAAGGGAGAGCAAATCTCTGAGCAGGAAAAGGCAGGGGATTCTCCAGGCTGTTTTTTGGTGCAGGGGCAGAGGGTGACTGAAGAAAGGTACCTACTGTGGGCCACATCCACCAACATAGACATGCAGCAATTCGAGAGGTAGCATGTGCAGGGCCATACTCAGCAGGGGAAGATGGGAGAAGTTATATTCCAGCCTCCTCAAAAGATCCAGAGGAGAACAACCCAACAACCTTCAGCTTCAAAGCCACTCTGTTATGTATTACCTCTCCGTCCACGGCAAGGCTGGAAGTTAAAGGTCCCATCGCAGGTACATGGCAATTAGAGTAAATTTGCTGTTAAACAGGAAAGGCTTTTAATTTTATGGCTGAAGTTTACAATAACTTCTTTAATCAATAGTTTAAAAGCAGGAAAATAAAACACTTTAACTGCATGTAGGACTCCAGAGCTTTGTGCTTTGTTTTACTTTTGGTTATTTGTTCTGACGGGATTAGATTAAGCACTTAAAAAGCTTAAATACAGAGGAGGTGATTTTACTTTCTTTTATTGTGATATAAATTTGGGATAGTTCAATTAAAGTGAATGGATATATACGGGTATAAAACTTGTGTAAGCACTAAGAGCATAAGTCCTGTAGACTAAAGAGACCAAGAGGTTACTATAAATCGGGAAGATATTGAACACTTCTTAGTTGCACAGCTGTCACTGAGTCATCAGTTTTAAAACAATGTATTATATCATTTTTATCCTTGATGTGTCTTTCGTGTTCACTGGGAATAGATAGATTTTTCCAGAATTATGATTATGTCTTTCATTTTGCTTGTGGTTGCTATGTTACAAGACGGGGATTTAGAGAACAGTGCTCTTTGTTGGAAATGCAAAGCTTTTCAGAATTTAAGCAATGGCAACTTGGAAAGTTTTAAGACCTTCTTTTTCCAAAAGCCTCGAGGTTACTCCTGAGATATGGGTGTAATGGTATCACTTTGTAAATGAGGCCTGTTACATGCCCCAATTAAAGATAAGGCATTAGTGTGAAGTAGAAAAAACTTGAAAGGAAATGCACTGGACCATGCTGGTAGGCTGATGGAGTTACACTTAGTTAGCAGCTCTTCAGCCCTTTGGTCTTCACTGGCCTTGGACACACAGTGGTGACCTCCCTGCATCTGGGTCACTTCCTTGCCTCCCTTTGAATCAGGAACCAGTCATGGAGAAGCTTTGGTTCTCCAGCTCCATGGTGGACACTTCTGTGGCCACAGTTGAGTGTTACAGTGCAAGAGCATCTTTAGCCCTGACCGTAACAGAAACCTGTGGGACCCACTCTTCTGCTTCCTCAGCTGTTTAGTGGGGAAATTCAGAGCGCTGCTTACGATGTGAAAGGCTATCCAGCTTTATCAGCCAAGTTCCTTCCTAGATATGTAAAGCATGCACTTTATTGCTTCTAAATTAGCAGGTTTTCTTTGCCCAGTTTCTTAAGCAGAGTGATATATCTGTCTCTGGATTCTGGAGATCCACATTTGGGACATCAGCTAGTACTCTAACTATCGACAATGGGGGCTCTCAATCCCTGAATTGGCTAGACCTCCCATAACTCACTGTATTGGCAAAACCTCACACAAGCCTATTGGGAAGCTGAAGGCTGAGATTTTTAAGCTATAATGAGATGTCTGTAGATAAGCTATGAGTTTGCATCAGTCTAATGATATTGTTAGGAGTTTAACTGAGATGTTAAATCTATTGACATTTGAAATCATCACCAGTAGGTTTTGGTGTAGGGATTGCAAAAGTACACTGGAGCTGTCCAACTGATGATCCAAAAGCATGATGTTTCTTTCCCTTCCAGACTCTTCACCCTCTAGGGAAGGTGAACAGCATGACTGGATGGTGTTGGCCTCTCTTGTCGGCTTAATGCCAGTACAGTGCATCTCCAGTAGTGTCTGCTCTAACAACAAGATGTCCAAAGATGCATTGATGACTTTGCTCATCTTTGTTCAGTTGGAGAAATTAGTTGTGTGGTAAACCCGGTGCAGATATTGATAATAATGTGCAAACACTGGCTTGAGGTTGCCAGTTACAGCCCTCCCCCCAGGTATTTGTCAGCCTTCAGTCTCTGCTCTTTACTAATGGCTATTAATGAGCTTCTGATCAAATTTAAATACAGATTATGTTGATTCTCATTGTCTTTAGTGTAGTCCATAGATGGGCAAGCTCACACCAAGTACTGGCCATGCTGCTTAAAGCCCTGCAAAGTTCTGAGGGCACTGCTTCCATGTGGAAACTTCTTGTGTTATTTTTCCCACTGAGTTGGGGCAGCAATCCCTTGGATACGTTTCTGGTGTATGGGCTTGTTAATGGCTGAGAAAATGTGTACTTTTTAAACACCTAATGCTCAGGACCAGGATTTGTTCCTGGAAAACTCCAGATGGCTGCAGACATGTGCAGTTGGAGAAAGGCAAGATGGGGTAATGGGGCTGAGGCTTTAAGCTGCTCGCAGCAGATCTGCTCATCAGACTGCTCGCTGGTGTAGCACTATATCCAGTTTCTCCATGAAAATATCTGAAGTTGTGGGGGTTTTTTTTCAAGGTTCAGGAGCTGATGAAACTTAATTATCTCTGAGCTCAAATTAATTATTTTGCATAATTTTAATCACCGATGGCCTAATTTCTGTAGGTATTAACTCCCACAGCTCACGCTGAACAGGAGAAGCAGGTGCTCACACCTCTGGAAATGAGTCTTTAGGATCCAGAGTTCATGGCTACATAAGCCAAATATTGATTATCAGTTTTCTTTGGCCAGTTGCTGTTTTAAGAAGTACTGCCCTAAACCAACTATTTCCATGACTGTGGAAAGATGCAGATGTTCTGTACTTAGGCTTCTAGTTTTGAAAGCCTAGACCTGAAGAGCACAGTGTCCTGAAGTGATGTGGAGGAGGAATCCTCTTCACATGGTGTTTGATGAGGACCACTTTTCACTGCCTTTATTGTCAGAGGAAGGTTGCATTTAACACTGGGCCTAAAGAATGTGATTAGGAATTCCCAGAAGCAACAACTAGAAGACAAAAAGTAATCACGGCTGTGCTTTATATGTTGTGGGACTTCAGGTGTTCCATGCTGGTCATGTGAAAAGCGTATTCTTTATTGTTTACTCTGTTGGCAATAAACCCTGTGGGTGTATCCACATGTGCACGTGGTACTGTATATTATTTAAGAGAGTGTGACAGCTCATCTGAAAAGTACCTGTAAATTAAAAGTAATTGGCAGTATTCACAAGAGTTTTCCATGTGTATGTCACAAAATTCATAAGTGCTTTGTGGCTGGAAATCATTCTTATGCCCATATCTACAACATAAGAAGTTAAGAGAACATTGATGTGCGCTCAGGCAAACTAATGTCTTTATTTTTCACATAATGTTGAGATGCATGTTTCCTTGCCATAGCTGCAGACAGGGAACAGATACTTGCTGTGGAGAATACACAGAATTACAGTGTGGAAAGCTTTTTTTTGTGGAGACACCCTGTTGCTCTGGAGCTTACGGTGATCAGTCAGGAGGTTAACAAACCTACATAGTTTTAACAACTGTGGATCTGCCATCGAGGAGGGAGCGTTTGTCTTGAGGATAAAGGAAGGAAATTTATTTTACATGGTTTACGTTACACAAAACCCAAATATTGCATGGAAGAAGTAAACTATGAAATTTAGAGGAGCAAAGGAATAAAGCAGCAGAAGTGTGAACAGATTGGTTATAAAACTGATATTGCCTAAGATTTGCATTTGGGAAGCTGAAGAAAGACTTCAGGCTCTTATTTACTCACTGGTACTGTGACCTGTGAATCAGAATGAACTATGCCTGTGAAAACTGCAGTGTTAGAAATATGCTCTACATTTTCAGGCAGGATGGGGAAATAATTTTTGCTTCCTACTGATGCACAATGCTATTTTCCCCATCGTTTTAATAAGTTCTTCCTGGCATTTAGGCTGGTACACACCAATGATGACTGTCTGTCTGTCTGCCCAAGAGCGTTACTCTTCCTTGAAAACCCTTAATGCTCTTTAGGTGTGAAGTGAATATGGAATGAAAATAGTTTTATCTAGAGCTTGCTGTGTATCACAACTACTGGAAACTGAAATGAGAGAACTGTGGCACTTTAGCCAATCCCTTGAAGAAATTGGCTGTGCCCTTGGCGTTTATAAAGCTGTCACCTGTAGAAAAGCTGCCCGGTGCTTGGAGCTCCATTGACATATGTAGGGTTTTAGCTATTAAGTGCATTTCAGAGTGAGGTGCTCAGCTCTTGGCAGAGCGTGGTGGGTTAGTGGTTTGAGGCACGTGTTTGAAAAACTACTTTTCGTGCTTAATCGAACCTCTTAATCTTTGTTCCTTCCTTGCACCCTGCTCAAAGAGGGTGTCAGGATGATTTAGTGTTAGAGAACACTTTGGAGATTAGTGAAAAGTTTTACACAGCTGCTCCAGACAAATAGCAAATACTTAACCTTTGTAAATTTACCNTCAGACAGATGCTGCTATAAAGATTAAACAAATTATATTTTATCATCTAGTAAAGTACTGCTCCCTCACCCATAGTCTTTTCAAAACCTCTTGTTTGACCTGGCCCCTTTTATTTCCAAAGGTTTGCCTGGAGGACGTCTGAGTGGAAAGCTTGCCAAGTGTCTCTCCTCCTTGACCAGCAGGACCCTCACCATCAAAACCAGGCAGGCCTTTGTGGAGGTGGCATACAAACCCGGCAGGTCTACTGCGCCCAAATCACCGTAGAGATTGGGATGCACCGAATGAAGGAAGGTATGTGCATAGGGTCGTTCTGAACTGTTTGGCTCAGGGAGGTCTGAGGAAGAGAAACAGGGGAATCAAAAAAAAGATTAGATGCAATCATAGGTAGGCTTTGGCGAGTTGATGCTGTTGTATCCACCTTACATAGGGAGGTGTTACTCAGTGTTGGAGGGAGCAGGAGGGCATGTTCCTCAGAGTCATGAGGAGTTGCCTGGAGCCTTCCAGGGTGAACTGATGCTAGGTCTGTAAGGGTACTGCGTGGGGGGTTTCAAAGGATGGATGATCTGAGTTTGGCTTGGATTTGAGTTTTCTTTCTCTTGTATATTAGGTAGCCCATCCCCTTGGTAACAGAATCTGTTTATCTGTGGTTTTAGTCCTGGTTTAGAGTATAAAAAAAGATGTCACACTCCATTCTGGATATGGCTTTAGCCTCTGCTTCAGATTGATACACAATCTTTCCTGTGATTTTGAAGGGGAAAGCAGAAATAATATTGTCACAACTTCTGAGCAGACAGACGGGTTTTGGACTCTGCAATGAGTTATTTTTCCTTTAGTAGAATAATGAGTAGATACAGATGCACAATGAATAATTCATCTGAGGCTGTTTTATTTACTCTATGTAGTGCTCTTGCAGATATGTTTTTGAGCAGAGATGTAAGATAATAAGAACACAATATCATATCTTAAATTTATTTACTTACAAAGGCAAAGCAAATGTTTCCTGGAAGCGCAGTGTGTCCTAGCATCCTGCACAGACTCGGAGATTATATAAAACCAGACCTGATTTGATCTCTACTCAATCCATATATAGTTGCTCCTTCACCCATCCCAAACATGCGGTGCTACCTTGCTCTCCCAGAACAACCCCCCACTGCTGCTCTGCAGCAGCGTGCACTGTGCTTGACTGTCAAAGAAAGGAAAGTGCTGTTGGTGGCAGGTGTGTAACATTTCTTGACTGTCTTCATCCTCCTGACCACGTCTGAGGTCCATGCAGGTGCTGTATGGCAATCGGTGAGCCGCAAGCTTTAACTGGTTTAATTCACACTTTAGTCCCTTACAGTATTGTGAATTACTCAAGAAGATTAGAGGAGTGTATCCGAAACCCTCACACCAATGTAAATCATTAGAGATTTGGTGCTATATATCCAGTCTTTTTCACCTGCAGGTTTTTCCCATGTTCAAAGTTCAGTTCAACTTAAATGACAAACCCTCCCATCAGCAAAAACAAAGCACTGGGATCCATCTTCCTCCTTTCTTCAGTCCTAGTACTTTCTTTTGGAACAGAAGTAGTAGTTCATGTAGGGAACTGAAAAAAACCAAATGTGCATAGCAGTTGTGCAAGGCATTGATTTTTACTGCTGTTCCAAGGCAGTAGTGCAGGATTGAGCACTGCTTGGAAAGTGAGGACCTCGTGTACTGTCAACAATCACATGCAAATTGAGAGAGGGAAAGCCTTCCCGTTATCCCTCCTTATCCAGTAATACTCAGTGTGTTTTGTTTACTAGCTGATCAATTTTTGTTCTTGAATAAGGAATGACATTTTTTTCTGGCCTCTTTTTTCTGGCAATCTGAACTGATAGAATACTTTTATTCATCACAAGGACATCTCATATTTTATTGTACCATCTAATACTTCATTTTGTCAGTGATGGGGAGAAGATGAGGAAGTTAATCCTTCTATGTGTAAGCAAATTGAGAATCTAACTGCTACCGTCAAAAGCACAGTAGTTTTTCTTTCTTTACCTCTTGAGTGTCCTTAAAGGGATCATTCAGGAATCAAACAAGCGAGTCTAATAGGATATTACCATCCATCAGTGTAGTTATTCTTCTGGTTACTTCCAATGAGGATTTGGACTTAGGCCCAGTGACATATGTGAAAGAAGATTTTGTCCTGTGGTCTCTCCAGCAGCATTGTTGGATAAAATATGTTGAATCCTAGTTGGAGACAGGTACCATCTGTGATGTATTTATACATATTGCTCAAAGCTCTTTTATCCCCCGAGGATATCGTTCCCATTTTTCATTTGCTTAGTCTTCTATTTCTTCTTTTATTAAAATGTGTATATAAAGGGAGCCCCTGTTTTCTTGAGTCCTTGTGTTTCAGTTACTCAGAAGGTTAGGTCAGCTCAAATCTTTCTCTGTTTTGATTATACAAGTCCAGCTTGAAGATACTGGAAAGGGAAAACTTTCACTTGGGTATTCCTTTCAGAAAAACATTGGTATGATTTCATATCTTTCTTTCCCCAAGAGCTGACCTAACTAAGAAATCCCTGCCTTAATCCAAGCAAAGTTATATATATTTTTGGCCTTAAGGAGGAGGACCATACTTTCAACATGGCTGATGAGTATTTGGAGACAAGTGGTCTTCCAATCTTAGAAGTCCTGTGTAATAGTCTTGCATTCTGAGACTGTTACACTTAGGAAGTGTGCAAAGTGTTGCATTGTTCAGATACCTGCATTTCTGTGGATGCAGGTGAGCCAATGTGTGGAAACCTACGTTATGAGACTGGGCAATTTTTTATGTTAACTCTTCTGTTCAAGGAATCTCCGTTCAGTTGTGAGGCTTTTGTTAGTTCAGACTGAATTAGCTTTAAACCTGTCCTTGTGGTTTTTTTTTCTTTAAGTATCTCATTGAGCACATTTAAACTTATAATGCTTAATTTTCATGGAAGGGTGTTCATCTAATATTTCAAGTTTACCATTATTCTTTTGATATCCAGAGATGGAAGGACCAAATCTGCATGTTTGAAAAGATGGTGCTTTTATTGACAAATTTTGCAGAAAAAGTAGCATAAAACATGCAGCTGAGCTACCTATGGTACAGCCCTGATTGACCCTTTCTGCCTTTTGTCTCTGGATACTCCCAGATCCCTGTTCTGGGCGTCCTGTATCTGGAACAAACTGTAGACACGGTGGTGATTGCTCGCCCTCTTTAATGGAAATCCGTTCACCTGTATGGAAGGTCTTTTAAAGCAGAAATGCAGATCCTCAGCTTGCTTTAAAAGCCAGGCACTGCTAACGTGGAACACATATATTTTGTTCTCTTTTGTAAGTAGGGTTTTCTGGATTAAGATAGAATTTTATAAAATCAGCAGTCACGAAAATCTTACCTGAAATGTGTTTTCCCACCCCACCACAAATTTTAATTAATCTGTGTGAACCTCACTAACTAGCAATCCCCAGTGTGCCGACAAGAAATGCATTTGGTAAAAGAATAGAAGAATATTATGTCACGATCGGTTTATGAAATCTCTCTCCTTCTTCGCAATACAACTGTCCTCTTAATTGCAATAAATAAGTCAAATAATATGGGAATTAAAACTCCTCTTAGAGACTGGGGATGGTGCCTGGTTTAATCTTCTTCAGGATTTTTTTTACCTTTTCTCCTGAAGGCCAGGGAGTATCCTTGTGTTTTCTAATTAAAATTTGCTTTTTGGCTTTGTCTAGAGACTATAACTCTTTATCTCTATTATGGGAGATGGCATCCTTTATAAAATCCTCCAGAAGTATCTCCTCTCTTCTCTGAACTAGTTACCTACTGTCCCTAGTGACTGGGATTGCTGTTATCTCCGTATTTTCTGTACCTTTCTAACTAGGGATCTGCCTGTCCTGTCATTCTTTCATAAAATTTGTGCTTTATATATCTTGACATTTTTTCTTTTCACTTGTTTGAATGAGATCCAATTTACTTCTCACTTTCAGAATTTTCTTAGAATGTGTTTTGGAGCCTGTCTGCTTGAGTTTTAATTATAGGACTGAAAAGACCTCTGTGAAATGCTGTTCTTCCTTGAATCTTCTTTATTGTTTACCCAGCATAGTAAACTTGATTAATAAAATGTATCTCTTATTACCATCTCACCAGCAAATCATTGCAGCTTCCCATCTTCTTAATCTTTGTTATTTTCCATCTGAAAACCCACATTGGATTCTCATAGCTATTGCAAGGTTCTAAAGTTTGGTTTACAATTTTTTTGCTTAATGAGTGGCTCCATCATATTTGTCTCCATATATTTATTTTTATTTAATCTTGGATTTCAGTAGCAGGTATGTGAGGTCATTGTGCCTTCGTTATTCTTAAGACATCCTCTTAGTGTTACCCTGTAAAACTATTTCTTACAGAAGTCTTTATTACTTTTATACCTCTGTTTCCTTTGAGAGAGAATCAACCCTCACCAGTTAGTAGATACTGGACTTATTTATTCCACTGTAGTTCACCTGCCTATACCCATGTTTTGCTTTATTTTTAGGCTGCAATTCCACCTTGTTCATCTTGCACCAGCTTTTTAAAATAAACTTGTGTATCACCATCTGTAGCAGCAAAAACTCCTTTAGTCTGTTTACAATCCAAGACTTAGTAAACACTCAAGTACCTTTTTAGGTCTGATGGTTACTCTCTGATCCATCCCTGCATGTATTCCCCGATGTATTTTTGTCTTACAAGCCACTTTGCTGGCAGAATCCCCAGATGGTCTGGAAGTATTCCCCTGCACTTTCATCTAAGTCCTGCTTATGTGAGCCTCAAAATAATGATTTTATGGCCTTTATCCTTTCTTGTTTTCCACAAAATATCAAGCTTTCTTCCAGTTTCTGATAGACAATGTTGTCTAAATCTTTCCTGCTGATGAGTGCACTTTTCAGACTATTTTTAATTCTCACATGGGAGATGTTTTAGCACCATGTTTTATTTCCCAGGAATTAGTGCCTCTTTGGAGTTGCAGAGAGATGACTCTGAGGACTCCTTTCACTTATATCTTGTATTTTGTTTTTATCCTCATCCCTTTCAATCTGCCCTTTTGTCTTAGCTCTAAAATAGGTGGTTTTGCCACCTTTGCTCTGTATGTCTCTGTCCTACTGAGGGTGCTGCATTTTCCTCCCTGCAAGTTCTTTGTTCTGCTCTGAATCATGATCTTCCAGTGTGTGTCTTCTGGGGAAATCATGTTTCAAAGTGATACGTGTAGTATCTGTTCAATAAGCTATGGAAGTAGTTTCAGGAAGAGAATACCAGTGGGGAGCCCTATTTTGAATGTACCTCCATCCCCTTGGATGCTCGCTCTCTTGTGAGCCACCGAGTCCCAAATCCTTAGAAACAGTAGGTTGATTGTGCAAGTGATTGTCATTTGTGGCTGTTACTGTCTTTGATATTTATTGGGAAAAGACTGCATCCATAGAGGCTAGCTGCCTGTATGGGGTGGCATGGGGTGTGCACTGTTGGAAGGAACAGGAGCCCCGCATAGAGTACAAGCCCTGTATTAAATGCACACTATATATATATTTTTTTTTCCCCAAAAAATTTATGCTGGTGAAGCTGCAGGAATGAGAAGATTGATTGACTCTACGGAAATTAGAATTTAGGGACTTTGATGTCTAAATCCTGTTGTCCTTGTCTGGTTTATGAAATTGAAAAGGAATAATTTAGAATGCATTAGGAATGAGAAAACTTGACTAGGACCAAGGAGGGGAGAGAAGTGATGGTCAACAGTGGTGTGAAAAAGGCTCTGTTGGACAGGCTTGTGGTGCAGCAGCAGAGACATCCAGCCTGAATCGCAGAAACCATGTTCTCAGGTGGCAGAACCACCATCCTCCAAAGATCCCTCTCATCCCAAACTAGTTATTTATCATTGGGATGACCGAACTGGCTTGAAAAGATGAGAAATACACCTCTGAAGTGTAAAACGTATTCGGGCAAGTCTGCATCAGATTTATATTGCTGGGATGCTGAGTTATTGATCTGTAAGCTCACCAAATGCTGAGCAGAATTTATGAGATACAACTCACATAATGGAAAAATAAATATGTAACAGCTGGCTTCTTCAGGGGAAACCCTTTGGAAGCAAGAGAGGAAATGATTTCACTCAGATGGTCGTGGTGCTTGACAGTAATGTTTAAATGCGTATTTCGAAAATTTTAGTTTGAATCCATTAGGGGAAAAAACATTTTCCCTAATGTCTTTGAGAGGTGTAATATTTTCAATTCTTTCATGTCTGGAAACTAATTAAAGTAAAATGAAGAGAATAATGTATAAAAAGACTGACAGTGAAAGAAGTGTGCCTTCTAAAAGGTGACTTATAAAGGATGTGCCTTTTTTTGTCAACAAGCTGTTTGATATGACCATGAAAAATTTATTCCTTTATAAATACTTTTATTTACATAGCTGGCTTTGGTACGCAGCAAATAAGCTTCTGCCCAGTCAGTTCACAAGAGATACTAGGCTTTTAGTTCAGTGTTTTCCCCTTGGAAGCAGAGATTTTAATTGCATTTGTATTTCTGGATTGATTTTATCCAAAACAGTGGCTGTTTGTTTTGAGTAGTTTTGTCCTGTTGTTGTTACGAGGCCAGGGAGCTGCATTGTGTCCAAGCAATAATGTTGAGTCAGATGACAAAGGGATTTGTGTGTAGCCAGCTATACCATGAGGTGGGACACTGGGGAGTGATAATGAAGCCAGTCGTGGCTGGTCTACTCCAGGAACAGGAGACACTTTGAGATCAAGGTAGCTTATGAATGTGGGCCAGCTCTACATGGAGCAGCCCTGCTGATTTCAGGGCCTGAGCAGGCCATGCTGGGAGCGGACTAGCTTAGCATGTCACTAGCTTAGTTTTGGGCCACCTGTACCATGTTGCGGTATCGCAGATGCATCCATGGCTGTGCTTTTCTCACCGTGTCAGGGCTCCTGCAGTGACATGGCACTCGCTGACCAGAGTTCTGCTCCTCATCTCAAATGAATGCTAAACTTGTTTGAGGTCTTATGAGGCTTTCATGAAGTATGTTCCCATCTTTGGGTTGTCTTCCCTGTTTCCCTTGTAGCTTCTCTCACCCTCTCCAACAGTCTAAGTGATTTCCAGCATCCAGCGGCCTTTTCTGGATAACAGGGCTCAAACATCCAGCAGAATCCCTTTTCCCTTCCTGTCACTTCTTTCCCAGGCATCCCAGCATCCCTGTTGCCTCCACTGTTTTTCCTTGGCACCCTTAATGACTCGTCACCTCTGGTCTGCTCAGTTATATGACTGCTGGTAGGAAGCCCTGTGTTTGTTCTCTATTTTTTTTTTTTTTGCCAATTCTGCAGTTTCTCCTGAAAATCTCGATAGATTCTGCTATTGTGAAACAAGACAAAATCCCTGCTGGGATCAGGATCCCCTTTATACAGCAGAGAACATGGACACAGGAAAACTTTTTATTCCATTGAGTGCTAATAGTCTGTGTCACTTTAATAAAATTGTGAGGATCTTTATTGTTCTGAAATACATTAAACTGTTGTTGCTCTTGGCAATCTGCTATTAACCCTCTTTCATGCTGTGATTAGCCTTCTATTCATACTTTGTTTTTTTGGCTATTAAATAGATTTTAATTGAAAACAGGACTTCAACTTTGTGCCTTGTGGCTTCAAAACTAATTGATTCTTCTTAAAAGCATAAAGGCACCCTTTCCATCAGGCATTGGGTGCATTAGGCTTTTTACCACAGGGATGTGCTGGACTAGGCTCGATGCAGTTTGCAGGCTAGTTAAATTCCATTCACCACTCCTCCTTTGTCTAATCTTTTGTTTTTTGCTATAAAAGCCAGTCTTTCATGTTAGAGAAATTGTTTACAAATGTTGTGCTGGTTTATCCCTATTATGTTATACACATGTAGGTGTTTTTATAACTCATTCCTTTGCAATTTTCCCAAGTAATTTCCCTTTGTATTGATCCAAGTCTCTTTGGCAAAGGCAGTGGGAATTTTTAGAGATATGCCATCTCTTTCCTGTACCCTGGCAATCATTAATTTGGCTTAATTTTTCCAAAAGATACAGTAAACATCTGCATTTATTGCCTTGAGAATGGCTGCACTGTTCTGTAAGAGACAGTCTTGCTATTCTTTACTTGTATTCCAGGGATGGAAGTGACGTTTAGAAACATCTCATTTAGGTGTTAATATCAGAAGTACTTGTTTGTTCCTTGTAAAAGGCAAATGAAGTTAAAGTCCAGTGAAAAAAGCCTTAGTTACCTCCTGAGGAGTTGAAAAACTGAATTTGAAAGCAGACATTTTAACCAGAACACCGTCCTATATGAAAAACTGAATTTGAAAGCAGTCATTTTAACCAGAACACAGTCTTATATGTTTCTCTTTGTCTGTCCATGGATGCTTTTAACATGGCATTGGTATGGATGCCTGCAAGTTTGTGCCCGTATGACTATATTCACAGTTAATTTATTTATTGGCTTAAAATTGCATTATGGAAATAATGATATCAGAGCTGATTTTGTCTTCCACTCTTCCTCCAAAGCTCTACGTCAGTAAAAATATATAGGGAAACAAGATACTTTAGAACCCAATTTATTATCTCCTGCTGGTAGCAATAACCTGAAAATAACAGCAAATAGTAAAATTCAAACTTGAGGCAGACATGGTGCTGGGGAACGGCTGTAGTTGCATTTATAAAGGATAGATTCAATATAACAGCTATAGAAATGTGCAATGTTTCAGAGGCTCCCAGATTAGTACTTGATTGCTTTTTCAAGTTTGTTCTATAGATTGGGAAGAACACAGGATTTTAAAAGGTACGAAGAAGCGTAGTAAATAAGCTGCTACTTGAATCAGAGATATTGCCTTCCCCTC
Organism: Zapornia atra; assembly: GCA_013400835.1. Classification (NCBI taxonomy): domain Eukaryota; kingdom Metazoa; phylum Chordata; class Aves; order Gruiformes; family Rallidae; genus Zapornia; species Zapornia atra. Next base: position 368,042 of record VZTU01025858.1, read on the forward strand.
TCTTTTCTGCCCTGGTTTCTGCCTTTTCCCTTCCTCCCAAAAAGTGGCTAATATTTTTCCGTGGAGAATAATTAGACTTAGCCTTTTTGGGGGGGTTGATGTGTGTTGGCATTTAACATCCCCCCCCACCTTATAGTTCCTTCAGAAAAAAGAAAGTATTTATTAGAGTATGAAAGAATAGCAATAGAAAAATCACATAAATCCCATGGAAATCACCTGATCAAACTCTGGCTTGTCAGTCAAACGGCTGAAGAAGGGATGAACCTCTTTTATGGGAGACCCCACTAATGCAGACGGTCACTCTGGTTATCGTGCTGGGACATGTGGCCTCTTAGACCCTCCTGGTTTTGGGAAAGGATGCCATTGTATGTGCATGTCTTAATGCAGCTTGTTTCTTTTTGTTTCTGTCTTATTCCTGAAGCCTTTCACTGGAGGACTGCAGTCAGTCTGGAGCTAATACAGGATATATTCGGGTATTTGATGAGAATAGTCTGTGTATTCCCTGATTAACATTTTACAGAATATATAGAATTACTTAAGGAAGTGGGTAAACAAGCTGTCTTATTTTAGTGACAAGCAGGATGTTGGTCCTGGGAAAAGAGTTGGCAGTGCTGGAATTAAATACAGCATTGCTCTGAGAGAGGAAGAGGAGTAGGAAGGTGGTTGGCAGGGAGATGAAGGCTGGGTTTTCCTCTAAAATAGGAAGGAGTCTTCCATGAGTTTGGAATGGCTGGTAGCCTCAGCCTACCAACAAAAACCTGCTCCTTTAACTTTTCCTAATAATTTTTTCTTGTTTTTCTTTTATCCAAACTCAATTCAAAATGCCCTCAGCACCACTGGCTGTAGCTGGGTAGCTGCAAGGCAGGAGATCCAGCCTACTTTATCGAGCAACTCCCATGTTTAGTTAGTTTAATTGCAATATAGAAACAATCTAAAAATTCTTGGGGGGCAGGAGATGTTTCGAACATCAACATGTTGAGTTAGACCAAAGTAGGACTGGCTTTTAGTCCTTGGGTTTGTGTATGTCCTTTCATTTCTTCATGTGAACTTTCCAAAAACGATGCAGTTTTGCTACATTTGATGCTGAAAGGCAGGTTAAGCCATGCATGAGACTTCTTGGTAAAATAAATGCTCTTATCCTTAAAACTCTTAATATTTATCTCATTCTGTCTGTCACTTCACTTGCGACGTCTCTAGAAAGGGTCTGTCAGCACTCAGGTGTATAGGATTTATGCCACCTTGCTATAATCTCTAAATGAACATGTCAAAGGCCGTACAGTATCTCAGAAATCATTCACAAATGGCTCATTTTTTGCTGATGTGTTATCTTTCATCTTAGAATTAAATCACATCTGTTGTTTAATCCTGTTATTCTGATGAACTAGAATCATAAGCACTGATACTGGTCTGAAGTCTCAGCTTCAGGATGTGCAAATCAAAATTTATTGGGATTTTGAGCACTGAAGTCCTGTGTTTTAAAAAAAGTGGTGTTTTTCTTTCAATGATTTTAAAGAAAATGGTAAAATATCTAAAAAATAAGATTACTCATATATTGGTCATTTTTGTAAGTTCTTTTCAATTCCGTGCATGGAAGCAAGGAAAAATAGACATTAAAAATAAAAATGAGGATAAAGTGAACTTGGTAGTTATAAAAATTATTGAAGTCTTGGTAGTACCATGGCAGAGAGAACTCAAACAAGCCTTTACCTTTTCAAAGACTGCTTCGATACTGATTTATCTAAAGAGACAGTCGAATCCAGTCCATAATGTAATAAAAATGCACTATCATATAATGACTCAAAAGATGTATTTAAGTGTCTTTCCCCTTCTTTTCCTTTCTCCCTCTGCCCAAAATAAAAAGAGAAATTAATTGAAACTAGAGATCTCTTATGATAAATGAAAACACAAAAGGGAGGCAGCTTTCCAAATTTATTGTCAGCATCACTGAAAGTGGTACTTCGGCAGGATTTCGGGGTGGCTCAGCTCACAGATGAAGAGGTTTGGAGATCCACGCCTGCCTTAGGTGCCAGCAGTTCAAGTAAACATCTCACTTCCCAGGCAGGAAAGAACCTTTTTCAATATGTCTGTGTAGAAGCAACCGAGACATCTGCTTAATTTTATTGAAAGCAGTTGAAGAAAACTCAAAGCATCCTGCATCCGTAACCTCGCGTTGGCTGTGCCCGTGAAGGTGATGGCTGTAGAGACATCCCCTGGCTCCCAGTTGCAGCATGAGCTTTTTGTGTTTCCTTTTTTATATACCTCTTGTCTCTTTGGTATGCAGCAAAGGGGTCTCCTTGGGATTAGATTCCAGTTTGTCGCTCCAGTATTGCGGAAAACCAGAACCAAATTTATTATTGAGCATCCGTTTGTTTACCATCAGGCATAGTCTTAACTGGCCTGTTGCACATGGATCGTTTAGATAAAACTTTACATGCCTTGCTGAGCAGAGGATTAACTTTTTACTCTGGGACCCAAAAAAACCCTAAAAAGTACTTTTTTGGTGCATTTTGGAAAGCTGAAGCCAGCGGTACCCTTTGGGGCTCTGTGTGCTGGTCAGGGCGGAGTTACAGCCCTGCTTTTCTCCCCCTGCCCCTTCTTATTTTTCCCCTCACAGTTACTAGACCAGTTGATGGGAAGCTATGCCTGGGTCCTGCTCCATCTACCTCCCAGCTGTGTAACCTGCCGTGCCCGTCGGAGTGCGTGGTGTCTGTCTGGTCTGTGTGGGGTCCCTGCCTTCATGAGAACTGCCAGGACCGCCACGGAAGAAAAGGTAACAGCTGCTCTTAGGTATTGCTTTTGCAGTACTGGGGCATGTACAGTGGGTAATGGAATATGATGATAAGATTGCAAGAGCAGTGGTGTCAAATTCTGTTGGGAGCTTAATGTATTTTAAAAGAAATTAATCTAACATGGGGTGAAGCTCTTAGATGTGTGTACAGGTGTGGAATGTGACCTTTTAAAAGCTTTTTGCAGTTATTCTTGTGAGAAGGAAGAAAAAGATAAGATTTTTCAACCTGATTCAGATCCTTTTATCCTGCACTGAACCTGTAGGAAAGGAGGATTTCGTGGCATAGCAGCTGCAAACTTCTGTAGCACCAGGCTGTCCCTCTCACCGTCCCCCCCACCAGAACTCCTGCTGCACACCTGGGTTCAAGCATAGTGCTGGTGGGGTGAGGATGGAGGGCATCAGGATGGAGGGCTATCCCACATCTTGGAGTTCAGAGGTTGTTCTCATTTTTCTGGGTTTGGTTTAACTTCCTGGAAGAAGAGTATGTAAACAGAATTTAACCCCTCTGGATTTTAATTGCCCAGCGTCCACATTTCGTGCTGCAACAGATTCTTTGTGGAGCCTTTCCTTTGCTTACAAAATAAGCTGGAAAGATGTCTGCGGGAGTTTGTGTCAGGGATTGAATAAGTATTGGTTTGAAATTAGATGTTTCCAAAAGCAACTTTAGATTAAGTGATTTCAGAGTTTTTCAAGTTTAAAAAAAAAAAAAAAATTAAACATACCTTCCCCCCAAACAATTGGTTAAATGGAAATATTTTCAGAACCATGTAATTTTTAAATTGTTCTGAATGATTTCTTTATGCCAGTTCGGTGGAAGTTCAGTCTGCTTTATTCTCTGGAATATTTTATTCTGCATTTTCTCTCCTCTTTTATGGCTGAGGCATTTCCATGTGGCCTCCACTGATGCTGTGTATTTGCCCCTTGCCTGAGGCTGCTCTGGGAAAGACCACCATGGATTTTTTTTTTCTTTCTTTCTTAGCATTTTGTGTCATTTCCATAACAAAACATGCTGAAAGAGACTTGCGTATTAGTTCTGCATTTTATATGGCAACATGACTTTTGGTTTTATTCAGAAGGAGGTAGATTATGTAATCAATTCTTTCATTATTTCTGTAACCTTTTTCTTCCACTTTACATTTGAATCTTCCACTTTAATAGGATGTCATTTTCAAAGAGGTCTGATATGCATTATGTATCAGAAATCCTTACACCTTCATAAGGCAGAATGCTAATTTCTTAGTAAACTGCTCTGCTGTATCTCAAAACAAGTCTTTTCATTAGTGGATTCCCAGGCAGAATATAGATGTCCTTTATATCTTCAACTCCTTGACTGTTTCTCTCTTTTTATCTTAATGTTGTTACTACATTAATGTATGCATCAGTGGTGAATTCCTATACTTGGTCATGTGCTTTTTTTAATCTAATGTTGATGAAAAAGAAAAAGAAATGGGGAAAAGCGTGGGTGGCTGTAATTTTTGTACACACTGTTAAATTTTTGCATCCCAGGGATGTGGGCACATACAGCCACGTTTGGTCCCAGTCAATTCTGTTTGTAAGTGTCATGCTCTTGGTTGTCTTTCTATCCTTCAGTTCCAGATGCCCTATATAGTCCTCTTGTTTTATTGGCATAAATATTTTTGCAGTTGTCAAGTTGATTCAGTTTCTCTCTTTCCAGGCTTTAGAATGAGACAGAGGGAAGTGATCGTAGATCCTGTAGGCACCCTGGCAGGCTGCCCGCATTTGATAGAATCGATTCCTTGTGAAGACCCGGTGTGTTATGAGTGGATCGTTTCAGAAGGGGTATGTGTGACTGACCATGGGAGGTGTGGACCTGGGAACCGGATGCAGAAGGCCGTATGCAAGAACAGGAAAGGTGCGTAACGGTGTCGTCTTAAAAGCTCTGTGGTTTTTCATGCCTCCTCCTACAATGGCATTGTGCTGCAGAGAAAATGTGGTTATTTGCAGTAGGTCCTTACTCCATTTTTTATGAAACTTTGAGTTTTGAGTTGACTGTGATGCTCACAAAAGCCTAGTGCCGATAGCACCTGGGATTTTGCTTGGAGTCTTCCTTTCTACTTTATCCTAAAGGAGGTGGCTCACCAGTGCAGGTGATGTGTTGTTGCTGCTGGCCTCATCACAACAAAAGTGGGATACCAATGGCCTGTTTCTCACTAGAATCCTTTTTTTTATTTCCCCAGCACATCTTGTACTAAAGTAGGTCTGTCACTGAGGCCAGCGGCAGTATGGGCATTCCCAAAATGAATCCAGCTCCCAGCATTTCTTCTATCCTCAGCTTTTAGAGTGTGGTCTGAGTGTTTATCTCACTGCAATCCTGAGAATGTTTCTCTTACAATCCTGAGAAGGGATGCTGGGTTGTGCTACCAAAATTAATACAAGCGTTAGATATAAATGAAATGATTGTATTACGCAATACTTTACTTAGCAGCAGTTTGAGAGCTGCAGTGTGTTCAGTTTGCAAGTTGTTAATAATTAATAAGTACATTTTTATATGACGTTTACAAACAACCAGCAAGAGCTTGTTTCTTGTGCAGGGTTTGAATCTCAGCCGAAAGTTTCATTTCGTGATAAGGTCACTGTTGTCAGATCTTTAGTTTCAATTATATGGAGCATGATTTTGCAGTCCTTAGTCACAGGGAGATTGCACTATCATCTCAAAAGTGGCAAAATTGTGGAACTTGAGAGCATGATATCTGAAAAAGAAGAATATATCTGAAAAAGAAGCATTCTTTTACGTGGTGCCTAGACAGACTGATGGCAGGAAACAATTTCAAGTCGGTAACAAGAGGGGTTAATTGGCAAGTGGTTAAAAATAGTGTGTCATTTACAAGGCATTAGAATCTGACAGAATAAAATGATGGCTGCTTTGTCTGAAGAGCACAGATTCTTCTGAAATACATTTGAAATCTATGTGGCTTTCTTGTAAACTTGTGAAATGGGGCAAAAAAGGGGTAATCTTAAACTGGTATAAATTGACATAGAATATAGCAAAGAGCTGTCTGAATTTTGTCTGAGTGGTCTCTTCTGATGTGTGGTCATAACTGTAGGTCCGGTCCTGCAGCGATATCTGTAGATGGAGCCTTGTACTGCTGAGGAGCACTGTGTGCTTCATGCTGGTAAAACCATGCCAACATCTATTTCTGTGCTCTGTCTTGCAACTGGGAAGGAAAGCATCTAACATGGCAGATGCTCATTGATCTCTGATCAAACCGTACTCGGTGGCTATGATCCTTAAGAAGCCATGCCTTTGAAGTGTCTCTTCTTCACTTAATTGTTCAACAAGATACTGGAAGTTTCACAGTGCCCTTTTTCACTTCAATTACCCTGTGCATGTTCTAGTTACAAAAAACCCCACAAAATAGTTAGGACGTTCTTCCTGCCCCACCACCCCAAGGCAAACATCGGCACTAGATATGGTCACTGGTTTGAACTGAGCAGGTTTCACAAGGGAATACCCAGATCCCTTGGCAGATTAGAAGCATTTCGTTAAATGCTAGTTAGAAACTTTACTTTTTGATTCAGCAGGATAGTACTTACAGCTGGAAAAAGAAGTCAGTTTATTTCTTCTTATGTCAATCCAGTAATACTAGTTGCTTTGTTTCCAACCTTCTTTTCTACCCTTCTGTAATGTTCCCTTAACTGGATTCTCATTTCAGTAAGTGCACTATTTTCTTGGGTAAAAGCTGGAGTAAGCAGCAGAGTTGCACAAAGTGTTGTGCCTGGAATCGCTGGTTAGTAGTGGGAAGCCAGCAGGGAGTCGTGTGAAGCCGAGAGACGTATCAATTACAGGTAGAATAGCACAGAGCTTGCACCGATGCATAGCATTATGTGGCTCAAAATTCTGTACGAGGAGCTGCCCCGCTGAAAGCGTTTAGTGCAGCAGCATTGTGTGCTGGCATTTTCATTTACTTAAGCACCTTCTGTAGAATTCAGTGCTGTTATCCCAGAATCCAGTCTTTTATCCAGTCATTCTGTTCTCTGTGCCTGGCATTGTTGCTCATTAGTCCCAGTGAATGCCAAAATGGATGAAGTAATTTTTTTACCCCTTGAAATGAAAAAAATCCAATGTATCATCATCTTAACAACAGTTCATCTGGGCCTGGAGTATGGTGATGAGGGAACTTAGGGTCTTCCCTATATCCCTGCCTGTAGGATGTCTTCATTTTCATGTAAATGCCAGATTTTTTGGCATGAGGCTCTCCTCTTGCTGCAATGTGTTACTTTGCTTCTCTTTAGAAGTAGCTGATCTGTCAGTCCCATTTGCTGGCCACATTGTGGAAGACCTCAGCATCATGACTTCTTGCTCTTGTCCATCTTCTTTCCCTCCATCCACAGCGTGACTGAACCCATGTCCTTTGTCAGCCCGGGCTCTGCTATGTAATGGCTGGGCTGTTATATACTGCTCTCCATGGCTCAGAGACCTGGGACCTTTTTCATGAGGAGAGTGTTTTTTCCTTTGCCCAAAATGAGCTTTAATGACACTGAGTGCAGTGGAAGGAAACTGGCCGTGTTTTACAGACCTCTCCCCCATGGCAGTGCTGGTGGGATCCCGTTAGCCTGAACTCCCCACCAGCAAGGTGGAGCTTGGAGGTAAACCTTTGTCTCTGATACAGTTGATAGACAGTGGCTGAAGTTAGCAAGGCGTTAGTGCTTCTTGTCCCTCTGCTGTCCCCAGTGTCTTTCTCCCATGCCATGTCTCTTGCACACTCATGGTGCTAGGCTGTGCTGTGAGAGGGGGTTGGGAGGAACCAGTCTAGAGGTGAGCAGGGAGCAGTGACTAACTAACCTCTTTCTCCAACTGACACCTTTGGAGCCCCTTCTAGTGCCTTTCTTTCCGTTTTGTATTTTGTAGTATTGACCCAGGTAACAAAGCACTGCTGGTCTGGGCTGGAGCTTGATCAACATGGGAGAAGTCACACATGGGCAGCGTTTCTCCGAAGACATCACTGTCTCTGTGTAAGGAGAATTTCAGTGAGCTTGTGCTCAGTCTGTGTAGGTTAATGTAGGGGATCCATAATGAAGGGGCCTCCACAGGGCGTGTGGAGTACTGTCTCTAATCCTTGTTAATAAGTTCCTGAACACGCATATGGTGCTTGTGAGAAGCTCTCAGTGTCTGGTCCATATCCCTTGAGTGTGCCTTTTCCATAGCTTCAGAAGACAGGAGTGTAATAAATCAAACAAAACTAAATAATGTGTAGAAATGCAATGAGGTAACGCATAGAATGAGGAAAGACTCATGTTGTGTGTGTCTTCCAAACAAATTTTTGCAGCAAAGTGGTTTTTATTTAGCTAGTAAAGGGCAGTTGGATGCTTTTGAGGAATTTTGTGAAGGAATATTAGAGGAAAATGGATGGTGATACTACAAATTGCATTATGTAACTGCCTCATTGGGTACACAGATCGATATAATTCAGATGAAGGAATTTGTTTGAAAACTTTTTTCATATTTGTAGACAACCCAAGATTATTTGTGATTTTTCTCAGAGTTGTTTTAGGTTGCTGATGTAGCTTTGCATGGTGGGGTTCTGGTGGAGGAGGGGGCGGCTGCAGGAGTGGCTTCTGCAAGAAGCAGCCAGCAGCTCTCTGCAGGCCCCACAGAGCAAACACCAGCCAGAGTTGCTGCTGACCAAGGCAGAGCCCATCAGCGACGTCTACAGCGCCTCTGGGAATCACATTTAGGAGAAAAAAACCCTGCAGGCAACTGCATTTTGCCACCAGAGAAGGGAGTGAGAAGGTGTAAGAAACTGCCGGCACCAAGGCCTGTGAAGCAGGGGGGCAGGAGGTGTCTCAGGTGTCAGAGAGAACGCTTCCCCTGCAGCCCATGTTGAAACCCATGGTGAAACCCATGGCGGAGCAGATTGTCCCCCTGCAGCCCATGGAAAAGAATGAGCAGGAATTCAGTGATCTCCTCTTGCAAGTGCGTGACATTTGAATTTGGGCAGTCTTGGTTAGAACCAACAAACATGACTGTGCCTTGACCAGATGAAAGTTACTGTCTGCCAATTTTCTAGTTTACTTGCACCCCTTAAATGTTGCTGCTCAGTAGATACAAAACTGCAAAGATGGTCAAACAAGTTCTTGTTTCAAAAATGCAATTGGACTGTAAGCAAGATGAATTTCATTTAATTCTTTGATGACAGTCACCAAAACAGTGTGTTGTGTGCTCTGCTCCTTATGCCTCTGTGATAGGTGCAGGTACTTTGGGTATGACAAGGGGAGTTCAGTGTTCTAGTATTGCAGGTGACATTAGGCAGCAGGACTTGGCGCTCAGGGTTAGCAGGTAAAGGTTTGGTTGGAAGGAGTTGGTGTGCCTTCATAGGTGGCTTCCCAACCTTTTGATGTAGATGCTAAGACAACTAGAATTAACATGTAAATGTTGTTGGGTTCAGTCTGGTAAAGGAATTTGGGACTCCTTTTTCTTATTTTCTGTATCCATTTTAAGTTGTATTAATAATAAGAAAATAGATAATGAGACAAATGTTGAACCAAATCATGGTTATTAGAAATGCACGTTATACTCCCGTAGCTCGTGAACAGAGCATTCATGATGAGGAGTACAGCCCGGGTGCACTGAGAACATATGTAAAAGGAACTACGACAATAAATTCATGAAATAACAAGTATGAGTCATAAAAGCAACAATTCATTTTCCAGGCGTTTTGTAAATGTTTCTGACAGTACTGTAAACTAAATCTCACCTATTAGCAATGCTTTTGAATAGATTGTAAAATGTTATTATTCAGAATCATACCCGCAAGTCGTCAGTCTGTTTTGTTGTAATTCCCATGTCATCATTTATTAATTTGCTTCTGCTTGTTCTGATTCCTACCAGAAGAACTATTAGTTACAGAGATGATTCCTCTGTGATAGTGAACAGCAGAGTGTCTAAATATTAAAAAAATACAAGATAATTTATACCCTTCATAGTTTTAATCAGCAATTATTAGATTGGCAACAAGGTTTTAATGCAGAGGTAATGTGGTTTTGCTCTATTCCTAGTTAACAAATCCAATCATGGCTCCAGAGATGCCGAGTGCTTGCTATTCCTTTCTATACCGTCAGGTTGGCTGCGAGGGCTACTTCAAATTAAAACTGTGGGGTTGCCTTCCTTTGTGAGGACAGTATTTATAGCAGCACTGAGTGATCTGTTGGTTCCCTCTTCCTGCTATGTTGATGCAGCAATAGGGAGATGCAGGTGCCCAACCCAGAGGAGTTGAGGTCCTAGTCCCGGAGGTGCCCGGAACAGCAGTACTGCCGCTCATCCGCCGCACCTAAAATGACTGTTACTGGGACCTGTCACAAAACCATCCTCTTCAGCAGCTTCTGCCTCACCCAGGTGCTCCTAGGCACCTCGGAGGCTTCTGTGCACCTGCTCCAGCCGTATCTGATAAATGAATAATATCTGGCAGGTCCTGGGACTCCCGCCTGTAAGGGACGAGCTACCCTGCCAAGACAGTAGCTGAGAAATAAACCACACTGGGATCCTACTGTCACAGCTGTCACGGTGGCAGCGTGTTTTCTTTAAGTATTCTCAGAGGATTAAGCTGCTGGCTCTGAGCTGCAGGAGTTGTCTGAGCCAGGGGCAGCACCCATCGCCTCAGCCCGGGTGTGCTGAGCCCGAGGACTGCTGGACATGGGGCTGTACAACCGCTCGGTTAGGGACATAAATTGTTGTGGAACAGAAGAAAAATCAATCGATCTCATCTCAGCAGTGCTATACCAGATGATTAAATCTCTTTTTCTTTTTTCTTCTTTACTTGGTATTAAAACAAAAAAGCCCCACAACTCCCCCCAGAACTCCAGGGTGTATTTGCAGGGGGTAGTGTATAGAAGAAAAACCGTAAATGAGGGCCTTCACCAAACTTTTAGACATGTTACTTTGCTTTTGAGTAGAAAACCTTTAGACTGCTACTTCTGCTGCTGTTCTGGCAGCACAACAGCTTCATTTTATATTTCCTTGCAGTCTCTATGGTTCTAGGCACTTGGTATCTAGAATGGACACTTGCCAAGAAGACGAGGGATTTGTTTTTCAAGTGCTTGTAAGTTCAGTGAAAAAGTACATGTTTTGGGAGAAATACTTCTATTCCCCAATTTCTATTCCATTTGACAGTTTTATTTGTAAAACTGGAGAACAATATTTCAGAGAGAATGTTTTCTTTCAGCTTTTTTCTTTTAGATTAAATGTTTACGGTTTGCTTTCTTTTTGGGTAAATGAACTGGACCAAGTCTAACAAAAATAAAAAACCAAAATATTTTTAAAAGAGGGTGTTAATATAAAAGGGAAATACTCCTTTTAGATGAAACAAACATTTTGCCTTATCTTGAAATGACTCTTTTCCTAAATCCTCCCCCAATCTCTCTTCCATCTGCTTAAAAGAGTTACGGAGGTTTTTTCCTCCTTTTTACTTTTTTTTTTGGTTCAGTGCCCAAACAGAAATCCATTATTCACACAGCTCTATTGACAGAGCAGACACTGAAATCCTGTTAGAATTCAAGCGAAGAGTAAAGGGAAGTAGGGTAATCAAAGCAGTGTTATTTTAAGATCCAGTATTATGTTCTGCCAGAGCTCGACAGAGAAGCCCTGCACTTAGGAAAGCTGAAGACTCTTTGGGGGTAGAATATTAATAACGGTGCGCTCAGATACCTGCCTATACCTCCATTTGGATCACGATGTGCCCTGTGGTCCCTATGTCTTGATTTTTCATCTTGTAATAGATTACTGATAGAGAATTAATTTGCAGAGTCTGTTTAATTTCTCAGAGAAAAGATTTACTGTTCTTAGTTTATTGAAAGTAAGTTTTAAATAAGTTCTTTCTGACATAGCAGAATAAATCGTAAATCTCCATTGATGCGTTGTCGCAGCAACGCTGAGTCTAATGGTACGTGTAGATCTTGGTTCTCCTGCAAGAGTAGCACAAGCTTAAGTTGTGATCATTCCTTATTTTACAAACTGAAACTTTTAGAAACCAAAATAAGCAGTTCTGTTTGAAAATGAATATTTTAGTTTTACAAAGTAACGTGGAAACACGCCTATCTTTAACTTGACCTTAGTACTTGGAGTAACAGAAATCAATTATTCTTCAGTCGTGCTCTTTCTGCCTGTATGGAGAGCAGACCCATGCGGGCTTTGACCCTGATGGGCGGGCAGAGAGTGAACTTTCAGTGGGAGGAAGTAGATGAGAGAAGGCTGTATAGCTGAACAGCTTGATCAGTGCATTAGGAACTGGTTTGTCTTGGCTTCTTGCAGACAGGCTTCTCTACTGCTTTGGTCAAATTTGTCAGTGGTAGCAGGGCACACCTCGAAGGGAGTGTTGCCTGAGGAGGATGCCATTAATACATGTACATTGTGGACTAGTCACCTAAATGCAAACTGGAGGTGAGACAACTTTACACCTGTGAGATTGGGAGTTACTTTTTAGGGAAAGGTGAATTTATCTAGTTGCTCTACTCACTTGTGCATACAATCCATAAAATGAAACAGGTACCAGCTCTTCCATGCACACAGAAGCAGTTACTGTCGTGGGGCTCAGCCTTCTGCACTGCATTGCACGTTCCTCCTCTTGTCCTGTACCTCACCATACCCAGTCGTTGGAGCTGGTGATCCCAAACCAACGTGTTCTAATGACTGCTTAAAATGCAAACTGTGGAAGGCGACTTGCAGAGCCTTCCAGCAGTTAATAGGATCTATACTTGTCCTTTGGCAGCTGTGGCGGAAGGAGCATGTTGCAGTGTCATAGCAAGGCTGATGAGGACTGTTCCAGGGTCCTGAAACCATCCTGAAGAATGGTGTGTAGTTTCTTCAAAGGATTTGAGACCGATTTGCTTTTTGTAGTCATAAAGATTGATGTGCTCTTTGAGCAGGCTGGCTTTTTGTGAGCCAGGTGGAGTGGGTGTAGTCACCTCCATCAAACCTTACCTCACCAGGCCAAATATTTGATGTCTCTTGCTGGCAACATTTAAAAAGACAAAAAGCAGATTGTGACCTGCTCTACAACTGGTGCACTGACAACTTGAGGATAGACACCATCATGAATCGCAGTGAATTTTACTGTCCTTGCATCCTCTCCTGCAGATGATGTCTGCAAAAGAAACAGATCAGCTTTAGGTTAATTTTAGGGTAAGTTGCTAAAAAGTAAGAGCTTTCTTTGCTTAGTTACACTTTAACAGCTTTGATTCATTCAAGACCATAGCAAACATATGGCCCACAAGCTAAGGAAGATAGAAACTGAAAAGTCTATAAGCAATTCTTGTAGTAGCTACATTTGTGTAGGTGCCTGTGTCTTTGAGTCAGGCATTTTGGGTTAAAATACAGGCTGAAGTGCCTACTGCTGGAAGGCTGGAGGGTGGTGAGTTTGCCTCTAGAGGAACATCCTAAACATACTTTTGATTAATTTTTTTTAATCTTTCCATGCAAACCTGTTGTGTATTTTCCAGCTTGAACGGTGACTGTGCTTTTTGAGGTGCTGGTGGTGTGATTTGTGTCAGTCATCCAGAAGGCAGCTGTAATGGGTATCCAGTGGTGATGCGAGTCTGTTGTTGGCAGGCAGGTACCAGTGGAGTTGATTAGGGATATAGCCAGCTTTCATTCTCCCTGTGCTTGTCAGTGTAAGATATTACAGCTACCTGTGAAAACATTTTTCTCCTGTGCCAGCTGGGCTCAGTGTGAGCTTGTGGTCAGTACAGGATGCCCTCAAATGAATTTCCATGCAAAACTTTTTTTTTTTTTTTTTCTTTTTATAGTATCTAGTGCTCCTTTTTGGTACTTAATGTCTCCAAAAGATGTTTTTCAAGACTTCAGAGCAGCGTTAAAATGGTGAGGGCAAAGGCCACTTCTTCCCTATGGTTCCCTCAGCAAAGAGGAGACGGCCTTTCAAAGACCCAGCTCCCACTTGCATTAGTGAGAGGGAGCAGTAGGGGCTGATTTTTAAAAAAATGAACCTGAGCTTCAAACACCTGTAGATTAAGAACAAAGGTTCAAGGTAGCCCTTTCAGAAATGGGAGTTATAACATTAAGGAAAAAAAATAAACATCATTTATTATGGCAAGATCTGTATTGCCCTTTCATGTTTTAAATGTTATGGGATGAGTTTGACATAAGTTGCTCTGCGTTTGTGATAAAGGTTACCTAAAGAGCATGGTGTGTGAGTGACCTGTAGGTCTGTTATGTTGGCACGAGAGGTTTGAAGGAACCATAGGGAAGGATTAATATTTGTATAGGAGGCTAATGCAAATGTATACTTCTAAACCAATTAGTTATGAACTGTTTAATGTCTAGGGAATCTTTATGGAGTTTGGTGCTTACTAATTGCTCAGTTATGAGACTGAAATAAGGTTGCTGTAATGTATTTTTTTAACTGCAAAAGTGTCTATAGTTAACTTTTTAAGTCTGGAAAAGAAATTGTAGAATGGATTTATTTGTTTTCTTCCTCACAACATATTGTAGGCAAAAATCCCAGATTGTTTCAATAAGAAACAAGAAAAATACCTATAAGTGCCAAAAGCAATTCCTGTTTTCTCAGTGAAATGGAGCATACAGCCTAAAATACCCGTTTGGCTGTTTTCTTTAATGTAAACACAACTTTACGTACATTTTGAGTTCATATTAATTTTTAGTGAGTTGCTGTATTTCCTAGGGAACACTGGCCCAACAGCACGGAGATGTGAGCTAAATTGGGATCCTTCTTGAACCGTATTTGAAAGGTTGGTAGTAGGTATATGACAGGTACTAAAATCAACATGAAGACTACTGTTCGTGGATGGCAGGAGAGGGAGGGTAGAAGAATTGATTTGAGAAATGATATTAAGGATCCTGGATCTGTGACTCAGAGATGGCTGAAGTTGCCAGGAGGAGAGCTGGGTGGAAGATAAAGCCATGAGACTGAATCTCGTCCTTAAGGGTTGTGTTTTTTGGGACATAACTGATTCCAAAAGCAGTTAAAGATTTCACTGCCTTTCTACTAGTGAAGGAAGTGCTTAATGTCCCTAGATACTTTCCTCACTCCTTGTGTATGATTTAGTAACATTGACGTTATGTCTCTCAAACACACAGCACCAGGCACACAATCTTAAGGAATGTAGAGAAGTGGGGATGTTTTATGACACCTTTTATCCTCCTCATCCAAAGCAAAGTCTCTAAGACGTTTTGCACTTCAGTCCCACCCTTGCCAGTTTTGATGCATATAAAGGGGCTCTCTGAAAGTACGCGGTGGCTGTTCACAGCGTTCACATCAGTCGTGCTTTCACCTGGTTTTGATAAGGTGCTTTCGGAGCCTCTTTATTCAGTTGCGACCTCAAAACTTCTTCAGGCTTTAGTTTCCTGCCCATAACGCCCCCTTGGGATAGACAAATTCAAAGCTTTTTGCATCCTTAAGACATTTCTCTTCAACAAGGTATCCCAGCACGTGTAGAAGACACCATTCACGCAACTTTTCAGAAGGATTCTATAGCTAAATTCCCAGAAAGCCCATCACTGGAGGTGCAGGGGTCAGCCTTTTATTTAAGCAGTCCTGCTGAACTCTTCACATTGAAGAGGCAAGTGACAGACTGCAGAAATATTCTCAGAATACTTTAAAAAGAACCCAGAACACCACAAAAACCCTCCAACAAACGGGCAAAGTTTCATGCTCTACATACTTGTAGCATTTGTGCCTTTTGGGTGTTTGACCAGCCGTGTCCTGCCATCAGGCATGGCAGAGGGATTGCTTTCCCTCAGTGGTGGCAATGGATTGTGGCTTTCTCTGGCATGCAGCTGCTACTTCAAGTAGGTATTTGAACCTTGAAGGGACCAGCCCCTCTGGCAAATGTTGTTTGCATTAAGAAATGGTTTCAGAACTTTCTGGTGTTCAGCAGATGGATGAACAGCATGTTTCCTGAGGATGCCAGGCTAAAACAAGCCAGAAAACAGTTTTCATGTGTTTGATATTTTTCAAATTCTTAATACATAGAAAATTGCCCAATTCTCAGTTCAAAAATATTTTAGCCAAGACTTTTTTTTTTTGTCCAAGAGAAAGAGTCAAAGAAGCATAAAGGCTTTGAAGGATCATTAGGGTACTGAAACAACTAGCTGCATTTTGTTGCATTCTGTGTGTGAGATTTTGTGGGCTGGAATCCAGCTCGTATGATACAACTCTCAGAAGAACAAATGTTTCAGGATCAGCCAGTTAAGTTCTATTGTGAGGTGGTACCTGGGGATATATTTTCATTAGATAACGTGAAAGAAATAAACTAAACCTGGTTCTGCGGGTGGGAGACTGAGACTTGGTGGTGAATATCTGTAATAACTGGTGGCATGTGGGGCTGTGGGCTTCCCTCCATCTCGGTCTGCGGGAGGGTTTGGAGTGTGGGGGGATGAGAGGAGGGATGCGGAGAAGTCGGGAAAGAAAAGGCTGGGAGCAGCCTGCAGCCATGCATGAGATCTTTCTACTGCTTGTGCCTCAGACAAGGTGAAGGAGCTGCTCCTGGGGTCTGGCTGTGTGCCGTGCTCTGGGGGTCAGCAGCAAGGTTCTCCTGAGGTTTCTGTAAGGGAATAATTTGAGTCTAGCTTCTAGATACAGCTTCTCGCATTGATCTCTGACCATAGCCCTTTTAGTGGAGGAAAGAAAGAAGGGCTTTCTTGTGTAATTTAATCCTTTCCTGCTGGGTGGCCCTACAGAAGGCTTTTTCTGTAGCTGAAATTCCTTCAGTGCCGCACATTGCGTGCTGGACAGGAGCGATTGCAAGAGCCACCTTTGTGCTGCAGTTCTGAATGCAGTTGAGTGGAAATTAAAGATAAGTGTTGCACTTTCTTTGAGTTTCTTTTTATCAAGCTGTTTATGAAGTAAGGCTGATTAAAAACAATTTAGCTGCTTGTTTGGAGGTTAATGACTGCTGGAGGGGGAACGCTCCCCCTTAAAATAAGAAGTTTTGACAAACTTTTAATTAAGAATTCAGGACATGGGAACTTTGGGCTAGTTCTGCACTGCTGAGATTGGTGCTGGAGCATAGTGGTCTGTCAGGTTTTTGAAGTAAATCTTCCTCTTAATTCTAATTAAGTATTGTAATGCCAGTACTCTTCATTAGGCAGCAATTTGCGATTAGTCAGGTGGTCATAATGGAAAGAAATAATAATGGGAGAGAAATTGCAGAGCAGGGAAAACGGCCATGGAATGCAGCTCCTCCGTGCTCTTTAACGTCCTTCTCTCAGCGGGTGTCCCACTGACTTGGCGCTCTCTGCGGGAAGGCTTCCGTCCTCTCAGGGATCCTTGCTTGTGTGGAAGCACGAGTTGAGTGGGCCTTGATTACAGGACTTGAGCTCTGAAGTTGTGACAAGAAATAATGCTAAGAACAGCCACAGAGAAGGGAAAACTCTTAATTCGCCCAAAACTTTGAAGACAAGCTATTATTTTAAGTGTAGATTACATTATCGCATTTGTTTATCTGTGAATTGAATCTCATATTTAATAAAAGGTAGCTTTTGTGACGCGCTGGAGTGAATGTGAATTAGTGAATTGAGAAAGATTAGCTCTTTGAGGAGATTGAGAACAATTTAAAATTCCATTGTTCGGTGTTTTTCTTTCTGTCTGTATGAAGCATGTCTGTAATTGTCTCAAATTATGTACTGCCTTTGTTTAGAAGAGTTAAGCAAGTAACAGGATAAGATATTTCATAGTTCCTTTTTAAATAAACAGCCTGCTCAGTTCTTATCTTTAGGCAGTTTGCAAATGTCAGAGCAAAGCTTTTTGGGAGAACCTGTGTATGAGACGGAGTTTCTTTAGAAACTCAATCATCCTGTATTGTTGGGGTGCATCTTCCAGTTTTGAACCCTGGTGCTCCCATACTGTATGTTTTAGTGTATCCTTTTACCATTGCTCTTCAAATGGATGCATTGTTCAAAAACTCCTACAGAGATGAGGGCACCGTAAGAGCTGAATTTGTTTGGTACCTTCCTGGCAGCTGCGGGTTGCATTTTGCCATCCATTGCCTGGTGTTGTTGCTGCCAATGACCTGGCCGTTACCAAGCCAGAAAGAGAAAAGAGGAGAAGCAATGTGAAGGAGTCAATGTGTCCGTGTGGACTGGCTTGGCAGGCAGCAGGCAGTGTTTTTCTGTTTCTTGTCACTGAGTGGAGAAAACCAATCCCACAAAGTTATTTCCTGGCTTGGTCCCTGTCGTGTCTGTGGGGATTTAAGCCCAACATCTAGTAGGAGATGGGTGTAGTTTGAATAGTGGCTTTTCTGGGAGAAATGAGAATATTTTATCTGCCTCTTGTTTGGGGCTTGTTTCCCTTTATTACTGGCAAATGTGCAGGAGATACAAAATACCAGGTCTTTTTTGTGGAGGAAATACGATGAGCCAGCAGGACTGGTAAGTCCTCATGAACTTAACCACAGACCCTCCTGGGGCAGTTCTGTCCAAATGGCTCCATCCATGGTTGAAGCAGGTGGGAGATGGGCCTTGGCTGCATGTAGTACATTGGAGAAACCAAGATGATCCTGTAAGTTCAAATGCCATTTCTTGTTAGCAGGTGCAAAATTCCTGGTAAATTTGATCTACTGATAGCTTCTCCCCCTCCCAGTTTCACCAGTTTTCCCAAGTCTCCTACAAAGACACCAGTATTGGATTAGATGATCTCCAGAGGTTCCTTTCAAGCCCTGTCATTCTGTGGTTCTGTTCTGTTGTGCGTGTAGTGCTGCGTCAGAGGAGACTAGAGCCAGGAGGGTGTTTAGTTCCTTTTCGTGGTGTTTTCAAATAAAGCTGACTGATTTGGTAACTCTCCAGGAAACTCTCTGAGACTGTAAATTTAGCAGAGTGCTCCCTGGGCATGCATAGATCTAAAGAGAGCAGTTTCTTGCCTATCGATAAGTATCTTAAGGCCTTTACTTTTAATGCTATATGCGACTTAAGTCCCAGGAAAATAATTCCACTACTGCTGTTCATTTATATCACAGGAGTCTGCATTATTTCAGGCTAGGCTGGGTTTTCTAATGCATTATTTATTTAGGTCTTCAAAATCTCTGTGGTACTGCATGTGGTTGACAGAGCATATTCTTGTTTGTTAATATTATATAGCAACCTGTTTTCCCAAGGCACCTAAATAAACGAATGCCTTCAAATAAAGCTGTGATTTAAAAAGCCACTACTTTCTTTTTCTTTTCCTTTTTATTTTTTGGTCCTGGTGTATCTTACAGCATCCCATAATCTTACCTATGATTTCCTGTCTCTACAATTACCTATTTTATATAGTTTTGGAAAGATCTTCAGTTCTTTAATTTTTTTGTTTGAGAAAAATGCTTCTTTAGGCCTTGATTCTAAATATTGAGCCCAGCTTCTCCCCCTGCCCCAAGCAGAAGCAGCTTAGAAATACCCTTAAATTCAATTAAAACATCTCCTACATGAAGGGTGAGGAACTGAGCTCGTGTTTTCTGACAGTCTGCAGAGCTTAAAAATCAAAATACATGGGAGTGCTGCGTAAGCGAGGGTGAAACAAATGCTGTACAATACTTGGAAAGGAAAGTCATGTGAATGAGCGTTGGCATGACATCCCCAGCCCCACATTAAGATTAAAGTGAGTTGTCTGCTCTACAATTGCATAATTGCTTCTGTGACTGATTCGGTGCTGCTCTGTAATAAGTTGTGAATACTGTATGCTGACCTGGTTAATGGGATGTTTACTAAATGAACATATTTGTATAGTTTAATAGGGGGATGCTTGGAAAAATTAGCTGGATGAGAAAGAATGGCTCAAGAGAATTAATTTTTCAGCAAGCGCTGGGCTTGGCAGGAGGAAGGCAAGCTGACTTGCTGGTGGTGTTTGAGGGCTTGAAGGGTGAGGGTGGCATGGGGCTGGGACCCTGTCCCTCTCCACTGCATGGAGGTCTGTGCCCTGGGCACATGCATCAGCACAGAGCATCCCTGTCCTGACTCCCTGGACGGGGTTTGGGCTATCCAGACACTGCATCCCACTGAAAACGCTTCCAGTGTGAGAGATGTGTACTGGGGGGGCCTGCAGCCTCCATCCTGCAGTCGTGAAAGCTTCGTTTTTAAAAATATCTCTCTTGAATTTAGCTATTTTAAGTACTATAGACTAAGATAATTATTTCATGAAGTAATATTATCTGCAAATTAACCTTGGATCTTTGCGTAGGTTCAGAAGGAGAGAGATAAGGAATTTTATCGCAAATTGCAGACTTACTGGGTTTAACATAAAGGCCGTGGCAAGTAATACATTTAAACTGCATTTAAGTAGTAAAGACCAGAATATCAAAGTCTAAAAGCAATAAACATTAATTTATTCAGAAAGTTTTTATATTTTCTTTCTAGCTTATATGTTCTTTTCACACACTGTCATTTAATGAGGTTACGTTCTGATTAAAGTAGAAAAATAAAGTAAAATGTTTTATTTCAGTAGATAAACATGTAGCTTTAAAAGTATATCAGCTTGCCCTGCATCATCTGAGCTGGCTGTACAGTTTTCCTTTTGTTCAGCGTGGCTGCTAGACTAATGGATTTGGGGGGAAAAACTCCCCCTTATATAGACGTCTATTGAGTTTCAATTGAAATCCATATTTTCATTTCCAATGACAACTAATACATTTCCTGTAATCCCTTTCAAATATTCACTGGCACTATTCCCAGACATATATTTTTGAAGGTTAAATGGTTTAGGATTTATGTACGATAGTATTTAGGTCGGCCTGAATAAGTCTGTACAGCCCCTTCCTTGACAGTGACCGCTTTGTATCTCGGAAACAGCAGAGCTGCAGTAGCACTGAGCTTTCACTGGTTAATGAACTGTGTTTCTAACAAGCCCAGGATGAGGTGTTGGGCTGGAAAACTGCTTTTGCTGGTTGTGGAGCTCACTCAAGCACCGTTACGTAGGGCATGATGTTGATGCACCTTCCTGGTGCATCTAAAGTTTTGGTGCTCTGTCCACAAACATAGAAACATCTCTTAATTTTTTAAATTTTTTTTTTTATTGGCTGCAATTGGCTTGAGTAAAGAGCAATAATTAAAATAATATTCCATGAGGTTTGCATTTTAGTATGGCAGTTTGATTAAAATTGAATCTGCCTTTCGCTCTCCCTTGAGGACTGTTGCTCGCTTCGTGGCTAATGAAGTAGAACGAGCACTGTGATCAATATTTATGGTGTCACTCTGGGCACCTGCAGTTATTTCAACCCTTCTTGTCCTGTGAAGCTGGCAGAAGAGAGGTTTTTAACGCCAAGCCAATTAGTGGCTAACAGTGCAATTTGATCTGAACTCTGGAAAGGCTGTGCTTGGTACTGCTTCTTACAAGGGTCACATGCGACTTGCTGAGATTTGCTAGTTCTCATCATTGACAGGACAAAAGTAGGAGCTTGATTTTCTTCAGTGATGTACTTTCAGTTCCTTCAGTCATCCTTTGGTGTTGGTTTGGGCTCTCCCTGTGTTGGGAACAACCACCCTTCTGGTACCAACTCTTGTCCCTCAGCCTACAAACAGACAGCATGTATGGGTTCCTAGGGAACCTGCTTTGGTCGGGTGGTTGGACATGATGATCTCTTGAGGTCCCTTCCAACCCCTATGATTCTGTGATTCCTTCAGCTGAGTTAATAGACTCCTGCCCTACAGCTCTTCTTTTCATACTCCAGTCTTGACTACACGTTCCAGTAACTGGAGATATTCATGTCAGACTTAAGCACGTGATGGTGTGGAGTTAGTGCTAGTCTGCACTTTTTGCATCTTAGCAGTTTGGGGGCTGCTCCCAGCTATGCCAGGATATTTTTATACAGCTCCTTGTGAAGTCCACAGGCTATGGCAGTATCCCCTGTCCGAATCATCCCTGCAGTACTTGATTCCCCAGCTCTCTTGTTTCTTGAGTCCTTCAATGTTTTTCCAAAAGAACATCAACCCACCAAGAGCCCAAACATGATGGCTTGTTGCAAACGTTGCCTGTTCCCTGCCAGTGACGGTGGCAGGAGGCCACCCAATGTAATCAGTCAGTATTTTGGACACTCCTTTGACAACCCTGCTAAATACAAGCAGTGAAAGCTGGATTAGTATGGGGCCTCGTCTTTTATTGCATCTCTACGATCTATAAGCTTATTTAATTGGAAATTAGGTGTTGCTGTTAACACAGGGGATACCCATTGGTCCAAATCCTGACATGGGATAAATGTATATAGTTCCCACTGAGGAGAAAGATAATTTGTCCACATACTCCAGGGTGGATGTTTGCCCTTTTGTGTCCATTGCAGTTCTCCTGGAGGAGAATTTCATTTTCTAGTAAAGGCAATAAATTTTCACTGCTCAGATAAGTGACTACAGAGGTTCATCACCAGGATTTGAAGAAATAAGCCTCCTAAGAAGATGGATGATGACAAGGGGAGTAAGAGTTGTTATCCAATCATTTGTCATGGTCCAGAACATTAAGATATATGGGTAAGACCCCAAAGGTGTGTAGAAGTTCCTTTTTGCAGCAGTCGGTTAGTACGTAATAACTTATCCTGTGCAGTCAGCCAGTATTACACTCTGAAAACTCATTTTGTTTGCATCTCTTTGTATACATAGCACACAAGCAGCAACATCTTATATATTGCTGGGAAGTTTTTCACATGTCGTCGAAATGTAGCCATATGATTACTTGAGTATAGAGAGAGACTTCTCCGGTGCTCACATTAACTCCCTACTCTCCCTCCTCCATCCCCCTCCAGATGTTAAGAGGCCTTGCTTCTTTTGCTGGGGCAGTGCTCTGCTCTAGGCTTTCTCTGGAGATGTTTCCCTCTGTTTTTCTCTGGTTCCCTGCTTTACAGCCATTTCCCTCTACTTCTTCCCCATCTCAAAGCTTCAAGATCACGTAGCAGCCATGGGATACAGTGTCAGCAAGGGAAAAACTAGATTGAACATTCATAGTTGTAGGAGTGCTTGTTAGCATATATGTATTAATTCAGTGCTTCCTGCTGGGTTTCAATATGTTGGGAGGTTATATTGCCAGTGAAGTAACTTTAAAGTCTGCAGTGGACTACATTTCAACTAACTCCTTCAGAGTTTCAAAGTAAAACTTTTCCCCTTGCTTTTTAACAAGTGAGGCTTCCTCTCTAAACCAAAAATAGTTGAGTCCAGCTTTCTGGAAGATTGATGCTCAGTTCTGGTTCTGCAGCTGGGATAGCTGATCTCAGAGGATCACCTTAATGTAGGAGACATCATTGTAGTTTCATAGAATCACAGAATATCCTGAGTTGGAAGGGACTCTTAAAGATTATCGAGTCCAACTCCTGGCTCCACGCAGGGCCAGGCAAGTCAGAGCATGGGACTGAGGGCTTTGTCCAGCTGCTTCTTGACCTCAGTCAAGCTCAGTGCTGTGACTACTTCCTTGGGGAGCCTGTTCCAGTGCCTGACCACCCTCTCAGTACAGAACCTCTTCCTGACATCCAGTTTTAAACCTCCCGTCTCAGCTTCGTGCCATTCCTTTGGGTTCTACCACTGGTCACCAAAGAGAGGAGATTGGTGCCTGCCCCTTCCCTTCCCCTCATCAGGAAGCTACAGACTGTGATGAGGTCTCTTCTCAGCCTCCATTTCTCCATGCAGTAGAAACCAAGGGACTTCAGCCTCTCCTCATAAGACTTCCCCTCCAGACCCTTCACCATCCTTGCTGACTTCCTCTGGACACTCTCCAGTATTTTTACATCCCTCTTGTACTGTGGTGTGCAAACTGCACCCAGTACTCAAAGTGAGGCTGCACCAGTGCAGTGTAGAGTAGGACAATCCCTCCCTGGACTGGCTGGCCATGCCATGCTTGATGCACCCCAGGATACAGCTGGCTCTCCTGGCTGCCTGGGCACTCTGTTGGTTCAATGTTTGCTACAGTAAACTGCTCCTTGCCTTGCTACGCATTGCTGGGAAGTCATGCAAGGATGAGGTTTGCCTTGTCCCATCTGGGAATAGCTCCAGTAGCCTAAATTTGATTAACTGAGCCTGTGTGAGCTTGGTATCTTGCACTGAGTCCTACTAAACTCAGAAGTCCTCTGGCATGACAACTTCATTACATCTGTGTCCTGGAGTTAAGATACAGCCCTTGTATGTTTCCCCAGTATGTTCTGGTCTGTTGTGGTCAGGAAGATTGATGGGCTCAGTGTATTTATTCCCTTGCATTTCTGTCTTGCAGCTGGTTCAGGAAGCCAAATCTGACCCTGCTCCTTTGCAGGCAGGAAATTTTTACTGCAGTTTACTTAGCAAGGGTTCAGATCTAAAAGTTTCAGGCTTAGTCCTCAGTGGTGTCCTGAAAGCGTGTGTAGGGACATAGATGTGGGATCATGGTGAGGGTCCACCTCAGAGGTTTGTGATTAGACAGACTCAAGTTGGGGGCTGACAGCAATCCTGGCTATTGTGTTTCCAAACCCTGCTGTGATTGTATTGACACCTGTGGCGGTCAGCCTGGCATAAGATGCCTGGAGGAGGATGGGGATGATGGACACTGTGGGTTTGGGAGTCCTGTTTGGACCATTTCTGACTGCATGTCTTCAAGGGTTCAGATGTTGTATCCTGTGGGCATCCTGCAAACTGGTCATGGTGGGGACATCTGTTCCCAGGAGGCATCAAACATCATGTGGCTGTGCTTCCAGGGAAGCTAAATGCAATTCTTCTCAGTCCTAGCCATGTAATTACAGCAGTAATAATAGCTATCACTTCTGATGCCTCAGTGCCAAGTGTAAAGGTTGTTGTTGCCCTTACGTTTGCAGAGCGGTCTGTTCTGCTGCATTTTTTTCCCCTTTTTCTGCCTTATCTATGATTGAACAATTACCAGAAATGTGATGAGGACATTATATGCAGAAAGTCATCCCCTTGTCCTTTTTCCCAATGACTGAGGTGCCTGTGAGCGGCCGCTATCTCGGCTGCTGATCAATGGAGCTGGAGCTAATGTGTGAAGTGACCTTTGAGAGGAAAAAGGAGGTAATGCCAGTATTACATGTGCAGTTTGAGTCAACTTCTGCACTTTGCTGTGTGTTTGGTTGCATGAGCTGCTCCCTTACTGACTTGCATTGCTGTATCATTTAGTAGCATAAATGATACACCAATGTAAGACAAGCTCAAAATTTGTCCTGTATGTCAGTTGTGATGTTCTCACTGACCAGGTGCCATTAGTGTTACGTGATGACTCTGGTGTTTATTCTGGTCAGAATTCCTCACCTGTTTGTGCTTCATTTAGTTTAACTCTAGTCCTGCATAGCTGTACACTTCCCAGTGAAGTCAGTGGGATTTTTCCCATGGGAATTAGACTCAGTTTACAGCAGCACATGGGTAAGCAAAGGTTATTGTCCAGCACTTCCATCCTCTGCAATTTCATAGCCATCAGGAGTCTGATGGATGGTGCACTCAATTACTGAGCATTTATCAAGCTTTTGCTTACAACACCTAAACAAACAGTTGTATTACCTACTTTTTTCCCCAAATATATACAATAGATTTCTGCTGCATTAATCCACAAACTAAAGGATATACTCTTGCTTAACCAACCCTTCTAATGAAACAGGGTTTTGAATTGAAATTTTAAGTATGCATGAAGACAGTGAGATACCATTTGCGGTGTTAAGATTTCAATAATGTATGGAATTAGCAGAGCTTTATTATATTTCTGTGCCTGCATTGCCCTCCGTAGAGTAAAAGTTGTAATAAATACAAGTTCAAAGGTAAAATTTTATTGCTGCGTATGAGAGGAGAAAAAAATAAATTACAGTAATGTAATCGTGCTCATAGATGTTATGAATTTTGAACAGTGTCTATTAGAAAGTTTGTCAAAATGTGCTTAGCTTTGAAAATACAGATTAACGCTGAAGGTTTTAATATTGTTCTTCCTTATGTGCATATTCCTTGAGAATATAAGTGTAAAATATTTCCTGCCGAAAGCAATTGTCATAAAATGACACTTTCCCCATTTTAATAGCTGAATAATCAGAACAGAAATATTTTCTAAGTTGTGGAGAGGTTATTGCTTTTTTCACGCAAAGAAATTTAGTGATAGAAAACCAAATTTTATCCAGATATTCTCTCCAGTTTTTCTGTTTCAGTTGTTATGTTTGAAAAGCTTGCCCAAATGCCTCCTGACAGTCTTGACACTTCAGGGTGTTTAAAAAGTTGGTGATGGGAGTGTGTGTGTGTGGGGGAGCATTCATTTGATTTCATTTACTGATTCTGTGTTTTCCTTTAATCCAGTAGCAAAGTTAAAATACTTCTCCAACAGGAGCTGGAAAGCCTGCTAGGGAAGGACTGGTTGGTATCTGTCCAGGACCTTTACGATTCACACGGTTTTTTTCTGCTTTGGAGCAAATAAGGAGCAGGTCATTGGGGGGTGCAGCATGTGTGAGCACCTCTGAACTCACCAACCAACTTATGTCTGAAGGGCCAACTCAGCACGTGGTCCTGGCTTCAGTGTCTCCGAGAAAGCCTCAGCTTGATGTAACTTTGATGTCAAGTAGAATTCCTTCTCCTGTGTTTTCTCCACTTAACTGTCCTTTTACTTTGTCCTCTCTCACCTTCCTCTCTTGTCTTTCTGTGAGCCCAGAGGACATTACCAAAGCATGGCCAATGACCTTTCTTTTTAATAAGTCTTTTTAATACAGGTCTTCAGGTTTTAACTTCACCACTCAGCCTGGAAAAAATCAGCAGCTGCAGATGTGTATGTGCCTTTATTTTACTTTTAAACAGGGGGTCAGAGACTTGTTTCATGACAACATTGTGTCTCAAGGCTTCTAATATGCAGAAAATGATACACATAACTTCTTTCTGATGCACCAGCAGATCTGTTATTCATTGCATTTTAATTACACTACTCAAATACAAGGTCTTGCACTGTATTTTTTTGTTTGAGAAAAATTGGGTAACAGGGTAGAACAATACTAGAATTTTAGATTATTTTTTTCCCCCCCTTTTTATTTCCTTTTTTATTTTTCCCCTCTCCAAAGACCAGCTGTCAACTTTAAATCTCTGCAAACTTTCTGGAGACAGAAAATGACAGGAAACTTTTCTAAATAAAGCAATTCCTGCCTTCAAATTCTTCTGTTGATGCCATCATAGCTGAGTTTGTAAGCAGGATGAGGCTGCTGTTAGAATATAATCAGTGAACCAGTCCCATAGGGTGGAGCAGTTTAGAGACCAAATGCACCTTAAATGGCTCTAGAGAAATGATGCACTACCGACTGAAAATGTAGGCATCGTTATTAATGATGTAATTAAAGTTCCACCTCATGGGCAAAGTGGAAGCACATGGAAAATAGTATTAATATTGTGTTTCCTACATTTGATTTATCCTCACTTTAGGTACTAAATGATCTATGCAAAATACAGTGGGAATTAAGCTCTCCTACTAAAATTCACAACTTTATTAAGCATAGGTCAGGGTACATTAGCCAGAAGTAGCTTAACCCATCTGAACAATGTCTTAACGTGCTTTCCATGCGTGGTTGATACTTGACAGAACCTGTGTGTACACTGAGGTGTTTACTCAGCAACCAAAGATCAGGGCTTGTGATTTGCATTGCTTTTGCCAAGATCTGATTTCAGTCGTTCGCTTAGAACCTTGACTGACGACAGTCTGTGTTACTGGGTGATTTTTCTTCTTTATGGCAGTCTTTGAACAGCTATTGAATGGGGCGTCTTAATATCACTCTGCTCTGGGTTTTGTGGATCAATTAGAGACAAAATTGGAAAAGAAACTACTATGTTAGTAGTAATAATAAAAATATAAATAGCCTGGTATTTGGTCCTGCAGCTTCTAACTGTTTTCTGATAGACGGTGGAAGATCTCAGAGTTGCTTTATGGGATTAGGCCAGACTCTGCATCTGAGCTAGAACACATTTTTGTGTTAACTGCTTCTAAATGAGCACTTAGTTTTAAGTAGTTGGCATAAATCTAATTTTAATTTACTGTTTTCATTTTCTTTTGCATTGATCCTCCTTTTGTAGAGATTCAATTGCAGACTTGGAGAAAGATGTTTTTCAAAGAGTCCAGATGGTATTTGCAATTATTTATTATCATTAGTGTTCACTGTATCTGAAAACAAGACTTTTGCCAACTTAGATAAACCTCATCTGCTGCACTATTGTTTACAATTTTTCAGCATCTTATGTTAATACAAACTCACTCTTGGGGAGATTTCTGGGGCTTGAAGAGGAAAAAAATGCCTTGGTCCCCATATATGGCAAATTGCTAACTCTTATTATAGGAATGTCGCTTGGATAACTGTCAGTCATCTCCTTGATGGCTATGAGCAAACCAACAAGATGCGTCATTCTTGAGAGTAGCAGAATCATCATAATCAGAACAAAAATCATAATAATCAAAGCAGTAGGTATAAAAGCATTGCACTTTTCCATGTGTGTGCACACAGCTTTTCTTTCTGGGGTCGCTTTCTGTGTGAAAGCATCATTACTGTAGTTTGCCCTTTGTAATATGTCCCTTATTATGTATTTTTTTTCTTTGGTTGTTTTGAGAGTGGAGATGGAACCTTAATTCTGCAAAATGGGCTGTTTAGAGATTGATGGCTGTGGTGCATTGGGAATAAAATACCACCTACTTTGGTCTTAAAATGCCTGAATTCCTCTACTAAAATTGTTCTGCCCCCCTGCACAAATATAGTAGTTGAAGTGGGCTCCATAAGATACTGGAATAAACAAGTCTACTCTTAATTTGGTTTGTTTCTGCTTAAAGTTTTGGAAAGATAGGTATATTTTACAATATTTTAATTCAGTTGACTTATTTGTGTAATTGGCTCTCCTTTATTTGGTGTTGATTAGCATTTGGAACAAAGCGGTACAGAAAAGGAAATAGAGGGACACCTGTTTCAATTATACTACATCACCAATTTCAACAATAAATCTTAATTGCAATCAGTCTTGATCAACCCACCTGTGTAGATTCCCTCATTTACAATGAGGAGGAATAATGGAGAAAAAAGTATGAAGAGAGGAAGGAAAAGAAAAAAACCCAACCCAGAACACTAATATGGATTACGTTTAGTTCCTACACTTATATGTTTTCAGACTGCTGCGCTCTGTTAATTACTAGGAACAGCAGCCTGAATTTCTGTGCTCTTCTCTGGGAATACACTGAACCCATGTTTACTTTCAGGTGCCACGTGAGCGATTTCTCTTAATTCAGGAGGGGTTGTGCAAACAGCCACAAGGTAGAATTAATTCTGCTTTTACGCCTGAGCCCAGCAGGTGAATGTGCAGCAAATTCCTTTAAATGACTACTTGTCTTTCTGTGTGGGATAGGAAATGCATCGGAGCCAACCTCTTACGTAGGTAACCTCATGCAGCTCTATTGTTTTTTTAACCTTGAGACTGGTAGCTGCTGTATAACGCTACACAGAGATAGACGGGGATGTTCTCCGCAGGCTTGGCAGCTGCTCACTGATGTGCCTTCCCGCCTTGCTTGCTTTCTTGGAGCTTCCTTAGAGTCACAAATCAATTTTCTTCTGTGCATTTACATAAACAAAGAGGGAAAATCTGGGTAAACAGTCCAAATTGCAAAAAAAAGGATGATGTCTAGGAAAGAAAAAACAAATACTGCTTTTTTTTCCATAATTGTAATCTTTTTCTCATGCCCTCTGTAATGATCGCTCACACCTTGGTAAGGGACAGGATCGTGGTCAGTGATGCAGTGATTTGGGCAAGACTTCCGATTTCATGGGGATTTCATAATGTATTTCCAGACATGGTGTTTCTTTTCCCTGTTTATTCCCTCTGTCCATTTTTCATACTCTTTCATCTTACTTCTTCCTTATTGTCCTCAGTTATTTCTTTTTTCTTCATTGAGCATTGCACGATTAGAAAAAATGCCTTGGTTTTCATGGCTGCATTTTAACTAAGTCTTTCGACTCAAAACCTTGCAGGTTTCCTCATCTATTCTTTTGTGGGGTTTTTTTTTTCCTCTCCTGAGAATGATCCTGGTTCTATTTGCGTTTATTTCCAC
This sequence comes from Zapornia atra, assembly GCA_013400835.1. Classification (NCBI taxonomy): domain Eukaryota; kingdom Metazoa; phylum Chordata; class Aves; order Gruiformes; family Rallidae; genus Zapornia; species Zapornia atra. The sequence continues at coordinate 397,772 of VZTU01025858.1, forward strand.
TTTTCTGTTGTAAATGGCTTGTTCTTCTTCCCTGCTTCTTTTTTGTCTTTTTTTTTTGGTGGTGGATCTCCATCTCCATTTGTCTTCATTGCTGTTGCATTCTTCTTCTCCGCTACGGGGCTCTGATAATAGTGACGGACCACTGCAATTAAATTTATTCCATACGCCACTGCTTTCCCTGACAAACTGACACCACTCTTCTCCAATGTTCTTACCTGTTGACTGGCATGAAGAAAAGTCAGCCAGGAGCCAGGGATTGCAGTGAAGTGTGACATTGGTCTCCCAGTGATGGCTGAGCACAGCAAGCCCTGGGTGCTTTAAGGTATCTCTAAAGCTGGTCGTGCATCATGGGGGAAAAAAAATCTCAACAAAATGAATCCATGATGTTGTGATAACGTTCAAAACAGTTATAAGAAATTTCTCCTATTGTTGTAGTTTGATTATTATTGCTTTTAAATGTAATGCTATCTCTAGTTGATGAGATGCCTAGGCCAAGATACTGTCAGCAGACGGCTTTCTCTGAATGCAATTGCCGTTAGCGAACTGGCGTACAGTCAATAGGAATTCTGAATTTACTACTGTCTGTTGACATCTTATTCTGTTACAGGCAAGTATTTAATCAAAGTTTATTGTCGTTCTTTTCTGAGGTTTAAGTGGGACATAAAATTTTACGGTACGTATAGTATTTTAGATGACAGCTTCATTATTTCCACTGAATAATTTGAAATGCTACAAGGAGAGAAATATTGATGTCAAACTGGTAATTGTCATTAAACATGCAGCATTTTTGCAGCAGTCATTTGTGCAAAAAAATAAACTTCCTGAACTTGTAGGTAGCAATGCAGAGCTGTCTGCAGTGCAGTTCCTTCCCCTTGAGCCTTTCCCATCACGAAGTTCGCTCAAGGCTCCTGACACGTGTGCAAAGCTGAAATCCTCAAAGCAATTTTTCAGATTTTCCTTTTGAAAAACAAAGGTGTTCCAGCAGTGAATGTCAAAAGGAGGAGGCTTGGTTTGTCATTGAGTTGGTTTATTGGTTCCTGCTGCCTGATGGGATTTGTATTTTTGCTGCTTTAGTCGTGTCCTTGTCCAGTGGACATTCCCTCTATCCCGAGCCAGGAGGGACATCTGTGACAGGAGTAATTAAACTGTATTGTAGGCGGTGGGTACATGGGTCGCTGGGAAGAATGCAACTCATGCTCTGGAGCTGCAAGGCACTATGTAAAATAGGCAGATGCAGTTTAATATTGACCTGATTGAGAATCAAACGTTCCTGTTGATTCAGTGCCTCGCTGTGGAGTATATTATTCAGATCTGTGGCAGTGGCTTCCATAAATTGCTGAAAAAACCAAGCTGTTTAGTTCAAGCAGGGTTCTGTGTCATCCCTTGTTTTGTTTTCCTTGTTGGGAAGAATTGCATTGGCTTGAAGGTGAATCAGAAATGCCACTCAAGATTGCATTTCTCCATGTTGCTTTTTGTTACATTGTTAAAGAATTCAAATTAGGGACAGATACATTAGGTAATGACCAACTTTATTAGAAAATCTGTTTATAAAAATGTCATGCTCATCTTGTCTTTTGTAATTATTACACCCTGACTTTGGAGAAAATGGATGCAATTTTTCCTGTATTGAAAATATTGGCTGTCGAATGTACTTTGTGCCTTCAGCTTTAATCACTGTGCTTTTCAAGTACATGGCAGTCTGCTAAAATAAGTTGTTAGAGGTGGTCAGGATGTTAGCAATAAACAAAAACTCTGCTTAAAACATGAAATAAAGAGCATGTGGAGGGAGCACTTGTGGCTCCTGGGTTGCTGGAGATGCTGGTTATACAACAGACCTGTTGTAGATCAGAGTATTAGTATGGAATAGGTAAAAAAAAAAGGAGTATTTTCAAGGTGCTGTGCAGATCATGCCTAGCACAAATCAGTTGGTAGCTGTAACTATGTAGAACGTTAGGTGTCAGTTGTGTTTTGCACCAAGTGCTTTCCTTTTGCAGTTGTATTAGTGGTGTTGTAGTCACCTGAAGGACAGAAGGCACTTCCCAAGGTTCACTCCAACCTAAGCCCTGCTTAGCTTTCACCATCTGTCCTTAACGTTTGGATGAAACTCTGCGATTGCTCCGTCACCAGCCTCAGCAGGTGTCCTGTGCTCTTTAGAGTAAACATAATTCCTTCAGACTGATTCTGGATTCTTGGGCAGTGTCAAAGTGGGGGGAGAAAGATTAAATGAGCACGTCCTATCTGAAGAGAGCCAACAAAGAAAGTGGTGGTAATGTCTGGGGTAGGTTGGGTTGGGTGGGCTGGATCCTGCCAAGCGAACTAGCAGAGCCCACAAAACCTAAGACTCTTCTTCTTTTCTCTTTCTTTCTTTGATAACATCTTTGGTCCTTTTGGCTTGGATGGCTCGGTCTACTGATGAGCAGCTCTTGGTTTATTCCAACGTCATGGGTCCCAGTTTCCTGTTCAGAGGGAGCTGCTCCGGGCTCTGACCAGGAGAGACTGGGTACCTGAATTGCCATCTGAGCTTAATTCCTGCTTACTTCAGGAATGAACTTCAGAGCAATGCCATCAGTTCTTATCTAAAACATTCTATCAGGGAACAAAGTTGTAGCTGCTGTGGTCGGTGCTGTCCTTTTCCCTGTTTTTTCTGAAGGAAAGCTGTTTTTTGCCAAGCCTGGCATCCTTCTGCTGTGATTCCCCCACCCTGCTGCTCTCCAGGGCTCATTTCAGATGCTGTGCCTTGAGATCTAAACATATATTTGGAGAGGAATTCATATTGCATTCAGATGCATAATTTAGGTGCTTAAAGGCATTAGTTTTATTTAGAGAGGGAGAAGGCCTCCTCTAGAAAGATTATTCAGAACATCTGAGATAAGAATTACACCTTCAAGGTACTGGGTGGACAATTTGGAAGCTCCGGAGAATTTAATATTCCCTGTAAATCTGCGACAGTGCATAAAGCACACTTCAGATGGATCCTGTACGAGTATTTTTCATGGAAAATGAAAGATTATTACCTCCCTTTGTAGTATATGGTAGTTTTCTGAGAATTCTCTGCCAGGCGGCTGGTACAGAAGAACGTTTCCCTTCCGCAGTAATACAAGCCAGTAATTAAACCTGAACACAGCGAATAGAGCTATAAAGTAAATCAAAGGGAGTGTTGAATTGTACCTTCATGCACCAGGTGGTAAACTCTTTATGACAAAACTCAAAGCTTCCTTTCTTTGCTGAGGAACCAGGATTTGCAGCTTCTGTTTGCAGCGTTACTGTGGCTGTCACCCGCTGTAAATCCAGCTTGAATAGAAATCCCGGAGGGAAGAAGTGGGGAGTATGTTTTGCACCTTTGTTTCCTTTCCCCACAGCGTGGCTGCTCAAAAATCTGGGCTCATGGGTGGAGGAAGCCACCCCAAAGGGATCACCCAAGTGTTTTGAACTGTCTTCTGAGTGGAATGGCTTGGACGCTGTGGAAATCAGTGGGAGGGCTCCCGTGGCTTTCAGCAAACAGTTTTCTCTGCTGCTCACTTTTCTGGCACTGATGATGGAAAAAATGGTCTAAATCCAGAATTCAGTGAATTTTCCTAGTGCTCCCTTGCCATAAAATAACAAAGATAATTCTCTGCATGGATGGAGGGGTGGGGGGAATGCTTGCAGTGCCCGTGTCCTGTCTCATCCTTCCTTGTTCAGAAGCCTTTTGCTGCCTGTTTACCTGCTTCCCTGTAAGCATCAGGGATGGGAGAGGAAAGATGTTGTACCCGCTTCACCAAAGCATATCATCTCTTGATGCTTCTGTACCATTGACTCTAAAAGTCAAGCCTGCCCAGGATGCCCTCATGTTACCTACCGTAGTACAGAGAAGCTGTCAAAATATTTGCAGGGATTTTTGACACTAAAATGACCCGAGGAGACAGCTGGAATAAGGCTTATGGGGTTGTTTGGGGGTTTTACATTGCTTTTCTCCAAAAGTGGTTCTTAGCATTACATCAGCATCCAAAGCAGCAGTGGTGATCATGGACTAGTCAAAGCAGGTGATGGATTAAGCTTGGTTTGCCAAACTGAGTGCCAAAGGATGGGGGTTTTCTGGAGGGTGGGTGCTGGTCTCCCTTTTCTTACTCAGTGGGCTTAAAATAGTAGTGCAAAGCCTGAGCATATTGAGACTTCCCTAATGACCACAGAGGAGTGCAAGGGAAAGGCAGTATAAAAACAAAGTATTTTTAAACATATCTTGCAGTCTGATTGCCTGCTAGATTCTCCGTTACTTCTCATAATATGCTTGAAAAGTTTTATTTGCGCCTTGAGGGCGATGAGCCTGTCTTCATTTAGGGATGCGACTGCAGATAATACCACCGTGCTGCTGACAGCTTTATGTGCTCTTGCTAGCAGCCTGCCTCTCTTATTTACTCACTCACACATGTGTTGCCTTGCAAAAGCAGTGGAGTTTTCTACCCTCCTAGTTGTAATTGCATCCCTGGGCCGCCTTGTTATGGAGCCTGTTCCTGTAGCGTGAGGTGAAAGAGCCGGTTGTTGCCATTTTATAAATTATTCCCCCCCATGATATGTAATTGAACCTGAATAGTTGTCACAATTTTTTTCCTAGATTAATAATTAAAGAAAGGTCTAAGGAGAGTTTTGTAGCTATTGCAGGGGCAAAAGAAGAGGGTAACGTTCGGTGTGAGCTGCTTGTTTATAAACAGGTAGATTTACGCTTCCAGAAATTTCACATTTGTAGCTGAAAATTTGTGAGGGTCCCCAAACACTGGGCAAGAGAACGGTGTAGCAGTGTCAGTCATGTCTGTTCATCACTTGAACTGTATTTGGGAAAGGCATTATGTGTAGTTTGGTACCAGGAGAGTTACATTTTCTGATTTTTTTTTAAAAGAATTTCTTGTAAATTCAATGTAATTAATAAAATTCCAGAAAAATCTCATTTGGTATTTTAAAAAGAAATTTGTATGTTATTTTGCTTTTTAAAAACAATAGTTCCATGTCATGTATTCCACATCCACATGACATCCCTAAAGTGCTTCGTCTTGCTGCTCGTACTGCCAGTGGCAATTTTGGTTGGTAATTCCCCCCTCCCACCTCACCCTACCTTTTCGTTGAAAGGTGGTGTGGGAGTATGCTTCTCATCAGGAGGTTTCTCATCAAAGGTCCAGGTTCCTTTGTTTGTCCCCAGCATTCCTTGGATGGGGGGTGGTCCCACAAATCAATTACCTTGGATCTCCTAGTTTTAGAGTGGGAAGCAGAGTAAGAAATGCTATGTGGTTAGATGTGGTGAGGTTGCATGAGAATGACCAAAACACCTACTGGATACTTCTCTGGCCTACAGTCAGAGGAATATGGTTTTCTGTGGGGGCCTGTCCAACTTGTGTTGTGGAAAATAGGTTCTGTAGGTGGAGACTGCTGGGAAATATGAGACAATTCTCATAAATTCTGTTGATATCACAGCTTTTTGTTGATGGAATTATCTCATCCCTGGGCTTGCCTGCTTTATAAAGTGGACTACGACCAAGATGTCACACACAGAACTTAAAACCCTTTCATTTTCTTCTTTTTTTAATTTTTCTTTTCTGAAGAAACATGTAAGTCAGTTGTTCAAGTATTGCACTTTCAAGCCTGAAGCCTAACCATACGTTCTTTTGTAGTATATTCCTCCATGGGCAGGCAGACCTTTGATATGCGGGTAGTCTGTTTGATGCAGACTGTGCATATTGAACTAAGTTGAACTTTCCTCCATGTCTGCCTTATGTTTGCTCCAGGTGAAGTAGTACCACATCATCTCTGCTCAGAGCTTCCACGTCCTGAAGCTGTGGCTTGTGAAATCCCTTGTGCAACTGACTGTGTCATCAGCGAGTGGTCCCAGTGGTCCCCGTGTTCCCATTCATGCTCCAGCAAAAATGCTGAGGGCAGTCAAAGCAGGAGTAGGTCCATCTTGGCCCTTCCAGCTGAGGGTGAGTGGTAACTGTTTTGGATTAATCATTTTTATTCATTTAATGAGTTGGCTTGGGTTCCTCAGCCAAACTATCTTTGCACCAGAACTAATACTGCAGCGATGAGGAATAATACTTGTCTGTACTTCGTGCCTAGTGACCAAAAGATCTTTATGGGCTTGAGCTGATGCATGTGTCAGAGAAATTCTGTCAGAGTTCAAAATTACTTCCTTCAGAGTCTGAATTATTGTCCGTTGAGGGCCAGTCTGGGTGTGAATTTACTTCAGGAGAGCTGCAGCCAATACAAATGAAATTCCTCCGTGACACAAACTCATCATGCGAGTGTCTTTACATAGGGACATATTAGTACTGATTTAGAAAAGAACAGCGAGCAGTGAAAAATGAGGAAGTAGGGAAGAACCTGTTTATTTTATTGATGCAGACCTGGAATGCCCTGACTTATTTTTTCTGTTGTAGTAAGTACATAGCTCTTGATGAATATATGTAATGATAGCTGTAATATTCTCTGGATCTTCATGGACGTGAAGATCTGTATCAGGAGTTTTACATCTCAACATCAGTAATACAATTATTTCCACAAACAATTTGTGTCACTGGAGTTGGAAGCAAGAGTAGGCTTCCAACTCCAGTGACACATACAGTAATTCTTCTGCGTGTGGGTTTATCACACAGGATTTGAAAGGTGTCACATCAAGTGTGTAAAAATTCCTAAGACCTGAACAGGTCTAACAGACTAAAGCCTTGTTGACACAACAAAAATATCTACTGTTGTCAGCACTATGTGCAGCTAATGCAGCAACAAAATCCTTTTAGATGCAAATTTAGTCTAGGACAGGCTCTGTTAAGTGCTATTTTGTAAATTATCATTGAAGCCACCCACTGTTTCTGGGGCAATGTAAGGACTTGATCTTGCAAACCCTTACTCATAGGAATGGTCGGCATTCACATAAACATCCTTATAGGCACTTGCAAAGAAAATGAGGACCCTTTAGGATGGAAATTGCTATGTAATTGTTGATCGAATGACTGTAACTACTGCTAAAAAAGTCCACAAGCTAGAGAATAATTAAAATGAAAAATACAGTTGGCTTCATGTTTTCCATGGACTTAGCAAAATGCAAGTAACAAATAAACATGGAATTACTAAAGTGAAGCGCTGCAGAAGCGAATTCTGGAAGTACATCAGCTCAGTCATCTCAACCTGAATCACTCAAAGTTATGTGCTTTGAATGGAATACTTTCCAGTTTTTCAGGAAGAAATAATTAAAAACTGAAACCAAAGACCCCAGCTTTTCCTGTGCATTTTTAGCAATCAGTGTAATGCAGAGTCACACGTCTGGGCACCGATAAATAGTGACTGGTTTGAATTTCTGGAGAGTGGAAGTGGATTTAATACCATTAGCGCTGCAATTCTAAGGCAATGTTGTTACCTGCTTTCTGTCTGTCATATTCTGTTCACATCTGAGACACCGGCTTCTCCAGCATTCTGGTACCTTCACAAGTCACATTTCATTTGTCCTGTCGACTGAGGCAGTTAGCTTTGGCCCTGCTGCCTGAGGACTTCTGGATGCCCTCCTGCAAACCCTTGGGTTGTTTCCTCTCCAAGCTCTTCACCAGATCCCAGAACATGAGAACCGTGAGGCTGTTAATGAAAGTGGAGGGGCTTGGTTCAACTCCGCTTTAAAAGATGGTTCTTTACACAGCAAAGAAACTTGGTGGAAGAGAAGACTGTGGAGGCAGGAAGTCTCAGCAGGCTGAAAATGGATTAGAGGATCTGCTGAACAACAGGTCCATAAAAAGTCCCTAAATAGCTAGGTGGTGGAGTGTTGTCCTGCTTTCCTTTTACAAAAGTTGTCAATGAACCACGGAAAGCAGCCAAGCTTTTGCTAAACAGCATCTTCTCCTTTCTGTTTTGCGGACAGACAGCTAAGTTGGGCAGACCATGTGGCATTTCTTATGTTTTTAAGTTAAAACTGTCTCGTTATTACTCTCCCTTGCTTAGTACAGCTTCCTCACCATGTTATTCTTGAAGAGAATACCTTCATTTTTCCCCAGGAGTCTTAAAATTTCTGTTAGAACTTCTTTTTCTTTTTTTTTTTCCTAATGGACCAGACTTTTTTCTTGCTACTATCTTTTTTTTAACATGTGCTCCAACACATGAGAGTGATAACTGGTCTGCGTTTTTCCTGCCATGTCAGAAACATTTCAGAGACTGAACGCTGCATGGAGCAGTCTATTTTCATGAAAAGATGAGCAGTAATGTGATGTGATTATCTAAATCAGCGTGCTAAGAAATTTCTGTCCCTCTCTTTTCTCAGTACAAATTCATTATGGCCATTTGGGGTGATACCTTATTTGAGAAGGCGATAGGCATCCCTTCGAGGAGCAATATACCTTCATCTCCTGTTGAGTTTAGTAGGGCTTAAAGGTGTTCTGAACCTTGTGCTGCCTGGCCCTAACAACGGTTCCTTCAAAGCTGGCGGCACATTGGCCGTGTCACAGGTTGCCGCATTCTCCCTCCTGGAAGAGAATGGTTTTGATTTTAGTAATTTTTACTTCTTTCTTCCTAAAAACGTCAACGCTTACTGTTACAATTTCACTGTGTTACTCCTCAGCTTTTGAGCTGCGAACATCTGCTTTTACAGGATAAATTCGGGCTGCTGGCTGGAGTGTAAAAGCTGCTGGGGAGGCTGTTCAAACTCCTGTACTTTGTGGATTTATTACAAGTTGTTGATGAAGTGCAGTAGCTTAGCAAAATCTTTGGGCACAAAATTAAAGGACGCTGCTTCAAAAAAGTAAAGGCTTCATACTCAAAACATACCTTTTGGGTTTTCCCCCCTTGATTTGCAGATGAGCGTATCAGTGCATACCTCCATCAGTGCAATTCAGCATCTCTACAGCTCAGCTCTTTAAGGCAACGCGTGAATAGAGTCCAAATATTAGAAGGAGATGTTCCTCCTTGGGAAATTAGCAAGGAGAGCGAACATAAAAATAATGCTTAATTTGTCTTTAAACCTAATTGCATGTTTGCTGAGTGATACTGGCATTTAAATGGAATTAACTTGGCTGTGTGTAGGAGTATCAATAAGGTAACTCAGAAATATACTTTGCCTATTTCTGTTTCCATTATGCGTTGGAATACAATTTTATGCAAGGCTAGTTTAATGGGGAAACAATATTTTAGAAGGTTATTATTGCAGCCATAAAGGTCAACAGCTTTATTTAAGTTTTATTTATTTATTTATTTTTAATTGGGGGAAAAGATACTAAGCAAAGCTAACAATTTTATTTATTTTTCCATGCCTACCCTTTGCCATGTGCCATAAGATAAAAAATGATGATTTTCTCTTGACTCCAGGTGGGAAAGCCTGTCCCCCTGACCGAGTCTTGCAGGAGCACCGTGCCTGTAATGATCACCCATGTGTTCACTTCTTCTGGGAAACGTCTCCATGGAGCTCTTGCTCAGAAGACACACTGGTAACTGCTCTCAACACAACCATTAGTTGGAGTGGAGAAGCCTCTTGTGGGGTGGGCATACAGACAAGGAAAGTCTTCTGCATGAAGAGCAGCTCTGGCCAGGTCACACCTAAAAGGTATTTAAAAGACAAGTTATTAGCGATTACTTGTTATAATACATGATGTATGAAAGAGCTTTCAGCTAGTGTATGTATCTTCAGCATTGAAAATAACTTCATTTCAGGACTAATTCTTCAGCTACTGTTCCATCACTACTATGAAAGGGACGCTAATATGTAACAAAAATGGAAGGCCAGCCCATTTTTCATTTTCTGTGGAAATCTGAGCAAAATGCATGTTTTTAGTGATACAGCTGTTCTGATGTAGCTCCTCTTTTACTCTAGTTTGCAGTTGCCTGCAAATACCTTTCCTGAAGGACAGGTGTGAGGAAAATATGAAGTACATCTGAATGTAACGTACACCGATATGTTATTAGCATTGCTCTAATAAAATAGGAATAGGTAAATAGAGTATGCATTAGATTTACATCACAAGAACTCAGAATCATATGTGTGATCTGTATTGTTCAGCTGATTTACACAGCTTCTATAGCGTGATACCAGCACAACAAAATTACAAATTCTGCAGTATGAATATTCTAAATTTTACTTTGCTTTACTAAATGAGGAAAATAAGTAGCACAGATGTTTTCCCTAATATCAAAAAATCAAGACATTGCTAATTATTTTTGCACTGTTAATGAGTCTAGAGACTTACAGCTGAGTTTCATTTCTTATTGTCGCTCTCAAAACAATTGTGTTTGTATAAGCAGACTGTTGATTTCAGTAAAGTTAATTAAAATTCTTGAGGTTAATGAGCTTAATTAAATAAAAGGAAAGAAATCTAGTATTCATTTATATCTAGAATCCATTGATATGCTTTAACTTTACCTAATTAAACATATTGTTTATAGAGCTATAGAATGCCTAACAGAGATGTTTGCCCCTTCCACTTTTGAGATGGTGTAAGGGGAAACGGAACCGAAGGGGGTAAGTAAACACTTAAGCAAAGTACGTGAAGGGAAAACAGAGATTTAGTGGTGGTAAAATCCTGCCAAAAGGAGAAATTTGTGTACTGGGAACTTCAGAAAGGGGTTCTCCTTGGATGCTGGTGTGATAGCTTCAGGGCCACAGTGCACCTTGTGTAGGGGAAGTGTCTGGAGCAGAAAGGACTGTTGAGTCCTCAGCTTCTCACTGAAATAATTTCTTTTGCTGCTGGGCTGCGTATTGCTCTTCTGGTGACGATAATCTTAAAAATGAAACCCTCAGACCTCTAGAACTCTTTAGGAAGTGGTTCTAAGTGAAGGAATAAACCCTCTGGTTTTTGGAATAAAATATTCCCTCATTACTGCCCCTGAGGGTCTGAGCCAGTTTAGTGCTGGTTGCGAGGACAACCCTCCTTGTCTGTATTTAATTTTATATTTGAGTAATGAAAATTGACCCAAAATGATGTTTTAGAACTGCTGTGTTGAAAGTCTACTGTGAAGATGGCTTCAGAAATGGGCTGTAATGTGAATAAATAATCTTTGTGTGTAGCATACTGATTTTTTTCCTATATCTGCGTTTTTTTCTGATTTCCTGAAGAAAAACTACACCGAGGTGGGAGGTGCAAGGCATAGAAAACCAAATAAAACTAAAACTTTTGCAAAACAATATTCCAGTGTCTTCTGTTAGGTAACAGAAATCCACCCTGTAGGATAATCTTGCTTAATGAGAAGACATGTCCCTTTGTATTTATTTTCTTTTAAATTATACCTCTAAGTGTCTTATTACTATCTCAGTAACAAAATCATTACTTTAAGATTTATTTTCTTTCCTAGCAGGGTTTAGTGACGTATTCCTCTTGCAACCTAAAATGACCCTGTTTGAATTAGGAAGAATTTTTGAGTGATCTTTCTAAATAATAAAAATTTAGAAACAGTAATTTCCTTTCTGCCCCCCTGTTTGAAATGCTGGATCTGCCTGACCCTAGAAAATTACCCCTTTTCCACTCTTTGCGTTTTTAAATATTAACAGTCTGTGCCTGAAACTTTTATTAGAATATGCATGACATATTTTTCATCTAGGAGTTAATAATGAATTGAAAAAAAAAAACCACCACAAAATGAGCCTCCTGTGAACAGAAGTGTTATCTTTGTTATGGCGATGCGCTCACAGCCCTGTGAGAGTCTTGGGAGTAAAACTTTTCTCTGTACTTCTAAATAGTACAGAGAAAGTTTTTTATCTCTGTGTTTGCATTGATAGATGTCCAGAGTCCATCAGACCTGAGACGGTGCGGCCCTGTCTCCTCCTCTGCAAGAAAGACTGCCTTGTTACGCCTTTCAGCGAGTGGACTCGCTGCCCAACAGCATGTCAGCCTGGTAAGCCTTTAAGAGGTCAAAATCTGGGGAGAAATTAGAGAATTGATACAGAAATGTGCAGAAGTTTTAGTTCATGTCAGTCTGATAATCTTTCAGGCATTCATATGAACAAGTTGTGGTCTTGGGGTGTGGCTGGCACTGATGTTGGGTGTGCGTGGAGTCCTTGTGAGCAGGTTTGCAGATGTAAGTTCTCTTCACTTGGAATAAATTCCTTTTGGGCTTCTGCCCTCAAAGTCAGAAGTCCAAGGCTCTGATGTTATGTGGCTATAGGTGGAATTGCTACATTACATGAAGTTTGTGTCTCCTGACAAACCTAGGTGTATGTATACAGTTACAACTCCTGTGCTTCATGTTTTTTTCAAGGATCATACTCTCTTTTGTATTTTCCCATCTATTTGGTTAGCTTTTGGACAATAGGTGTTTAGCAAGGTTTCTTTATAATGATCTAGTGTTGGGTCTTGTGACATATTTGTGTGTTTCATTAATTGTTCAGATGAAAGCCTTCGCTGTTACCGGAATGCTTAATTTTTGTTGGTGGCTTCCTTGTCCTTCAAAGATTTTTCAGAAGACTCTCTAGCGTAGCCCTTGTTAGAGTTTTTTACAGGAAAATGAGTTACTTTCTAAAACAGTGAATCCTGTTTTAATTATCAATTTATTTTTAGAATTTAAATGAGCTGCCTATGAAGAAGTAGAATAAATTACCTGGTAAATTACTTTGTTTATTAAATAATAGTCTACAATTAAAATGAGAAGAAATTAATTATTTAACCTCCTTGGCAGTGCTATCATTTTAATATAATTCTAAATTAAAACTTCTTAGTTGGGGGAGTTTGCTTTTCTGCTAGATCCGTTATTGATATGGCTGCATTGCAAGGTTATTACTATTTTTTAAAATTTGCATTGGGCAACTAAAACCTCAGCATGATAATGAAATTTCAAAAGCACTATATGTATGTGAGTTGTTAGGGCTTTTTTTTGGTGTGTGTGTGTGTGTGTAAAAGTTGTATTTAATGAAAACAATATACAGATGGTGAATTACTAAGCAGATCAAGCAGGAACAGGTAGTGCCTGGCAGATTTAAAATTAAATGTGTACCGGCGTATAAGATCAGAGCTTAGACAAACATGCAGTCACTAAATCAGGTTTACACAGAAGTTTACCAGTTAAGCTGTTTGTAGTTTATTTGAGAAAATGCATCCAACTTCAGTATCTTAACAATAAAAAAGCTGACATTTTCCCTATATTTAAATGTCATCAGACAATAGGCTGTCTTCTGGCGAAGGATTATCTCATAGTCAGAAGTGTAGACAGCAGTGAACTTAGAGCAATAACAGATGGACGGACAACATAATTCACAAAAGAAGTGAGATTGAATCCAAGCACCTGTTGGGGAGGCAGGAACAGGGAGGTTGTTGCGAGTTATTGATTCTCTGCCATTTCAGATACTTAAAGGTGACAACTGTCTGCCGCAGTCTCCTATAATGTATCTGATTTAATGGGTCTTTGAGGCCGAATCGAAACAAGAATCAAAGAATCAATATGGAGGTTTCAAAGTATGAAATGCTTCGAGTGAGCAGCATGTAGATTTTCCTCTGTCACCTCCGTTAGTGGGTGGTGAAGGTGTCCTGGGGTGGGAACTACTTTCAGCATGGGTGACGTGCTCTCTTGGACTGTCAGTGTAGATTTAAAATGGGGAGATTAAAAAAAGCAAACAACTGACAATAAATAACATTTTTCATCTTCCTCCTGAAAATGGATGGTATCTATAAGTACCTTTCCTCTTCTGGGCATTAGTTGTCCAGGGGAAGGTTAGAAATTTCACTGTTGCTTAATTCTCTAAACAGGTTTACATGGAATGTGAGATAGTAACTGTCCTGTTTATGTCCCCATGCCTTTAACCAGATTGGTAACAAGGTGGGCTAAAAGTGGGTAAAATACATGGTGTGCCATGGTAAGAAATTAAAGTGATCTCTACCTTGTGTCACACTGTTTCTGTCAAGGATCTGCCACTTGCAGTTCTCATAAACAAACACTCAACCAGACTTGGTCAAAGTTAAAGGCTTACCCCTTTGAAAGCTCTTACCTGCACAAAAAGCTTGGGCAAAAATCTCAGAGGATCTGTTGTTATTATTTGTGTGCTCAGAGTCTTGTGTTGACCAGCCTCTGCCTTTCCATCTGGTCAGGAGCAAAGTCTGCAAAGCTGAATGTTTCCTGTAAAAGCTGGACCAGATATAGCACAGTAGTGAACAAGGATATTTTTCCCTCACTGAAGAATGGTGATGGACGTTTTTGAGCTGTGGGCAGGGTACCGGGGAAGCCCTGGGCGTCAGGTGCGGAGGAAGGAAAGATGCCAGAGCAAGGTAGAAATAAGAAGAGTGGGTTGATAGGAGGAGTCATATGGCTCTGTGTGAAGGGCGTGGAGACTGGAGGCTGATGGGACAGGGAGGTGGGAGTAGAAGCAGAGGTAAAGCATCCCCAAAATTCTCAGACCTCATTATCTGAGTTGTGAAGTCAAGGATGTAGAAGTTAAGATGGTCTTGAGATCCTGAGGCTTGATTTTTTTTCAGGAGGGCAAGCAGTCATAGCTATGCTTGAAATCAGCTGAAGTTTGGCTGTGAGGGGACAGACCTACATAATGCTAATACTCTGGAAAATCAGGCTATGGCAATTTTAAATGAGATATAAAAATTATGTTCGTTAACATTTGTAAGGAATGCTGTAGAAAAGCCTATGAGGAAATTCAATTTTGAAAATGGGGTTTGAGTAATGTGCAATAAATGTTGAGGATAATTTAGTTTCTTGAGGTGGAGAAAATTACTGTGGGAAGCTCATTTAGATTTGGTACTGATTAATAGGAAGGAAATGGCTAAGAGTCTAATGGTGGAAGATAATTTGAATGAAAATCACAAAGTGATAGAGTTCGTGATTCTTAGGAAAAGAGAAGGTTGACAATATCAGCAAGACATTTTAAAAAAAGACAAATTTGAACAAACTGAGAGAATCAGTAGCTACAGCTCTTGGGAACGTGTTCTGTGCACAAGACTGGAAGGAACCAAGAAACAAACACTTTATGGACTGAAGCCCTGCTGAGCTGTACTTTCTGTCCTGAAACTAGTACAATAGCTAGGCTGTCACATGGGAACAAAGCATGTATAGGTCTGTATATGACATGTTCAAGCTTCAAATCATGAAGAGAAAACATCAAACCCAGCTAGAGAAGCCCTTTTCTCAATCTTTTTTCATCATCAGAGTTGTTCAGATTTTTTTTTTCCATTTTGATTGTCATATTGCTTCACAAAAATTAGAAACAAGAATGAAGAATGCAAGTTAAGCTATGGGAGGATGTTAGATAATAAGAATTGTGTAAATGGGTTGAAAATAAGGGGAATACATATCCTTTACTTTCTGAGAAATGAGGGAAACTCAACATGGGGAATGTGAAATAGCTGTTGCTGTTTCCTGTCTGCCACTGGGGGAGGCATGGACTGAAGAGTAGGCATTTCCATACATGAGGTGTTCCCATGTCAGTAGGGCTGTATGAATAGAGGAGGAAGTAATAAAGTAACACCAGAGGATCTAGTGATTATCCTCTGGGTGAAAAGTTGCCTAGTCCTAAGGAACTAACTAAAACACGGTAATACCAAGACAAAGAAAACCAACCAAAACCCCACCAACCCAACCCACCCCCACCCCCCAAAAAAAAGGACAGGTCAAGGAAACGGTCAGTTACTCAAATTACTCATCCTAACTTTATGTAGAAAACCACAAGAACAAGTTATTACACAATTCATAAACGTTTCAAGAATCAGATTCTAACAGACTGGCCATGATCTGAGAACAAATCATGCTCAATAAATTTAATCTCCTTTTTTTGACAGTGCGGCTGCTCTAATTAAGGGTACTGGTAGATTTTTGACACATTAAACTTTTATCAGGAAAGTGAGGAACAGTGACTGGAATTAAATCACTGTTGAAAGGGTATTCAGCTGCTTGAAAAAATCTCTCAGTGGATATCACTGTGAAGAGGCTCGGTCTCCTTTGCAACCTGCCATCAGGCTTTAATACACATTAATAAGATCTTGTGAGCCTTCTCCTCTCCAGGCTGAGAAATCCCGGCATTTGTGGTCTCTCTTGTGTGTCAGATTCTCCAGTGCTGAAATAGTCTTGTTGGCCATTCACTGGACTCGTACTGGTGTGCCCGTGTCCTCCTCCTCCTCCTGGGAAGCCCAGAACTGGACATGGCATCCAGCTGTCTCACCAGTGCTGAGCAGAAGTAAAGGATCACCTCCCATGACCTGCTGGTGCTGCTTTTCCTAATGCAGCCCAGGACAGTGTGGGTGGCCTTTCTTTGCTGCAAGGGCACATTGCTGCCTCATGGTCAACTTGTCCATCAGGATTCCCATGGCTTTTTGTGCACAGCTGCTTCCAGTCAGTTGGCTGACAGATGTCTGCTGTTCAAGATCAAATGGGGAAAATGAGCTGAGGGGAGTCCTACCGAAAACTCTTCTTGTGCCAATTCTATGGGATATTGTCTGAACAGCCTGAGTGCTTGAATGGTAACGTTAGTGGGTGGTGCAGAGCTGAAAGAGGTAATGAACACAGTTGACAATATATTAAATGATATTGAAATAATTGAGAAGTTTCTCAAAATGTGACTTGGGAAGGAAAGATGGATTGCGCAAAGTTAGAATGGGGATGCAGTGGACTACAAAATGAATGGAAATCAATGATTTGAAATGCTAAAACTCATATTTGGCTTGTTAAACTCATGGGCATGTTGGATGTAAAACACAAGTCATTACTGTACTCTGCACTGGTGAGGCTTGGTGGTAGGATTCCTTGGGCACAGCGTTGTAGGAAAGAAATGGGAGACAATTGCATAGGACCTGTGAGGAACTGGGTTTGCTTAGTTTAGAGAGGGGAAGGCTTAGAGGGGATACAAGCCCTTGATATACCATACAGGTTATCTGTCAGATGATAGGGATAAACTTTTTTTTTCATAGTGGACGGAAGATAAAATATGTTTAGGTGAATTAGGAGCAATGACCTGAGCTAGATGTTAAGAAGCAGCTCTCTGCGAGGCTTTACAGGTGCTCCTGATTCACACATCTGAAGGATAACTGTGGGAGGCTGTAGAGCTGCCTCAGGTGTAGGGGCTGTTATAGAAGCAGGAGGGGGGTTGCCCTGAGGGCACTTACCCTGCCTCAGGGGAGCAGCTGGGGTGAGCGGCCAAGGTCCAAAGTCCCATTCTGGTGATCTCACAGTGACAGGCTGCTTGCAGTGAAGGCTTGTACAATTTGATGGTTTGAGAGCCAGCTGTTTTTGCTGCATCCCTACTTGTGCTTTGTGTTCACCGTGTGACTTTGCCTAAGTTTTCCTTCTACTCTAACACACTGTAATCTTGCTACTGCAGCTTTGGCCTTATCTTGAGCTGGAAAAATAATACTCCTAAGTGGGCTAATTTGCACACTGCTTTCCTCTCTTGGACGAATGTGATGAAGTCCACTATTAAATGATGTTTGCCTGGTCTGGAATCCTTTATGGAGTACTGCTGAAATCCCTTTTCAGTTTTGTAACATCTGTTTTTGAATACCCAACAAAGTGCTAATGCCATACTCAGCAGTTAGGCCAGTTCTCAGTTTGTACTTGTCATTTATGCAGTCAAGGATCGCATTTGTTTTTCACTATAGGGATATGTAGAAAGATCTCATCCTTGCCTATCACGCTGCATTCTGTACTGAAGATTTTGTGAATTGTGTTTCTAGATGTCGATCCTGCATCGACTCAGGTTAAGTAGAGAGTTAGCCTCTGCTGGTTGCAATGGTTTTTCTATCAGGAAGTTATCATCTATAATTTCTAAACCCATAAAGATGGGTTACTGGTAGCAGCCTGAGACCACCAGAATGTGTTTTTAGAAACAAACCCTTCCATTATGACAGTTTGCTTCGTTGGCTTTTATTCTTTTCTCCTGTTGAGGTGTTTTAAGTATTTACTCATGCTTATTTTCATGTCTGATTTGATGTTCTGTTAAATAGACGTTTTTTGATGCATCTCTCAGGCTGCTGATTTATCAACCTCCCAGGTGCTGTTCTGCTGAACTAGTGGTAATTTTAAAGCAAGTAATGATATCTTCTGATCGAGCGTACCGTTCCTTCCCTTCCTTGGATAGTTCCAGAGTGCTTGGAATTTCAAAACACAAATAAAAGGCAGTGCATGTTTTTAACCAAGCCAGCTAGATCACTAACTTGGGGTGCCAAATGTGTCTGGAAGGCAATTTTTTTCTTTATTTTACAGGCAATGCCACTGCAGTTAAGCAGTCCCGGTATAGGATTATCGTTCAGGATGCTGCTAATGGGGGACAGGAGTGCCCAGACACCTTGTATGAGGAAAGAGAATGTGAAGATATTCACATCTGTCCAGTCTATAGGTAAAAAGTGTTATCTTGCAATCAGTCTCTTGTTAGTGGGTGTCCAGTTGTCTGGAACATCTCCCCTATGAGGAAAGGCTGAGTGAGCTGGGTCTGTTCAGCCTGGAGAAAAGAAGACTTAGGGGGGACCTAATTAGTGTTTATAAATATCTTAGACATGGGATGCAGGGGGAATTGGCCAGCCCCTTTTCAGTGGTCTGTGGGGACAGGACAAGGGGCAGTGGCTGTAAACTGGAGCATAGGAAGTTCCGCACCAACATGCGGAAGAACTTTTTCACAGTGAGGGTGACAGAGCCCTGGGACAGGCTGCCCAGGGGGGTGTGGAGTCTCCTTCTCTGGAGATATTCAAGACCCGTCTGGACACCTATCTATGTAATATGAGATAGGGAGCCTGCTTTGGCAGGGGGGTTGGACCCAATGATCTCTTGAGGTCCCTTCCAACCCCTAAGATTTCTGTGATTCTGTGAAATGACCCCCATGCAATTGCCCTGCACAGTTTTCACCAGAAAACAAGATAATACTGGAAAATGCAGAGTTCTAAACAAATAACCTACCTTTAGAAATGTGCAAAAGTGGAGTTCAGATTGGAGATTTCAGTAGATCTGGCATCATCAGAACAAGCCCCAGTAGATACAGCTCCTAGAAGCAGTAACCTCAGGGTTCACTGTGTTTAAGGAAGCTGTTGCTGAGAACCGCCCCCCTCAATGTATCTAAAAATCAGCATAAGCTGTTTTGGGACCACAAGCACTCAACTGGCTTAATCATAATTGTATGCTTCTTGCAGAAACTCCTCTCTTTCCCCTGATGCTCTCACTCCAATGAATAACATGCCCTTAAAAAAATTCTGATTAGACAAATAGTACAATAGGGCAATTACTCACTACTCTTCATTAAAATTCTGTGATCCACCTGTTAGACAGTATTAGTAAATAGAAAAGCATTAGATCTTTGCATATAAATTTCCATCCCATCCATACTGAATGTAGTGCCAAAGCCGGAGTCGCACTACTTGGCTCTGCCCAGCTCTGTGCCACTCTGCTTTCTTGTGTCCATGACTGGCACGCCATCCCAGCATAGAAAGCAGGTTAGGAGCAGCATCAGTTGTATGAGAACAGACGAGCAGGACGATAGCCTGATTTCAGAGCCCACTGAAGAAGCTTTCTGTGTGGTTTTTGGCTTTTTTGTAACTTTGAACCAATGCCCTGCAAAAATAAGGATGGGAGACGTTGGAGTTCATGTGGTGACCCTTGCATCTGAATTTCAGTTAGCAATGTTTCACTGTTTTTTCCTTAGGTCTCCGCAGTATATCAGCATTCATAACTAGAGTTTTTGCCTGGACAGGTCAACTGTTTCCCAGCTTTAACCACTTAATTGCTCACTTTTTCCTCTTGCAGGTGGAAGACCCACCGCTGGAGTCACTGCGTGCTGGTGCCGGATTCGGTGAGGCAGGGTGCAGTGGGACATAGTGAGGCGTGTGGACACGGTTTGCAGTCAAGGGGTAAGCTTTCTCTAAACAGCCTCCAAATATTAAAGGTGTCGGAGTGTGGCATTTAAGTATGTTCTTTACTCTTGTACAGTGGCTAATATGGAAACTGAGGGACTGAACTGCTTAAATAAAGTATTTTGGGCAATGACCCCATTGTACTGTTTTCCTGCTGTGCTGGACGTTAAAGTACCAATGGCATTATAGTGTGCTTGGTGTATTGGAGGGGATTTATGCTTGGTGTTCAAGTGTCTTTACAGTAATGTGCTCTTCTGCCTAAAGATGAAGCATGTGGGCTTTGAAAAAACTGTCTACGGGTGTCGGTGAAGTAATCCATCCTTGGTGCTAAAAACGAAAAGGATTGTTTCCTCAGGATTTTAAATATTACTAATAATTTGCCTGAGGCCTGATTTCCACGAAGACAATTGGAGGTAGTTCAGTGTGGGGGAAAACCTTTGAGGTCCTGCCCTTGGTTTGATTAAGTGCTTGGAAAATACAGTGATCGCATTGTCTGCACAAAAGTGCTGAGAAGAATTTCACTGCTCGGAGTCTGTAGTGGGTCCTGCCGATGGCTGGAGATTTGGCTGTTATCAGTCTCCTGGGAAATCTAATGAAACCTTTAACAAAAGGTTATTTTTATTGAAAAAAAGAAAATGACTATACAGGTATGCTAACTGAAGAAACTTGACATAATAATTTACTCCTTCACAAGTGTAGAAACTATTCTTTAAAGATGAAGTGAATTTCTTATATAATCTGGAAACAAAGGAAAAGAAAGAAAAGCCCTGACAGTATGTGGGCTGTATCTGAAAGAAGAAATGTGTTTTAAACTAAAGCTCAAAGGGGTAAATATCTTTAATTAGGTTTTGACCACAAGCCTTTCCACAAGGTTTTCAAAGAGAGCTCTGTAAATTGAGATGTCCTAAAATGTATTCCTCAATTTCTGTTTGAATGGATGGTAATCTTTATGCTCCAGTTGGTGCATGAACTTTTGTATTAATCTTACTCTGACAGAATTTGCAGTATAATAGAATAGGATCACACTTATTTTTACACTGTGGAGAGCCGTCCAACAATTACATAGGCTGTGTGCTGTTCTGGAGTAATCATGGAAGAGGAATCTTGTAGCTTGGTGGGTTTAAGCAAAATTTGTTTCAGTGTCATGTTCACTTTTTGTAATTAACTGTGGGGTTTTGTATAAGCTTTGTTTTTCACAATTACATGCAGTGAAAGAACCAATCTGCTAGGTATTATTGAGGATGAGTGGAGTTTTAGGGAGATTTTCTCACGCATGGAAGATGGTTTTCAAGGTATTTCCTACGAACAATGGAAGTGATCTCCACGGAGAAGGCAGTTGAAACCAAGCTTATAATTCTGACCATGTTGTTTGTGCAAAACAAGCTGCTGGATTTTCAACGATTCTGTATCTTTTCTGTAGAAACGTTTACTAAGAGAAACTTTTACTAAAGCTGCTCTTAATACCTCAGCTTGCTGATACTTGAACTCTTCAAGCGCAGCTCGCATGTGTGAAGAGGTGCTCTGTCACCATATTGTCCAGGAATAGCCATTACGGGAAGGGTAGCATTTGCTTACAGGCCTTGCCAGGGTCTCCTCACCTTGTAGATTGTGAGGGTGGAGGACTTCTGACCCTCTCATTCTTCTCTGTGAAGGGTGTCTGTGTCAAAATTTTTGAAATAACGAGTGAGGTTAGACTGGGGATTTGGGCTCGTTGGGCCTGGAGAAGTGTCCCGTGGGAGTGGGGTTCACAGAGGAGATGGAGCCAGACACTTTCGAGAGGTGCGCAATGAAATAAGAGAACTTATTAGGCATAGACTGTAGTGAGGGACATTCCCTGATTAACCAGAAAGACTGTAGATTCCTTGGAGATACTGGAAACTCAGCTGAAGAAGGTCTTGAGCAGCCTTTTCTAACTTTGAGGTCAGTCCTGCTTAGAGCAGGCATCGAGTCTTCAGAGGTTCCTTCTATCGTAAATTATATTGTATGATGCTGTAACTCTGTGGGTTTTTCCAGGGGAATCTGTGCCATCAGTGGAAGAATGCCAGGTGTTATAGGTAGATGCTCTCCTGCAAAATTCAGGCATCCTACAAATGTGTTTACATTTGAGGTTTCACCACTGCTCCATGCAGTAATTGGCTTGCATAATGTGTCAGCGTCTTTAGCCAGTAAGTGCTTATTCTCCAAAGAGTATTTATATAAATTTACCCAGTGTCTTTTTTACCATGTAACAGCAATTACCCTTTTACCACTGAAGATAATCAGTCTTGCTGTTCCTTAGAGCATCCATATTTAGGATTTCTTTTTTCTTTTACTGTCCATATCCTGTCATGTAAATAAGAGGATTTTGGGTTTCAGTGACTGTCATAGCTACCCAATTATACAAGTGCATTGAATTAATATGAATTATCTCTAAAGAAAGAAATTGTATGTTTATGTGTACCTATTTAGAATGTGCTGAGGGAAAATTAAATCTGAAATGGCTTTTAAGCTAAATTCTTTCTCTAGGCTAGATTCTGAGACAGATATTTACAGATCTTGTTCCATGAGCATTTTCACTGAAGTTGCACATAAACTTGCCATGTTACATGCAGAAGACAGCAGAATTTGCCTGTGAATAATAAGCAGAATACCCAGAGAGATGACAGCCGTCTGAAGCTGCAGTTTTCATGCCTTTATCTTGGAATGATATTACACTAATTACAACAGCCTTTCATTTTGTATATCAGCTTCAGTGGACTAACTTACTCAGAAAACAATCATGCAGGTAAGAGAAAAGTAGTGTTTAGAACTAAGAAATGCTGTTGTTGTTTAAACTTCATTAAGGCACGATTTGCAAAAAGCCCCTAAGATAGGGCACTGAAGTAAAACAGGGTGGGGATGTTACTGTTGCTTGACAGTGACATACACAACATTTCTAACAGTAAATGAAGAGCTTTACAAGCTTTTCTATTGCTATATAGCTGTCATTTTCCTCGACAAGTGACTAATTTACTAGAAGGTGTCAAGACTGTGAGAAAATTGCTTCTGCTTTGGATGCCCTTCAGTGACTTTACTGTTCTCTGATGTTTGTGATGGAGGATCCTTCAGAAATGACCTCTTCCTTCAGTGCTGACATGAGCAGCCACCTTAGACATTTACATTTTGGGGGAAAAAATGTGTTGCTCATTACAAGGGATTGTTAAGGTTTAATTAGTGGATGGAAAACCTATTTTAAGAAAACGTCTTTGAAGGCTGCTTCAAAAGCCATTGATAAAGTAAATAGACACGTATTAAAGACCAGACTGATGTAATGAGACTCTGCTTTAAAAACTAGTATTGGAAATACACTGGCAACAGGGTTATGAAAAAAGTAGTTACTTTCCAAAAGCAAGGAGAAGCTGCAGCAATGGAACATGTCATGTCTTATTTCTTTTGCTCCTGCCACTTCTTAACTGTGACTCATTTGGGGGATTTGACCGTATCTTCCCCCATTAAGGAGACAGCAATTCCATCACGTAGCCATAGCTCCCCATTGCAAAAATACAGAAATGCTGTGATACAGAGCAGCATATATTCTTAGAGAATAATTTATTGATCGATGTACAGGAAAACAAAACAAACCCACCAATGTGGTAATGAGAAACTGCTCCTTTGCTTTGGAGAAGCAGTCTCCCTGTCTCACCTGAGGTCACGGGGTGGATCAATACTGGATAGCCCCGTGGGGCATCTCAGAAGAGTATTTCTTTTGGTGTTCTCTACTGTCAGACCACATAGGATGTATTTCTTTCCTTCTTAACTGGGTTGTAAATTCACACCACGTGGACTTTGCTAAGATGGTTTGTGTTAAATATAATCCGTTTCAGTTGAAAAGTTGATATATGAATTGACAGTGAAAAAGTAGAAGCAGGCAGCACCGGACTCGAGCAATTTAAGATTCCTGTCTCCTTCATTGCAGGTTTCTGGCTTTTGCTCTGGAGCTTCCTGATAGCTATAGTAGGGATACTGCAGACAAGACTGGTTTTAGACTGAGATGCAGACTAAAAAAATTATCATTATAAGGACAAAAATTATAACAATCTAAGTCTTCTGAGTGTGTCTAAATGCAGCAATAACATCAGTAAAATTCTATATAAAATATAGGCAGAACTGCAATTGCAAACATCGTTTGTAATAAATTAGTGACTGTTAACAAGTGTTCCATGCTTAGAAAGATGAAAGGATGAATTCTGTTATTGCCTGTTAATGCTGCATCTACTAAAACCTTTCAGACAGGCATCCTTTAGCTGTGTTATCTAGCATATTATCAATCCGTAACGCAGTAATGGCCATATACATTACTGTTTCTGCTGCAATTATATTATGGCAACCTATTTATAATGAGACATGCCATCAAAAAAGCATCAGCGTTACCATGTTTTTTGCTCATAAGATAGTCACCCAACAGTTCTTGTTCCCTGTTTTGTAGGTAGTTAATATAACTGCCGATGAGCTAAATTAACAGATGCATTCATTGTCATTTGAGCTGCAGACTGCTTTTGCACAGAATTGCTGATTTCAGGAGGTATGTATAAGAGTCCTGTTACAATTTATGGGCTAGGGGCAATGTGATAGCCTAAAGTTTACAATGAACATGTTTGTGACAGTAAATGTGGTGGAGACACAGACTGCTTCAGTTAGAAGGTGGTGTTTTATGAGCAGTGCTTTGTGGTGCAGTCCCATATATAAACCTGTCCAGCTGATAGTAGCTTACCTGTCATCAGTAGCTCCCTCCAATATTAACTTGACCCAGTAGGACACTGGAACCGTGAGCTTTATTCTCAGTGATGCTGGGGTTTCATTAGGTTTTGTCAGTGTGTTTTTTCTGATGATACCAGGCTGGAGTTAATGAGTGGTTACAGGGACACAAATAGGAGCACAGTGAGACAAACTTGAGTGGTCCCAGTCGGTGTCTGGAAGACACCTGTCTGGCAGCTGGTGGCATTGGTTAGCACATAGTTGAGGGAAAAATAATGACCAGGGTAAGGACAGGAGCTGAGTCTTGTTTGTCATATATTTGAAAGGAAAGTTTGTGAAGCAAAATCTGTGTGGGATGGGGATTGAAGGTTGGGGGGGGTTTTTCTAGGATGGCATGCCTCGGTCTGTTGCCAGCCATGTCTGCCCAGGGCTTCACTGACACTTTACTGATGCAGCCGTTCTGCATCATACTACAAATTCATCGAGTATGTGTTATCTGCATTGTTATTTTCTTGTCACTGATAATACAATTTTTAGCTTATAAACGCGTGAAGAGTAATAAGGTGATAAGGAAACAACCAAACTAGAAGTGATTTGCTATTATTTATTGTCGATAACCTGATTTCTTTCCTTGATGAGGCAGTGGACTGGAGGTTAGGTAAGTGGAAAGTGTCACAGATAATATTCTCTTGACTTTAGGAGGGCATTGTGTCCAGTCCAACACGACAGCCTCCCATCTGCAAATAAGAAGGTATGACCTAGAGAAATGCAGGATGAGTTGGATGTGCAACTTGGTGGAAAAAAACCACAGTCAAAGCTCCGTTATCAGTTGTTTGCTGTCAACCAGGATGGCTGTTTCAGATGGCTTCCCCTGGGGTGCACGTATTCTGGGCTGCCTTTGGTATTTTCGCTAACGGTGTGCATCATGAAATAGGGAGTACATCTAGAAAACATCTGGGTATTTGCAAATTGTGACTACTCTGAAGCGCAGGCCAAAAATACAAGTTAGATAGATTTGAACGTGCTCTGAAGTCAGAAAAGTGAAGTTTTCATTAAAGAAAAAGACTGTTACAGCACTCAACACCATGTAGAAAGATGGGCAGTGGTACTGCAGTGATAAGTCTGGATTTAATAGCTATGGACTATGCATGAGTAGCATTATACTGTTCTAAAAAATGTACATCATAAAATCGTGTATTCTTACATTTTCCTTTTGATCTCCAGGTTCTTGCAATTTATTCTTCTGATTGGTAAAATAGAATATTTTTAACGGGTAATCCTCCCTTTACTTTTTGTTCTATAGCACTTTCTGCCACTGTAAATAATGGCAACCAATTAAGATCAAATGAAAACTTCAAAATTCTTTTCCTGAGTAAATCCAATTCCTGCTTTTCCAATGGATTTAGAATAGATTAGGATTCTTTCTGCAGAATACCCAAATTTCATTAAGAGAAGAAAATAAAGTATTTGGGAATCTCAGCTGTGGTGAGTATCAGTGAACAGATTAAAATCTTTTGACCTTAATGAAAATTTAGCCTTGATTTTATATTTATAACTTACCTTTGTGAACTCTGCAGATCTGTGTACAGAACTTTGTCATCTGAGAGGTTTGTCACTGTAATATGGATTTTTTACAGGAGTGTGGATTGTTTGTATCTGATTTCTTTCAGTTTACCTATAGGCAATTTAAATTATTTCCCAAAGCTTGGGTTTAATTGTGGGTTTGATAGTAGCTTGGCTTCAGGCAAAAATGTGTGACAATGTTTCACAAAGGGAAAAATTAGGGAGGAGAAGACAAAAATACAATACTTATGTCACGTGTGCATTCCTAGCCTTTCCTGCACCAGTGGGATGAGGAAGGTATCCTCTCCCAGACACATTTTCTTGTGGGATTTATTTCAGTTTTGGAACATTAGAATTGACCAGGAGCAGGAGGATGGAAAGGAAGGGACAGATGAGGCCGTGTGAGTTGTGGGGGATCAATCTCTCTGAGCGTTTTATGGCTGCCTTTGAGACTTTTGCAGTTTAATTTATGAGAAATAAAATCACCTGATTGTATAGGAATCATCCCAGGCCAATTTCTTAAAACCTGGTGGGGTAGCAGAATCGTCTATAAATGTGTGCGTGGCTATAGTGTGATCTGCAGCTGGGTGCTGGCTTGGGGAATGGAAATTTGTCCTCGTATTGTATTACATCCCACTGATCTCCAGGTAATGTGTTCCTGTAGACCAATTTTTCTTTCCTTGGGTCCTAGTTGATAGGACAAGGGGAAGAAAGATTGATACCGATTTTTCCAGTGACAGGTTGTTCGGGAAAGAGTGATGGTGGACAACCCTCCTTTTTTCATGGGAGATGTCAGCAGCCATCACAAGACACTTAAAACAGTGCTACTATATTTCAGTCTGGGTCTGGCCCAGCTTCCACCTCAGCTTTAGCTGCTGTAAGAGTATTTCATAGGTGGTAGGAGAATTGGCATGACATTACTTTATAGATGTTAACTAATAGCAAGAGAGACTCCAACTCATTTCTGTCACCGTAGCCTTATGCCAACAACATAAAAATTGAAGAGACTCTTAGAGAATTTGTCCTGACAGCAATCTACAGTGCAACATTTTATCCAAAGGCAACTCAGTAATCTGTAGACTTTCTGCAAAATAAAGATGATGAAGACTGCATGAGATAAATTACGTATATCTGATTTCCTTCAAAAGCAGGGACAGTATATTCCCCTCTGTAGAAGGAAATAAGCGGGTTTTCTAGCTTAACTATATCGTGTTCCCATCTGATAAAATACCAGCATCTTAGTACCAACAGAGCATTTGTTGTCTGCGGGGGCAGGAGGAGGAAGTCTTGATCAAGCCTTTTGAAGCCAGAAGGCATAAACACTGAAACCGTATACTACAAGCATGTACCAATACAGGGATTGTTAAAAGATCAAAATAATGAGAAGTAAAGCAGAGGAACATCAAAGCTTTCCAGACTATGTATTTCTGCCTTGATTAGAAGGAAAGAAGGGGGGAAAGAAGGTTTTAGATCAATAGTAAATGGCCCGATCACCTCAAAGTCAAAGGCAGCACCATCCAAATGTGTACAATTTACAGGAGTTGCTAGAGCATCTCAATCATAAAAGTCCCAAGTGATCTGACAGCACTCATACCATATTTAACAGGTACACAGAGAGAGTTGAGATCATCTTATCTGAAGGAAACTCCTTTTTAAATGTATGCGTAGATAGATTTTCATTTTGTCTTTCATCCCTCTGATTAAGTTCAGTTCTCTTTGGTCCTCCTAAGATTTCTTTCATCTAGTGTGTAGTCTGTATGATCTAAGCAACTATCATTGGTGAAAGTCGTTTTTGGGGTCCTTTTTTAAATGATGGATTGTCATTAAACAGAGCATAGTAGATGAAAGAGGTCCAAGGAGAACCAAACTGTGCTGAGACTTACTCGGGAGGATGAAAGATGTAATGAGAGACATAATGAAGAGCAATCTCTCCCTCAAACTGGAGACAGGCCCTTCCAATTATGACTTGTTTTTAGCACCAGCTTCCAGCAATTTAAAATCCGAGTTATGAACAGCTGATTCGAACTTTTCATAGAAATCTGAGGAATTTTTATTTTATGAGCAGTTGGCCTGGGTGGTCATGCTTCGTGGTTTGTGGAGAGGATGTTATGAACTGCAACAGAAATCTTTTCTGTGGCTGTGGATGGGCTCTTAAGTAGACCTGATCACACAGCCTCATGAGCTGCCTGTCAGAAATACAGGAGCCGTTTCATCCTAAAACTGTGGTTTGTTAACTTAGAACCTGAAATGTGAGGGTTTATAGTCCTTAATATTTTATATGATCTCATGTAACTGTCACTATAACTGGATATAAAAATACCAGATTTTTTTCATGTTTTTTCCTAACCTTTCAGCCTCTGCCAGTGTCTGACATACATTCTATGTTCCATGGGCTAACCCTGCAGTGAGTCAACTGGTTTAATTTATTGACTTTCAATTTACTTGAAACATCCTTTGCTCTGAAGTTATTTGGGTCCCGTTTAGTCTTCTTTTTCGGTTTGCTATTATATGTGACACTTTCATGTCCCTCTTGCTCACCTCTCCATGTTGCAGGCAAGTCCTATTCAGTACTGATTTACATCTTATTTTGCTTTTATAAAATTTTAATTTCCTCATTGTCAGGGTTGTGCTGCTTACAAATCCAAATGTAACTCACACCAAAACGGCTGTGTTTCATAGGAAAATTGTTAAAAATTTGAGCTGAGCAGAGTAAGATCCAGATTCTCTGGAAAATGCCCTTAAGGAGAACTTTTTTCATATAGACACTTAAAATGAGAAGCCTCGAGGCATGATGAAAAATAAACAAGTACTTTAAAAATCTTTAATACTATTAGTTGTAAGGGAAAACAGAGGTGTTCTCCAAGTCTTTGCCAGAATAACCTCCTTCATGCCTGTAATGATCTCGGTCAAGTGGAATGCCAAATTATGGGAAACGCCAGAGACATTATGTGGAAGGATAATGATCAGCCAATTATTCTTACAGTATGGTAGTACCAAAGAAAATTAGTTTGATATTTATTTTCCTTAGCTGAAGCAATGGATGGTTCTGGGTTGAAATGCTGATCCAACTTAAGTCAGTCCATTGGAGCACTCTGCCCCCCAAAACCCCCCTGAAACCAACCAAAACCAACTGTTGGTGAAAGGAAAAGGGAGATGTCAAAAGGAATGCTGGGTTTGATTTGTAGCTGATATTGTTCATTGTCAGGCTGCCTGGGAAGTTTCCTTCAGGAGCTTGGCAAAGTTGTAGTTTGCATTTTTCCTTATTCTGCAATAATTAGAAAGCGCTTCTTATTGGAAATTAATGAGTCAGGTTTCTTTGAATAATTAAGTGCTAATACTCAGCATGAATATTAGCATCCTGAATGGCAGAACTCATCAGTGTGGCTTACTATAAATCTTCAGGCACAAGGTTTGTTAAATGTGACATGCCACAGAGGTGGCAAAGGAATCCTGGTGTCATGTTCGTTGAATCTGAATTTGTATATTTATGTTAGTCCAGTAGCTTTATGTCTGCAACAGAGGCTTGAGACAGGAGCTTTCCATTTCAGAATAAATGAATAACCTTGGCTCAAACTATCCTTCAAAATCCCCAGCATCTTTCTTTCAAGCGGGTCAGCTAAAGTGACAGTAGAGTAACTGGAAGTGACGGGGATGCTTATGAAGTGCTTGCACTTGTGAGAATGCATCAGGTAACTGTGAAATGGTCAATATTGCATTTGCTTTATGTGTCCAGTGGAGCTCTTTTCTCTTGGCACCGTTTCCAAGCGTATTCAGAAATATTAACAATACTGAGCAGGGTGTTTTCACGCTTTCTAAACCGGTCTGATGATTGTAGCACTAATACTTCCGAGTATTTTCCCTGTTGGAAACATCCTGTCTCCCCTTTTGTTAACAGTATTGTCATTGATTTGCTTCTCAAAAGACTCAGGAGAAGATTCCATCTTCTTTATATTATAATAAATCAAGAGCAACTTCATCCAAAAAATTGGAATTCCACTGGAATAAAATTACTACACAAGAAACAGCCATCTCTGTACTTTGATGGCAATAGATAGTAATGAAAAAACTGTCACCTCCTAACAAAGATTTTTCTAAAGTCAATTTTTTTCCTGGCAGCCGCTGGTTTTGCCTAGTGCCTGCATCATTTATTAAAGGATTGCTGATATTGGCTTTGTGAAATAAGGAGAGTTTGGAATAATGTATTCTGATATTTGACAGAGTTTTCCCGAAGTGGGGTGTTTTGTAATGTCAAATTTGGATCTTGGATGTGAAGCCTTGTAGCAAATGTGACTTTTTACCGCTTTTCTGGTCAATTCCAATGTCAGTACTATTGTTCCTCCTTGACAGTTCACTGAAGTTTCAGTCCTACAATCATATATTTGTTTGCTTTGATATGTGCCCCAAGGTGATTGAAATTTCTTTGAGTTCTCTCTTTTCTACTGTCCCTTGGATATTAACTTTCTGTACCTTTGTTTTTACCCCGGTCTTTGTCTTCGCAAAGGAAACGCCTGAACCAGACGTACACAATATGAGGGAATCTAACCAACCTATTAAAATGTAATAGGCTTGTCGAAGGCCATCTACTTCAGCATTTGTTTAATTCGGGGTGAAGTAGATCAGCACATCCTTGGGGGATGTATGACGTGAGAGGGCAGCACTCCAACTGCCGCTGTGTGATAGGAATACATTGCCTTCCTCAGCCTCTGCCCTTGCTGACCATGAGCCTTCGCTGCTGGCTTATTGTATTCCTTATGCTCTGGGAGGGCATCTTAATAATAGGTACTTATTAACGATATTTGAGAAAATAAAGGGGAAATTGGTCTGCAAGAACTGAACAGCGACTTGCAGAGCCGAACTCTCTCTGAGAGAGTTTTGCAGGATTAAGCTCTTATGTTCCCAGGGGTTAAAATGTAACAGGTGACGGTGGCCCTGACATATCTTTTGGTCCCCACTGGGGAACTTGTGGGGCCAAAGAGATGTATGGTGTTTTTGAGAAGTTGCTTTGGCCACCAGATGCTCTTTCAGTACTGCACATGAAAATCACTGCCTACAAGATGGATGGGGTCTGTGCAGGCTGTGTCACTGGTGAACTCGCATGTGAGCAAGCCTCCAAACAAACAGGGAATACATTTGTGCTGTAAAATAAATAGGTATCTTCAGTGCCTAGTTTCATGGAGTATAAATTTTCATGTAATCTAAGCACATCTGCTCATAATAATTAACTTGTGGTGTATGAAAGGAAAAGCTACATCAGCTCTACGGGACAATGAGATGGATTGCTTTCTATCTGTTCGTCATAATGATTAATTGTAGCATTTATAGGAAGATGGCTGCTTTTTATTCATTTTTGTTTTCAGATCATGTATCTTGCCTTTTTTTTAAGCTTATTTAAATGTAAATACTCTGCAAATCTGGTATGAAAGCATAAACTTTCCAATTTTAAGTGCTTTGATGAGAAACAGGGCAAAATATGTCTCTGCTTAAATTGTCTTATCTAAAGACTTTGAAAGATGCCTGTCTTTCCTAGTGAGATGAATTTCACAGGTAAATGTAAATATTGAACGTAACCATGAAAGACATCTAGAAGGATTATGGAATTTCATTGACCCTGAGAGCTGGTGTTTCCAAGGGGCATACTTAATGATAATGAAACATATTAGCAATTTGCAGTTGGCTCGGTGATTTTGCAAGTATTAAATATTTACTATGAGTGAAATAATAATCTGATGTGTTTCCTGAAGTTAAATATACTTAATTCCTGGGCTTTAGTTTGGTAAAATTTGACTATGTGCTTTGTGGAATGTAAGCTTTCAGGTTTGCAGTAGGGGGAAGTGATGGATATATGAGTACAGCTATCAATTAGCACTGACCTGTCGAGTAAGTTGAAATGCAACCATCCTGTTGCATTTTCTCCCAGTGCTGTCACCATCTTCTCCCATTACCTGAAAACAAGTTAACGTGTGTTGTATAGAATGGGATCAACCATAGGTTTTTTATTGGTGTTGCACAGTGAGAATGGTGGAAGCAAAAGAAATGATGTGTGGAGTTTATAGAGCAGAAGTCCAAAGCTCAGGTAAAGTTGCAGGAGCTGCGTACAGAATTCAGTCAGCTATTTAAAAATATCTTTCTGGGTTGCTGAAATCATATTGATTATATGATAAACAAAGTACTTTCTTGAAATCTCACGCTGACTGGCATAAACTCCCTGATTGAATTATACTGCAAACAGAAAGCCATGAGGATGTCTTCACCAGTTAGTTATATCTTTTTTTAAGGGTTTCTTATTAAAAATTCCATCCCAGAATCTTCTCAGAAGATAAACTAGACTCAACGAAGTTAATGCAAAAATAAGCTATTGCAATGGCATCAGTGAGCAGATACAATAAGCAAACAAGCAATTTGCAGATAGAGAGTCAACATCCCATGAAATGTTTATAAAGGTAATATTTAAGATCTCATAAAATCAAATTGTATTCAGATACAATAACAAAAGTCAGTAATAAAACAGTGGTGAATCAGGTCCAGAGAGAACCATAAAGCAAAAGGCTCTATTCTGTTTCAGAGGTTTTCCTTAGCACTAGACATGCTGTATGTTTTTATGGCAACTCCACCCGATCTCTGCTTACCCAGTTACTCATGGGTAGAGTGCATGCATACAAATCAAACTGCTAAAGGCATGTGCTTTTTGATGCAATATAATTTAATTATTAAGAAAGTCATTTGGATGCCATTTAGGATTCACGGTCTGAGCATTTTTAGGATTTTTGTTCTCAAGGTAACAAGCTGCTCTAAAATGAGCCTACTGTTCTCATTCTTTCCTAGAGTCCATCAATCTACTACTGAAAGAAAGTTGATGCATTTAACTTTTTCCCCTGTTTTGTTTTGTTATCTGTGGTAGTTGCTGTTATATGCTGGATGATTATTTGTTCCAGTATTTTTGTGCAAATCAGAAATAAGCTGATGGGCTTGTATTTTCATATCCCTCATGTTATAAAATAAAAATAGAGCTGTTGTAAGGACAAGGGAGAGTGCTGATAAGTTGTGCTTCATCCGCAAGGTCTCAAAGATGCTCATTTCTGGCACATCAAGATCGGGTTTTATAAGTTTGCTAGAGCCAGGATTCATTAGGACAGACAATTTCAAAATAGCTGGCTTATCCTTGACAGCTCTTTCCCTGAAAGAGGACTGGGAGGCCTGAGATCTTGCCTTTTTTAACTGGTAATTGTAACATTCCTGGGATTGCAGCTGATCCACTTGGCGAAGGGTGGTACAAACTCGATGGATTTTTGGGGAGGTGGGGTAGAAGAGTGGAGAGTGTTGGCTTTGTACCACATTTGCAGAGGATCCTTTGTTACTTTTAATGCCCATTGCTACTTCTGACTTTTGCGTGCTTGTCCAGCAGTCTTCTGCTAGTCCTCAGGAACCTCACCCAGTTTCCACCTTTTTTGTTTGTTTGTTTTTGGTTATGTTCCGTTTGTTCAAGAGCAGTGACTAGCTTTTGACTCAGCTAAGTTGATGTATGTCTCATACACTGGTTTATCTCCACCATGGCTGTGCCCATTCCCTAATAGAACTTTTGCTTTGCGTTTGACTTTTTTCTGAAGTGCGACTTTTTTCAATTAATTTCTGTACCAGCTCAGCCTTCCAGGGCACCTTCCTTAGCTTCCAATCTGTGAATATATTAGCCTATGTGTCCATCTCAACTGTTTTATCTGTGTTATTTTATGGTCCTTCTCTTTCAGCCTGCCCTCCACCCTGATGTTGTCCATTGGTTCCTTCTCATGGCTTATGGTCTAGCTGAGTAGTTTACTCTGTCCCTACCCCATGAGACCAAATTTTACAAATTCAACAAAATAGTCTATGAATCCTGAGCTGTTTTGTGTTCCTGTAGCACCAGATGGAGCGGTGTGAATGATGTCCTTCTACATGTTCACAAGCTCACTTCATTTGAGGTCCTTTCCCAGCGTGACACACAGGTTCCTTCCATGTTTATCCATCAGCCAGGCATTCAGTAGGTGAGTTGTCTATAGACTAGCCCAGAGAGTGAAAAAGTCTGCAATTTGTAGATAAAATAAACCATCTCACTATCATTTACATGTCCTTCCAGAAGAGTGGTACCCATTTACGTTACTGTTCCCATCACATAAACTTATCTGTTAAATGTTGGTTACAGTGGGGTTTCACTCAAAAAATGTGTTAATATGAGAACTGTGTAAAAAAAGTCAGTCTTTTTTTTTTAAGGCTTTGTTGAGTAAATATAACTTTATCATTAAACCTCAGTTATGTAATGTAATGATGACGGAGCAGCCATCACAGCTTGGGAGAGGGATGTCGGTGAGTCATTTGGTACCACCTCTGGCAGCGCTGCGCCAAGGTACATTAGGCAGCCTTCTTTTGGGGGAGAAAAATCAGGTCCCATTTCTTTATTTCCTTATGTAAGTTACTCTGAAAATAATGTTTTAACATTGATAGCGAGTGAATTGTTTGCTGCCCTAGAAAGGGGGTCTGCAAGAAAACTGGAGAAGGGCTTTTTCAGGGAGGGTAAGTGATAGGAAAGGGGGAATGGCTTTCAACTAAAGGAGGGGAGATTTAGATTAGATAAATGGAAGAAATCCTTCTCTGTGAGGGTGGGGAAGCCCTGGAACAGGTTGCCCACAGGAGTTGTTGCTGCCCCTGGAGACCTAGCAGTTTTCAAGGCCAGGTTGGATGGGGCTTTGGGCACCCTGGGCTACTGGAGGGTGTCCCTGCCCATGGCTGGGAATGGAACTAGATGGGCTTTGAGGTCCTTTCCAGCACAAACACCAATCTATGGTTCTATTTATTAAGTTTGGGGGTTTTTTTTGTAGGTGTAGCAGGTTTTGGTTGATAAAGGGTAATTAGATTTTAGGAGGTTATTACATATAACGTCTTTTTTGGGGCTTCATTTTAAAAGTATGTGATAGAAAGGCAGATAAGCATTTGAAGCATGAAAGAGTTAAACATTTCCTCACTTCACAATGTTTGCTCATTCTTTTGCTGGGAGAGAACTGTCAGTCGTATCTTTTAACTGAAACATAACCTGTGTCCCTGCCTCCAGAGTAATGCTTATTTTTTCTAGAACAGTTTTATACAGCACTGTGAAATGTGTTTCTGTTGTCTTGGACAATGCAGAATACAAGAATCTCTGCAAAGAAGCATATGAATATCAGATATATATATATATGTTTGCTTATTTACTGTGCTGGAAAACCTTGTAGTCTCATCAACACTTCTCATTTACTGGTAGCAGATTCATCAGTATTGGCAGCTCATCTCTTTTCATTAGAAAAATTTTGCTGCACTTGTTAAGGTGCCTAGAGAAAAAAGGATTTTCCCTGTTTATAATTTCTGTGGGTACATCTTTCTTATCACACCCCAGGAGTTAATCCTGTGGCTTGGAGTGGATTTTTTTCAGCTTCACAAAGGGCGACAAAGTTGGTTAAGGGTCTGGAACATCTCCCCTATGAGGAAAGGCTGAGTGAGCTGGGTCTGTTCAGCCTGGAAAAAAGAAGACTTAGGGGGGACCTAATTAGTGTTTATAAATATCTTAGACATGGGATGCAGGGGGAATTGGCCAGCCCCTTTTCAGTGGTCTGTGGGGACAGGACTAGGGGCAATGTCTGTAAACTGGAGCACAGGAAGTTCCGCACCAACATGGGGAAGAACTTTTTCACAGTGAGGGTGAGGGAGCCCTGGGACAGGCTGCCCAGGGGGGTGTGGAGTCTCCTCCTCTGGAGATATTCAAGACCCGTCTGGACGCCTATCTATGTAATATGAGATAGGGAGCCTGCTTTGGCAGGGGGGTTGGACCCAATGATCTCTTGAGGTCCCTTCCAACCCCTAAGATTCTGTGATTCTGTGATTTACAGTTGTATGAGTACTTAGGACAGGGGGTCAATAGTTAAAACAGTAATTTTGTGCCTTCCCTTATTATTTGCAACAACTAGAGACAACTCAATTTTTTATCTTGGCGTAATCAGTAACTTTACCAATAGTGTTTTCTTTACCTTTTGACAGATCCCAGTTTTGAATGCACTTAGTTATACGTCTTCAATACGTGATACTTAATTTAGGAGTGTTCTGTTACTGTTGATCCCTACATGGAAGGCTGTGGGGATGTCTTTGGTTCACACCCCTAACGCTTTATGAGATAAACAAATAAGTAATTCAGGCTTTGTAGTCTTGAACATTTGTACATAATGACCTAGTCATAATTTTTGACTCTACTGTCACCGCATATTAAATCAGAGCATCTGTTTGAAACAGTAGTATTTCATAAGCTGCATTTGACAGTTCATTATCTTATCTGTGAACTCCTTTCTTCCTTCATCTCGCTTCAAAAACAATATCCCTGCAATTGAACTTTTGGTAAAAGTCAAGGTCACAGCTTTGGAATAAACTTTTATATATGGGAACCGCCTGTCGTCTTGTTGCAAATGTGAGTAAATCAAAAGTACTGATACGGTAATCTAAATCTGCAGTGTGTTCTCTTGCTTTTTGTTGAAACTAAAGGATAAGAAGTTTTATTGACTTCTAGAAACTGTTCTTAGTGAAACTTCCTTGAGAAAGTTCCTTAATAAATCTATACAGATTTAACCCTGCACTTGAAAAATAATCAAGAGTGGCAGTAATTTATAAAACGCACACACACATGCATATACATATATATACATATAAAGCAAATTGATTTTGTGAGTGCATTTAGGTAGAAGTGTGATGTCTACGTAAAATAACCAAGTAAATTATCTCCAGATTTTCTGACTGACAGCACAAATGCCCTGTGCTTTCAGTGAGGTCTGCTCCATGGGGAGGGCTGGGGAAGAAGGGAGTATTTTAGTCAGAAATCCACCTTTCCCCCCCACCTCCCCAAGTATAGAATTTTCTCATAGAACAGATTTCAGGAAAGGGACTATCTTCATGTGGAAGACTGATGCCGTTTGGTTTCATTCAATTAAAGGAGGCTGGAAAACAGCTTTGCTGTAATGAGAGAAATTTCCCAGAAATCCATTTCAATTTGTGAACTAATTTTAGTTTGATATTTTTGTATGTCATATTACTAATACATGAAAAAATCTTTAGGATATATGAGTTTTTAATTGCTTTATTAAGTATTGCCAAAAGTTACGGTCTTTGTAACCTCTTAATGTTTCCAGTAGCTTCAGGTTATGCTTGTAATTTGACATTCTGCAATTGAAGGATATAGTTAATTTTGTCAGAGTTTCAAACAAAAGTCTTCATTTGACTTTTGACCTGCTGTAAGAAATCGTTCCGTGCTTTCTAAAGTTTATATTCTGTGCTTCCTAATGTGGGTGTTTAAGGCTTTTTTACTACTTCGTTGCCAAGGGAATCTCAGACTGTTTGTCCTGGAGGAGATTCAGCTTTTAAAAGAGTTTGTGTGTGGATCTACAAGTGTAAGTGTCTTTGATAGCACATCTACCTGTGAAAATGAGCATTGCTTTTTAACATTTTGATGAGCAGTTGTGTGACTGTTTAGTATAGGAGGGGAACAGTTGGACTTAAAGGTCTTTTCCAATCGTGTGATTCTGTGACATGGAGACTGTGCAGAGAATAAGTTTGACCTGGGGCAAGCCTGATCTACTCAAAACAATTTGGCCCTTATTCACCCCGCCCAAAAAAAAAACCCAACCTAAGAAACACATGCTTCTTATATCTGGCAATAAATGTACCTTCTACCCTGTTCCTTGTGGTCCAGGAAAGGGTGAACAGCAGGTTTATTATGGTATTTGGACCGTTGCTTGAAGAAGAGCTAGCACTAGGAAAGCCTTTTTCCATGAACTGAGTGACCTAGCTGCAACAGAAATGCATAAAGCCACAGGGCTGTGTAGTAAAGCTAGAAAAAAAGTCCTGTATGGGGCTGGCATCACCTTCAGGGGAATTTTGTCAAGTTTACATCATTTGACACTATGCATGGATCTTGGGGTGAGAGGGATGGAGTAGTTTGCTAGTGCACTGCTTCCAGAGGGACCTTTGGCTGCTTTTGTGGGGTTGTGGCAATGGTGGGCTGCTTGTACAATGCTGTCTGCGGGAACTGTGCTCAGAATCCTCATTTTTCTGCCTTAATTCCTGACATGGCTTAAACTTCTGCTCACTTGTTATCTGATAAGATTGGTACATTCAGCAGCTGAAATCCTTTGTGGAGTATTTCAACAGGACGCATTACTTTTTATCGAACTCTTTAATAGGGATGACTGGTATTGCACTCAGCTGCTATGTATAGATTTTCCTCCTCCTAATACTAAAACCCACTGCTGTCTTATTTTTTGGAGATAAAAATACAAAATAAAATTGATACTTGACCTTCATTGCCTTTCCCCCACCTGGTGATGCGCCCCTGGGAGACAGCCTGAGCTCTGGATCCCGTCATGGGTTCCTCCAGTTTGGCTGGGCCAGTCTCAACAGCAGATCATGCAGCTTTTCTGAAATGACAGAGTTAGGAGTCTGAGGGCCTGATTCTCATGAGGGAAAGAGGCAGGCTGGGTGTTAGTGAGACGCTGCAAGGCTCTCCCATCCCTCATAGCATCCTCTCTGGCTCCCATTCTCATTTAGATTCTTTACTCCTTCTTCTGTTCTTTCATTGTCATTTTGAACCATGGGCAAAACTACTTTCGAACACTGGTTCTTTTAAATTCTCTCTTACATGATTTGCTTTTTGTTGGGGTTTTTGTTGGGGTTTTTTTGTTTGTTGGCTTGTTTGTTTCATACACATCAATGAGATCTGCTGATGATGTATGAAGAGCCAGAAAAACAAAAATCAAAGTTGCTTTCGAGGATCCATCTCTTCCTCACTTGTTGATTCACATTTTCCACTTAATTGGTTTGTCCTTTATTCCTCATTGACTGTGACCTTATACAGCCTGAATGAAAGCAGTGGTTTTAATTTCTTCTAGTATTTTGTTGCAAATTTGTTCGTTAATTTACAGTAAAGGACTGATATTACACCCACATAGAATACTTCCCTGGTAGCATTGCCTTGATCTACTGAAGAGCAGTGTTACCTTCAAGGGATCTTTTTTGGGGGGAAAAAACCCACACACTTTAATAGCAATTTTTTTTTTTCTCCTTAAATGAATTTTACATTATTCTGAGTGAGTGAAACCGTGGATGGAATCTTGGTATTTTAATAATGCAATGCCAGAATTCCATTGTATAAAGTTTAGCAGTTAGACCAATATTTAAACTGTTGAGCAACGTTATTGCTCTACTAAACCTCGCCACTTCACACATCTCTCTGCAAGACCTACTTTTGCCTCAGGCTGTAAATGGAAGATGAGATTTTATTATAAGTCTCCTGGATTAGGTACACAGGAACCATATTGGTTGACATTGGCTTTGATATATGTGAGAAAAAGTTTATATAGTCATTTTTGCTATGTTTCCATTCTAAAAGTTAATTAACTGATAAGATATAACCCTGGAGCGTGGGCCTTCAAATAGGACAAGACAAAGGTTTAAAGAGAAATTGAGACAAAGGTCTGATGCGATGAATGATATAGAAAAGGCAAAATACCAATGCAGTATTGTAGAGAATCTCTCAGCTCTGTGTGGCCATACAATCTTAATTTATTTGGCTGTGCCATGTCAAACTGGCTCATAGGAAAAAATTACTATGAATTTGAGGTGTGCTGTATTTATACTTTCATTACAGCTACAGCAAGGGTTAGTTTCCCAAGTGCAACACGTTTCTATGGAAAGTTCCCTTTCCTTTGGGCTTCTGATGAATTAAATAGCTGCTATTTACTGTTTCTTTGAAATACACACTTAAAATTCCAAATATCAGCTCTCCCTTCTGAAATGGAAATGTGATGTGAATCTTGATGGATTTTTCTACGTATTGAGTTGTTTTTGCTCTGGAGTTTATTTCTTAAATAACTTACTCTCTGATTACATTTCCTTGGTTTTAAGGGAAGTGGTAGCACCAGGTATATTGGCCATTGTCTCTCTTCCCTCTCTGGGGAACAGAGGGTCAGATGTTCCTCTGGGCTTCGTGTCTCTGAGACCACCTCAGGTTTGAGTCATTGATGATTTAATGACATTGCCCATGGTTGGCATGAACCTTGCCTCTGTGGAGGTGATGTGGTGTATGGACTCCAAGGAGTTCTCAGAGCTGTGGAGAATGTTTCTCCTTTTACAGAATGAGGAAGTTTGGGGCTCAAACACATGTTTCTTGGGCTCAACCACTTTATGTTTTCATTTGCTCTTATTTTCCTTATTTTTAATTTTTTTTTTAAAGAATATTTTTTAGGAAGTCAGAAAAAATACACAGGAACAACTCCTGCAAAATTTACCCCAGTTACTTTCCAAAGATGACCTTCCCCTGCTTAAAGTACTCCTCACTTTAAGAGTGATTTTCTCTGAACCTGTAATGACGGTAGGCAGAAACCTTCTGCATCAAGCAAGATTCACACTCAGAGCAATTTAACGGGAGGAACTGCCCTGATCTCTGGCAAAGATGAACAAAACTTTATATGTGAAAAGAGGGAATAAGATGAGACTCAAACTGGTGATGGTGATTTATTATAGCCCAGATTAAAATGGTTTGTACTGGGAAGACTGTAGCATAAGTAAAGGTAGGGTAGCACTCCAGTCAGCTTTACCCAGGATAATTGAGAAATAAACATGTGAAGAATAGCTAAAACTACTAATAATGTGCCAGCAGGATGGAAAGTATTGCAAATTCTGATGCAATTTACTTTCTGTTGTATTAATTTGTTTTTATGGCATTTGATTGTTTTTTCAGTTAAACAAACCATGAATTACATGATCTGAACCAATGATAGAGAAATCACAATTGAGAATCCTTTGTGTCCAAATATTGTATCTGTTATACATGAACGATCCGGTAGTAATCAATCAGTGTTTGGATTGTGTAATTGCTTTAGAAACAAATGCATGCAAACAGATGCTTGGCTCATAGATATTAAAAAGGAAGTGTAATAATATTGGTTCTTTTCCTGTT
This sequence comes from Zapornia atra, assembly GCA_013400835.1. Lineage (NCBI taxonomy): Eukaryota > Metazoa > Chordata > Aves > Gruiformes > Rallidae > Zapornia > Zapornia atra. The sequence continues at coordinate 438,791 of VZTU01025858.1, forward strand.
GAAATAAACGTGAGTTTTCCCATTCTTTCAGCAGAAATAGCCTGCTTTATAATCCCCATGCAATTAGAACAATTGGGTACCAATTCAGGGAAAGTAGCAGCAGCTAAATAACAAAGGATGTTTCCTTTTTTTTGCCTATAAGAAGGGAAGAGAAGACCATCATAAGAAAAAGACATGACATACTGTAAGATAGCTCTTTTCACATCTTCTCTCATCTTCTACCTTGTGTTTAAGAGACTAGAAGGGGAAAGCAAATAGTCCCTTTAGGACCGTTAGCTTCAAAAGAAGGGGTAAAAAGGACTGTACTAGCACTGAGGAAAGGTCTGAACAACAAACATAAGGAAAGATGAGTGTAATTATTTTTATTATTCTTAAGAGGCAAACCTATCGGAGCGCCTTCACTCACACAAAAAAGTTCATTTAACATGACCCAGGGGAAATACCAATTCTCATGCTTAGGGGAATCGGTATCTTTTATATGCACTGTATAGAAATTCCTGCAGTACCTTGGGCTGTTTGTGTCTTCTGGGGGAGTTGGGGTTTTGGAGTTTTGTTTGTCCTTTTCTTTTTCCTGTTGAAGAAATGATGCCCTAAGGTAAGGCTTCTGCAAAATGTTTTTTCCCTGTGCACTAGGAATGTTTAGGAAGAGGTATAAAAAGCCTTTCTGTATGTGTAATTTTTATATTCTGTGTACTTGTATGAAACTCCTGCACTTCAGACTGACACTTTTTGGGATTCAAATTTGCCTACTTGGGTTTTCTATTAGGCCCTGAAAGGCCCCGAACATTCCATTTCTCAAGGTTGTATGTGGGACATTTTTCACTGTCTGTTTCTGCTTCTCTCACCTTTAATCTAAGCACAGTGTTTTTACTTACTCTGCTGACCCTTCAGTCTCAAGTACAATCTCTTTACTTTGTCCTGTGAGGTAGGCAATATTGCATGACGGCTGAAAGATACTTAATTTAGATAACATGAATTATTTGAGTATGCATTTTTATTAGCTTTGGTCAAAGTAGATTTAGTTGTTTTTATCAATTTTTGGCTGGAGATGAGTAGCCAGACTTCAGACCTCAAAGCGTTTAGCATTCTTATCTCTTCTGTACTGTAAAAAGTGATAGTTGAAATGAAAAGTTTTATGCAGGACCATATCTGCAAAATCCATTGGTACTTCAGAAAACTTTAACAGTGGTTTCTGTGAGTGAAATACAGAAAGTGATGTTGGGTTTTCCGAATTTCCACGTTACGACTTTCTGAATTGCAGTTTTGGACTTGAATAAAAATGAGAAGTTTGCATGCTGTAAAACACCAGGTTTGTCTGAATTCTGGAAGAGCATGGCTAATTAAAAATAAATGAGAAACTCCAGTCTTGTTTTATTTTCCACCAGTCCAAATCTGCATATTTTTACTGAGGAGCAGTGGTATGAACAGTATTATGCGGGCAGTGCTGTTGGGGAGGAATTTATAATTTCAGACTTGTTTATTCTCCCTTAAATGTGAGAAAATAGGAATTTTAGAGAAAATTGAATGGATCTACACCAATGGACAACAGGCTGCCATACAACCCATTCTGTAATGAGATTGATGCAACGGCAGGTTACTTTGTGCTGTCTTACCTGGGGTTTGGAGCATGCCTGGTAGGACAGGATTTGGGCACGAACAACAGAATTAACTGGGGGAGCTGGAGACTGGACAGGTGAGAGCAGGAAGCAGCAGGATGAGTTGCAAAGTTGTTGATGGGCCCATCTGTGTCCACAGTGGCTTAGTTGCTGGTCCCTGACCAGCCAAGAGCAGAGAAGAGTTTTGAATTCCAACATGAGAAGAGCCAGAGCTGGAAGTGGGGAGCTGAGGATGAAAGGTACATTAAAGCTTTAGGTTTTACCTTGGACCATAATGTTGTAAATGTAATGGTGGGGCAGTTGTAAATATGTCAGTGTGTTAATGTAATGTTCTAGATTTAGTATCTGTGCTTCACTGTAAGGGGATAGATGGAGTGAGATGGCAGAGCGTTTGCCTTCCAGAGGAAGATTTTAAATTTCTTTTTCCAAAACCAACATAGACCAAGGTTTTCTAATGCCCAGTTATCTGAAAGGTGGTATCAACAGACACTTTTATCAAACCCAGTACCAATAAATTTCAGACTGAAATGGATACTTGGCTTGACACATTTACAGAGCTGTCTTCTGAGACGTTCCTAAGGTTGGCTTTGCCATGGGAGTTGGGTGTAGCATTGAGCTCTCTACTGCTGTTGTGAAAGATGACCGTGGGAATGCTACAAAAAACTGGACCATGGCTGGAACAAAACAGGCTGCATGAAGTTTTAAGTTCATCCAGCTCTCACAAAAACACTGCCCAGTGAATGTGGAACTGAGGCAGAGCTATCAAAAGAAAGTCAGGGCTTTTTTAATCAGCTCAGTGATTTTCCAACTCACATTACTAGAAATACTATAAACGTTGTGTTTGTTTTCCATTTTCTCTCACTTGTGTTATTTGGCATGTTTGATTCTCTTTACTTACTGTGGTCTCAATATGTGTATATATAACAGGATGTCTTAGTTTTATTTTCAAGCCATGCAATAAATAATTCATTTGAAATATAACTTGATGGTAGGTGCTACAAATAAATTGAACTCAAGTAATTTTAGTAATTGTGGGCCACAGAAAGAGAACAAAAGGAAGCATATTTTTGTGTTTTTATGTTCTCTGAAAGGAGCAGAAGCATAATTTCTATCATTAATCATCTAATGTACTTCCATTGATTTTCTTTTTAATAGAAAATGAAAGTAAAAGCAATTCAAAACCTATAATAAAGTTAGAAAAAAAGGGGAAAATTGCGAAAGATTCTGTAGACTGATTGCATAATGTAGAAGCACTCAGATTGCCGTTATTCTCTGGCCAAAGTAAATTTAAAACATTAAAAAATCATATTATTTTGTCTTTCTACCCAGGCAGAGTGTGAACCACTTGCAATATGAAAACACTTGTATTAAAATGAAAATAGTGCTAGACTTTAATATATCAATCCTGTCTTCTGCATTCAGTGCGTGGGTGGGAGGAGGAATGGGCTTTTCAGCGCTGCGTTTCTCTCCTCTTTCTCCTTAAACAGTGGGCAGTCATGGTTCACACATGAGGAAGAATTAAAACATTGGGTCAAATAGCTTGGTAAAATTGACATGTACAGCTCAATTCTTTCAGCGATTCGAATAATATCTTCCCAACCAAATAATCGATAACCTCATCCCTAAGTATCAAAGAAAAATTGTGCTCTAAGAAGTTAGTTTAAAAAGGAGCAGAGGTGAGTCCAGTTCAGGTCACTAAATGGCAGAAGTCAACCTGCACTGATTTTCTGGTTGTACTCTGCTGCCCTGGGCTTATTAAATCCCTTTCAGACAAACTTCTTGTGGATGCACTGCAGTGTGAGCAGAGACTCTAAGCCTCTCAATATATATTTTCTCCCTTGTCCAACTGAAAAGGGGAGTGCTAGACCAACTTTGGTGGGCATCTGACTGCCAGCCAGGCCTAAACCACCTGAGCCATGAAGAGTGGAAGGTGTGGGAGGGACATCACCTCTGGTACGCAGACCTTGTGTACAGACCCCTTTTGGCCTTTTCCGTGGATGGCTGCCCAAGTGGGGACACAGCTGTGGCTGTGCTGGAGGTGACCTCCCATCACGCTGGCCCCCAGGAAAGCTGCAGCTTGGACCCTCTCTTCTGAGGCTCCTGTCCCTAGATTAACATCTTTGCCCACATACATGTCTTATCGTGGGAAGGCTGCAGAGAGAAACCAACCCAAAGAGCAGCTAAAACATTGACCTTTAACTTGAGAAGGATCTTCACAATTTGGAATGCTTCTTGTTCTTCTAATTCTGTCCCAAACTTCTCCCCTTTCCCCTGTAATGGTCACTTCTCCGTTCCAGCCCTCTGTACCCAACTTCTCTAACTAATTCTTCCTGACACCTTTTCATGCAAATCATTTCAGTTGCTTTCCTTTATCTTTTCAGTTGATATTTACCATCTTTATTGCTTCCCAACCTCATCTCAGGCTCTTCTTGTTTGTTTATGGGGTGCATTGGTTGGGGCCTGTGTTTATTCAGTGCTCTGTTTGCTCGGTGGCATTTGTTAGCCCTTTAGCACTACTGTCAATATCATTAATAATTACAAAATGGGAAACTGGCGATCTCAGAGCCAGTTTCCCTGCTGCATAACTAGTTGTTCCAGCTCTTCCTCAGTTATTTTTACTAGATTTGTGTCTGTGATGTCCTTCCCGGCATAATTTGCTCGGGCTTATTTTTAATCGTTACCTTATGGTTTGGTTCTGTAAATCCAAAATTTGGACATACTTCATTGCAGGGAGTGTTGCTGCAACTAAGGCAGGGGTCATAGCAGTGAGCTTAAGCCTATACTTGTGTCCTTACAGAATCAGGGCCTTAGACTTAAACCCAAGTCTCAGCAAAGCCTTATCTTCTGTCATCTATTATGTCTGGTTCTGGTCTCCTCCTGTAATGAGGGGTTGTGTTAACATACCAAAAATAAGTGTTCTATAAAGATTATGTTATATAGAAAATAAATCAGGTCATCATGAGTTATAACACTCTGCTTACAGTCAGCAAGTCTGGATCCCTATTTTCTTCTTTTCTTCTAAGGTATTATCCCTGAACTTCCTTTTCGCTTACTGTTAGTGATGAGCATAAGAAAAAATACGTTATCTTGTTACATTAAGGACTAATGAGAATAATTATGCAACACAAAATGAGAATTTTTCTGAACAATGAGAAGGTAAACTGCCACATGAAAATGTTACATGGTGGCTTTGATTTTTCACATGTTCTTAGAATTTGAGGCTGGAGGAGATTATTACATCACCATGTCTACATCTTTTTCTTGTGTAGCCTCATAGGTCATCCCACCACTCCTCTACAAAGTCTGGCCATTTGATTTACACTACTGGATAGGTGTAATTGTAGTGTTTTGTCTGAGTGTACCTTCCTGGAATTATCAGTCATTGTTTTCAGATGTTCTAATGACATTTAATTCCAGAGTTTTGAAACCACTAATTTAGGTTTCCCAAATTGAAGTGCCATGGTGCAACATAATTTTACTGGTTGGTAGTTGATATTCTCACACTTCAGCTTTTCACCCTTTGGAAACTGTAGAAATGCATTTTTAAAGGAGAATTGATTATAGCTTTGGCAAAAGAATATGATTACCAAGACTGTAATTGGATTTTTACTTAAGAGGAACTATATTTATGTTATCTTTCCTTATTGGATGCAGTGCTATGCCTATAATGTTTCTTTCTCAGTGCGCTCCTTTTGTTAGGGCCGTCTGTAGTGCTGTTAAGCCAGACGTGTGCCTACTGAGAGCACTTGAGCTCCCCCAGTTCCATGCTGACATGCTGCTTTGGTGGTGATGTAACATCATCTAAGGATGCATTCGGCTCCTCTGCAGTTTGACAGCATACAAACATTTGATTTCACCATGTAAAAGTTTATAGACGTGTCTGCTACTTACTTTAAGATAAATGTAGTTAAAGAATATAGCTTCCATATGCTTCCATGTACCATATGCTGAGATGATGGCATACAAATGTACGCTTGTGGGAGTAAATATAAAGCAAGAAGACAGAGGCTGTCATACTGAATATCCCGTTGGCAGTCCTTGTTCGGTATCCTAATGGACCCTGTACCACCAGAAAGGGAAATTTCCTCCCCAAGCCATACATTTAACACTTGACTTATGCCTTGAGGCAAAGCAGTTGCATCTGCAGCTATTTTCATTGCTCGTATTAATCTCCTCCTTTTGTTGACACCTTAGCGGGTGTCTCCACACTGCTAAACAACTCCAGCTCTGCCTTGAAAAAGGATGTTTTCTTTTAGCGTTGTAAACCTGCTTACCTTTTGGTTTAATTCATGATCCTTTTTTTTTTATCATTCTAAGAGGAGGTGTACTACTTGGTTTTTGGATGCCAGCCATTGTTTTATATCAACAGAACTGCATTAAGTTGTCATCGTGGAGCTTGGCCCCAAGTGTTTCATTCTAGTTTGGTGCTGTTTACTGGCGGTAATAAGAAAGAATAGCGGGAGTTCAAAAGGATATCCTGCATTTCCCCTCTTTGTGGGAATCAATATTATAATTTGAAACCCTTTATCTGGCAGCGTCCTGTTATTAGCTATTTCTATTCATGTGTTTGGGTCTGTTTTAAATGCGGCAGAGACGGTAGAAATGGCACATTATGTCTGGGAGGGATTTATCGTTATTATGTGATTTTTTTCTTTCTTTTTTTTTTTTCCCCCTCAGTGCTGCAAATGGACTGTGTTTGCCCTCCGGTGGTATCCCACTTTAAAAAAAGAAAGGAAAAAAAAGAGATGTTAACATAGCAGAAATGGCTTTGTGGTATGAGTTTATTTAAAACCATTGTGACAGAACTGAGGATTACGGGGGAGATATTTTTTATGCAACATAAACCACACACGAGCCAAGCCAATCAGTAGTTTGAAAGCACTGAGGATAAATAATCATACTAACTTTCCTGAAGGTCCACTGAAAACAAATCTTTCTCATTCTGTTTCCAGAAATGTCTGTATTTGGAAACATTTTTCTCTGAAAAGTTGAAGCTGGGAAATAAATTTGCAGCGGGCTGAAATGAGGTGACTAGTTCCTGAGTGAATGGCTGGAGTGGATCCGTCAGCTCCAATGCTTCCTGACTGGCCCTTCTCAATCCATTAATGTGTCATAATGGGCTTTTGGTTTATTATTTAATTTATTTTAGCATTCCATGCTGCTCACCTCAAGTGTAGTTGTAAGCATGTAGCAGAAATCCTGCCGTTTCTTATGGCTGACATGCTGTAAAGATCGGGCCCATTAAGCTCAGGCTTTCAAAGATAATTCAGTTCAAACTGAAGTTAGGCACTGTTGTTGTCTTTGAAGATGTTTGCAAACTCCTGAGTGGAAACCAAATTGACTTCTAACATGGCTGAAATGCATCATCATGCCTGTGATCCAAGGATGTGTGGGGTTCTGGAGTGGAAGGGTGCCAGATATTCAAGGCTGGCATTTTATTTTGTGATTGTAAAACAAGAAGTGCCTGCTGACCCAGAAAACAGACCCAGCTGCCTGCCAGTTGGGTCACCAAGGAGGTGCTTACCTGGGCCCACCAGCTTAGTAACAGCAGCCCTGTTGGCACTGATAAATGTCCAGGTGACTGGGAAGCACGCAGAATATTTGTTCTTTAGGTAGCATTTTAGGCATCAAAACAAGCTTTTTAGATTCCTTGCTCTTTGGGTGCTGTCTTCTCTCTTTGCTTACAGCAAAGCTTTGCTGCTCTGTCAGGAATGCCCCATTTGAGTTATCAGGATCTGCACTTCTAAACATTCCTGACTTAAAGGAGAGAGGTAATTCTGTGTTTTCAGCCGCCTGCTGGTCCCATATCACCTCACAGGACATCCTTCTCCACTCTTCCTTTAGGTCTTACAAAAAATCCTATTGTCGTGCCCCATTCTTCCCAGATTTATTCAGGAACCCTCTATGAGTACATTCTGGCCAAGTCATCCCACCTTCCTTCAGTCCTATAAGTCTGCTGTCGGGTGTTTTAATTTGTTTAACATATAAATTACATATATTTAACAAATATATTATAAATTACACATATTTAACAAATGTGTAAATTTAAATTTGTTTGCTTCAGCTTTGAAGCCTACCTGCCTTCACTTCCTCTTGCTTGCCATTGTTGCTGCCAATAACATCAGCCTTGTTCCTCCCTTCCTCACTCATGCTTCTCTATGGAACATCTGAAGATGTTTCTTACTAGACTATCCAAGATATTTCCTTCTTTTCAGCTCCTCCTTGTCTCTGTGCTTATACATGTGTAATCCACTATAATATATGGATCTTACTTTTGTTTAAGTAATTTTTTTTAATTAGTTAATTTTTAATTAAGTAATCTTTTTAATCTTACTTTACTCTTGTTTACTATTGCCGCTAATTTCTTTAAACTCCATAATCTTTGTCCTGAACACACCTTTCCTTATATATCCGCTACTTCTAGCATCTAAACAGCCTCAGCAAACTCAGAGACTTATTTGTATGCTTAAAATTAAAGACATTTGTGCAGAAGAACAGGCCAGGAGATAATAACTCATTGCAGAATGAAGCGTCTGTTTTAACATGGATATTTAGAAGTTCCGTCACTTCTGTTGCCATTAATAACTGTCAGGAATGAATTGTGGTCTTCTGTCAGACAGCAGTAATCATTGCAACAGGGTGGTTTATTATACAATTGCAAATGTTGCTGTTGGGGGCTGTCAGCGTTGGAAATTGTTCACTTCCCTGCAGATGCTGGTGGATGTAGCAATGCTGAGAAGATGGTTTGCATACATTTGGCTGTGTTTCACATGGACACGTTTGCGTTGTTGAATCTTCGGTGTCCTTGATGAAGGAAACAAGGCTACACAGACCTTGGGCAACAGAGTCTATTACTTGTTTAACCTTCGTGAAGAGGGCAATTACCTCGCTTGCCTCTACAGAGTGATGACCTCTGTCCTCACACTGTCATAATTGAGAAGGGAAACATCTCTGAGTTTCTGAGTGCTGGAGCTGAGCGATGGGAAGGGTCACAAGGATTGGAAGTGAAAGGCAAGGATCAGCGATTTAGAGGTAGTTATTAATATGCTGATTTACTGTCACTTGAGTCTAAAGAGACTTTTAACGATTGCTTGCCTGTTGCACACTCTTCAAAGTGCTGATTTTTTTTTCCTTAGAAATCTAATTACATTTTAGTAAGATACTTTTTTATTTCCAGATGGTTGCCAACTCATCCCTTGCTCCCATACAGTACTGTAGGTAGAAACCAAAAGTCATGTGTGTTGGTTGCAAAGTTACAACCCCAGTAAATCCTTTAACTGTAAGAAAAAGAGATGTTCTTCCTTTTTCTTCATACACTTCTAGTTCCTTTTAAGTGCTGGCAACAAGGCAAAAATACACGTGGCCTCACCTGAATTATTTAGGAATCTGTAAAACAATGTCAGAGTTTGTAATTGTTAAATAACATTAACATGTTATTTATGTTAAATAACATTAAGAAAATCTGGATTAAATAATTTCATCTTCTGCAGCTTCATGATACAATGCATGGACTAGTCTGAAATCAGAGCATGATGTGACCCAACTCTTGGGGTCAGATTCAATTCCTAACTCTGTCCCTGACTAGATCACATTAATCAAGTCACGGCCTGGCTTTGCTTTGGTTAACCTACAACATAGGGTATAATAAATAACCTATAATCTTGGAGATTTACTGAGAATTAATTATTATTAATGAAATGAAAGACTCCATGATGTGCAGGCTATTTTTATTTATTATAATTCCTTATTATTAATTCACTTGAACTTTAGCAGGTTTTATTACAGGCTTTCTGTGACTCAGATTTATACTTCAATACATTTGTCCTCCATCATGGCTATGCAGTGCCATTATCCACCCTAAAAATTTAATCATTTCAGTCCAAAAAAGGGCAGGGATGTTGAAAGAAAAGGGAATTGTCTCAGTTCATACGCTGGGGCTCTGCCTCTACCTGTGTGTGAAGGCACTTCAGGCTGGATGGAGCTTGGCAGAGTCACAGTGTCCTCAGATACACAGAGCAGTTTGTTTTTGTTGTTGGGGTTTTGGTTTGGTTTTTCCTGTTACCAGATCTTGCTCATATAGCAAGTGATGGTGCACTGTAAAAGCCTGTTTCTACCAGAGTGCCATGGCTGCAGCTATTTTCTGTCGTGGGTGCAGGCTGATCGCTCATGTCTTTCCTCCTAAAGATCTCTGTTTATGCAAGAAATTCATATGGGCAGAGGGAGGGAGGAAAGTACGAGTGTTCAGGGAACTCGGTTTGAAGGAAGCAGACCTGGTACTTACACCTTGCTGCAAGAAGCTGCATTTAGCCATAGCATCTGCTGCTCAGACAGAGCAGAGGTCACCACTGTCTGGGAAAGCTGTTCAGACAAGTTGTTCCCTTCATCTGAAATAAGGAAAAGATGGCAGTTTTAGAGAAGGAAGTTCCTGTTATATTTAATAATGTTATTGTTTTTCCCCCAACTTTAAAGCCATTTCAGTTCCATGTATAGAGCGTGCATCATACCTTGGGAATCCTGGCCTTGACCAAATACACTTCGTGGCACATGGCTGTGATTCTGTACCTTTTCTTGTTTGGCTGTGCAGTGTATCGTTGGCTAAACTTTTGCCTCAACCCTTGAAATGGTGGCCTCCTTGAGAATACTGAACGTATATCCTCATTCAGATAACACACTGCTCAAATAAGGCTGTGTCTTTATGGTTTTGTGAAGCTTCTAGCACACCTTGGAGTGATGCATGACTGGTGATTTAAAACTGAATCAGCTTTATCCCAGAAGAGTGACTCTCACGCAGAACACAGGCACTGACTGCATAGAGTATAACACGATATATACATAACAACATAAAGATTTCCATCCCTTTACTTTCCAGCTGTTACATGCCTGTCGGAGTACGACGACTCTGCCGATGTCGGTGACTGTGTGCAGTGGGCAGGACCTATGCCACCACTTGTACAGGAGTGCCACGTTCCCTGCAAAGACGACTGCACCTTTACCCCCTGGTCTAAATTCACAGTGTGCTCCTTTGACTGTGAATCAACTAGGACTAGGAGACGGTCACTCACAGGTATAATCTTTTCTAGCATTTATCTGATGGTGGTACTCGTGAATAGTATTGCTCAGATATTGACAAAGTGAAGTTGGGGTTTTCGGAAAATCTGGACAGAATAGGGATCATCCTTAATCGATTCTTTTCTTTTAGATCAGATACTGATCTTTGCCTGCTTTGTGCACATGCATTCCAGGATAAGAATATTATAGAGGGACTCAGTGATAGAAAGGCATTTTTAGACATAAACCAAATAAAACAGTGATTGTGTGTTGCGCAAGCTTATCTGACCCATTATTATTCTGCAAATCATGCAGCACAGGAATAAAAATCAGTGTGTTTTTCTGTTTAAGACTGTGAAATCGGGATGTTTAAATCTGGGAGTTTTGTTTTCAGCAGTATCCGGTAGTTCAACAGGGCAAATTAGTACCATGGATAAAGAAAAAACAGGATCATTGAAACATTTTGTTTGATCTTTTATGTATATTCATTAAACACTAGTTCAAACCATTTCATGGAGCACTCTCCCATACTTGCTGTTGTCCTTTGTTGCTCTGTTATTTGAATGCTGACCAAACTGAGAAGCTTTAAAACGCTGTAACATTAATAGTTTGGAACTGCTTGTTTTGTTAGGAGTTGTGTTTTCCCCCCCAGTCCCCGTAACTAAATCAAATTGAAATGAATTATTCTCTTCTCAGAAGGTTTACAAGAAATTTACTGTTATTGTTATCCTGAGCACACATCTTTTCATATTTCTGTGCGATGCCTAAGAGCTATGGTGTAGCTGGCTTGAGTTTGCTCTGTTAACAGAGGTGAAACTTCAAAGACTTTTGCTATGGAATAAAATGCTAACATTGCTGTAAAGATACCTGCCGTGATAATGCCTGGGACCTGAATGGCAGCAAAGCATGGTAGCTACCATTGCTCCTTTCTTAACCTGGCTGCATGGCTCTCTTATTATTTGGTCTGCGTCATTGGAATGATCCGTATTTTTAGTAACTAACTGTTACACAATACAGAGATAGTGGCTTTGGAATGTTTTGGGGTTTTTTTTTCATGACTGTGGCTTGTAAAAGTATGAAGATTTCTCTCTTACATGAAAATCATGATTAGAAAATGCTCTGTTGTTTCTGCCACAGAGCATTTTTAAAATGTTCTTTATAACAATGCCTGTATGGATATTGTAGCAGATATATTCTAGGTCTGTATCAGAACAATTGGTGCCTGACCTATAAAGGAAGCATGAGGCTGTAAGAAGTAAGTACTTAATTCCGTGTAGTTTTAAATCTGAATTTTCTTTATGAACATGTGTTCAAGTTACAAAACAGTATGGTCCTGCCTATCCCCTTTCTTACTCTGATCTACATCAGACATAGATCCATTCAAGTAAGTCGACCACAAATGGTTTCTGATGTTCAGGTTTTGATGTCTGATCTCCTCACCCACGCTGCATCTGTGACCAAACCCACCAAACCCCCTTCCTCTGGCTGGGAAGGAGCTCCTGCTCCCAGCAAAAATGTCCTAACGAGCAAGCAGTGATCATGCAGCAAGTGGCCGGGGTGGCGCTGGGCTGGGGACAGCACGACACCACAGAGAGCAGTGAGGGAGGGCTAAGTGAGACATGGGTTTTGATTTTACTGCAGTTGAAAAGGGGAGGTCGATGAGATTCATACTGACCTGTCTTTGCATAAAAATTCATGAAAATTTGAGCTAGCCAAAAGTCTTGAAGGAATCTCATCCTTGTGCACTCAGTCCAAAGATTTAAGGAAAGTGCTGTTTGGGGAGTACTTCATGCTGCTGAGACTCCTTTATCCATTTTTATTTCACCTTCCTGTAAGCGTTCATGAATTGTATCTCCTCGTTCGACTCCGTGTATATCTGTGCTCAAGTGAATGCTTCAGCTTCATTATAGGAGTTCATTAACAATGTCATTTCATGTGAATCTGCTAATTGTTTGCTAAGTATTTGCTTGCCTCCCACTCAGTTTTTAATAGTATTATTCATTTTACTTTGTAAGTAATCATAGACTCTACATATAAAATTAGTCATTACTTAAGAAGCAAAAGACTTATTACGGAACATATCAAAATTCAAAGTCTTTATAATCAAAACAGCTTTTAGGTAAGTCTTCAGTTAATTAATACAGTCAGTTAATTCACTGTAATGTGGAAACAATGTATTTTCTGTAGAAAGGCTTTTTTTTTTTTAATGTTTCATGTAGTGTTCTTGTGTGTAGCATATACTACCTGAGAGCATTTAATCAGATAATATTTGTTAGTGTTAGACAATGCTATTTAATTGAAGGATTTATGTCCTTGAAAATTTGTGCAGTGACATTTTTAATAGTATTTTCTAAAGCAGTCTGTGAGGATGACATAAATATCACCGTCGCTAATTCTAAAGCTAACTCTGTGAAGAGTATGGGATGAATGTCACTTTCGCCCTCAGAGTAAGGCTTTCACAGTAACTTCATTAGAGGGAGGATTCCTACAAAACAGATGGCAGGGCAAGCTGGAAAAGAAGTGTCGTATAAATGTGAGATTATTAGCATCCTTACCTATGTCTCATGTGCTTCATGTAATAATGGCAAAACACGGGCAGGTCCCAAATTCCCATGTTTACTAATACGATGCAGAACGTGGAGCTTGTGCGTATATACTGAGCTTGTGGCTTCTGTCAGCTTGTCAAACATAAAATGCTGGGAATGCCACTAGAGAGCTCCCAGTCTATTTAAAGCCTTTTAAAAGACTTTCCTTGAAGTATGTGGAGCTGTACCTCTTACACCTTGCCTGAATTTGCTCATAAATACACACACACACACACACACACAAAAGAAAAGTATACAAAGATGCCAGCACTGTTTGATTTCTTTGTGTTCATTATCCCATTGTGCTGGCAAATTTCACATTCCCCAGAACTCTGGAAATACAATTTTGAAAGAGCTGGTGCTTGAAGGACAGTGATATTAAGGGTCTGCGATGGGTGCCCTTGTCTTTGCAAGTCTGTGTTTGTATGCAGACAGGTATTAATGACAGCCAGCTTGTGCTCCTGCAGACATGTGGTGTAGTGACTCTTGGTTCTAGGTGAGAAAGAGGGTTGTTGGGTTATGTAGCTTCCTTCTTGGTTTTAGTATTTTATTTGTGTACAATACCAGAGAGAAGACACTTCTGTTGGGATCAAATGTTTAAAACCACCTTTGCAGAAGTATTTTCAGTGTGTCCAGGATCCTCAAGGAACATTTTGAGGCGGGGATACAGATGTGGTTTGTCAGTGAAGATGAGTTCTCCCCTCTGTGCAGATGCCAGATGCAAAGACATCCCTGAGCTCAGACACGTAAAGATCGCTCCACGTCATGTTGGCTAACCCATGCCAAGAAAAGCATCGATTTTCTCTTTAGAGGCTGTAAACAGACCTTTGTTCCCTGGAGTAGCTGTAGGGATGCAGGGAGCATGAATTCTCTCCTTGACATTATCTCTCCTTGTACCGGGGACCTCTTCTTACACCTACAAGTCCTCCAGGAAGAGGGCATGGGGAGTGCAGTTGAAGAGGGCTACACTGCAGGTTTATTTGAATGCTGCAGCTTCCTGAAGCTCCCGAACAAGCCTTCTTTTTAAAACCTGTTGAAGCAATAGAACAAAAGAGAACATTAAACCAAATGTAACCATTGAAATGCTTTCCAGACCTAATCATTTACTGAGGATTATCTTCCCTGCTTTCTTCAAAGTACAGTTTGTGTGCAGAGTGCATCTTTTACTAATTTGTAAAGTAGCCTCAAAGGAGAAGTTGTGGCTAATGTAGAGTCCTCTGGAAGTTGTCTTGGCAACCATTGATTGCGAGCAAATAGAGGCAAAACAATCAATTTATTTTCATCAGATAATTAGCAAAAGATAATATTATATAAAATTACAAAGCATTTTCTGGGTAGACTGTTACTAGAGTAAGACTTTGTATTTCCTTCTTGCCCTACCCATCAAAATGGTATTTCCAAGTTCTCTGGTTGCCCCTGGAGATAAATACGTTACCCTTGCACTCCAGAGCACTGGCAGCAGCTAATAGATGCTTCGGAAATGCTCCTGGATATTAACATTCAGATTGTCTTGGTTCTAATGTGTTGAATTCATGCAAGTATAAGTAATATGACGTGTTGTTATCAAAAGTAGCAGATGTTAAGCTAACAAACAGATTTCTGTGGTTGGAACAGGGCGAAGCAGAAAGCGAGACAAATGCCAGAATACAGAAGTTTATCCTCAAGTTGAAACAGAGCTGTGCCCCTGCGAGGTGTTTACCGCCCAGCCCCATGGAAATTGGTCCGACTGTATCCTTGGAGGAGTTACACCTGAGCCACAGTTGGGAACACGATCCCACGGAGATGCCAAGGAGTGCGGCCAGGGTGTGCGGCTGCGAGCTATTGCCTGCTACGATAAGACCGGCAGGCTCGTGGAACCGTCTCGCTGTAGCAGTTCGGGTAAGGAGATCTGAAAAAAAGCATGTAAATAGCCCTGATGCTAAGCACAATTATCCACTCACCACTTCATTGTGGAGCCTGTCATAGGTGTGTACCTGTGTCCTCACTGGAATGGCTTTCTCAGGGTGGCTGTGAGTGTTGAACGCTGCTCTTCTAATATCTTCTTACTGCACTTAATACTGAGGCTTTCCTCAGTATAAGGGTCTGTTGGCATTTCTACAGTGGAAACAAAGTGGAGGAGGGCTAAAGTCAGCTATGCTGTCAGAACATCAGAGGCATTTATCCGTCTTAAAATCCCATAAATGTATAAGGATAGGAGAAGGTATATTTCAGTTAGCATTTTGTTTGAACTTCCTACTTCACCTTTTAGTGTTTATCAATTTTTTATTTCTTTTCCCTAAATTTGGAGGTTTGTACGGTTGTTTCCAGTGAATGAATCAGGAATTTCCTTGAGGTAATTGTATATAATTACAAAATCATTGTGATGTCACTCACACCCAGTACACATGACTTTCAAGCAGTCTCCTCCTTGCAATTTTGTGCTGGTCTCAAGCTCAGATTGACAGGCAGCATATAGTCCAACGTCACTGCTTCCTGGGGCTCTGGGCTTTGGTTCTCTGCTTGTATTTCACATATAATGAGTAGCCTCTATCAAGCAGCAACAAGGCAATATCAGAAGTATTGCAAGGAGGAAATGTCATTCCATCTGGATTTTTTCTCCCAGTTTTGAGGTTTATTGCAATTATTGCACTAAATCAATTCACGGACAAAAGCCCATATCTTAGGGGCAAATTCTGTACCTACTCTGTCCCCAAACCACTACAGTCTGACCTACAGTCAGAAAGCTTAGGGCAGCACGCAGTGTGATGTAGGTTGGAAGACTGCTGGTGAGCTATATGATGGCAGTGGGAAAAATGAAGTCTCAGGAGGAGATTAAGTAATATAACGGGAACCACTGATGTTTCTGAGTATATGAGGGAGCAGAGAAAGGTGTGGGGCTGCTCTGTGGGGGGGTCCTTGGGATGAGGATCAGCAGCCTGAGCTGCATGTAATAAAAGGGGGAAAAACCCCACCCTGATGAAGTGATTCAGTCCTGGAGTGAATTCCTCTCACAGCTGTTGATGGCTGTTCCAGCCGGCTGCACGGATTCATAAAGCAGCTTTCCGCGGTTTGTGTTTCAACAATGTGCTGTTATACCAATTGATTATGCCTCTGTGGCCCATGAAGGAGGAATGCTATACCTTTCCCCCACAACACTACCTATTCTTTTGCAAAAAGGGAGCTGTTGGGTTTGGAAAGGTGGGTTTGCCTGTGTTGTGACTTGCTCTTTTGAAAAACTCAGGGGTTTTATCACTATTTCAAAAGGAGGTTGTCTATGCGTGGGGCTTTTCTGAATAACCTTGAAGCTTGTTTTCTGTCACTGATATTTATGTGGCATTTTTAATGGTTTGGCTCCTCTTGGGAGGCAGTAGGGAGTGGTAGCTCAAGGGGATTATTGCTGGCTTTCTTGTCTTCAGCTTTTTATCTGAGCAGAAATTATTGCAATGCATCCCTGGCAGAGGACCCATGTCAGAGCCCAGAGGGGCAGTCAGTACCTATTGTATGCCCTTCCTCCTGCACTTGATGTGCACAGTGCTCTGAAGACCTTTATGTTTGGAAGTGGGATGTAAAGGAGGGGTGTGATGCAGTCCACCTTCTGCCCCATACAAGTTCCCCTAAGGGTGAGCTGTTAATGTCCAGCCGGAAGACCTGGGATGTATAAGCTACTTGTTCCCCAGTGTTGAACACCTCCTGTTCCCCACAAGGCAAGTGGGGAAGCAGCATTGCCTCATTCTCCAGAGGACACAGTGGATATTTGAGTGAGGTTGGGTGTAGAGCACCCAAAAGTGGGCAGAAAGGTCCACAGGTACCACTTCCATCTCTTGGGACCTGCCTTCCAACCAGAGTGGTTAAGTGAATATAAGCCTGGTGTTTATGGTCCCTAGAGCTGTCAGCTTTCAAAATGCACTTCTGAACACATTATTGAATTAGTGATAGAAACAAATCATTATCCAATTAATAATTAGCAGAATGTTATTCAACCATAATAGAGAAGAGCAAATTACAGAAGCATACAGAATTGCTAAACCCTGTGAAACGATTCATGAGGGGTTTTTTAAAGCAGCTCAGTTTGTCTTGTTCACAATTAGTATCAGGTGACCTTTTAACATTTGCTAGCTAACTGTATTTATGGCTAATTAAGCCACTGCCTTATATATATTGCATGCCAATCACTGTGCTATCTAGGCATTGCTCTTGCTTTATGAGCTGGAGGACTAAGCCGTGATCCTCTTCTCTTTCTTTCAGGTCTTCTGACTTGTCTTTGTTTCCTGCTCTTTTCCTTTTGCAGGACAGTGCTCTTCTTTCCCTTGAACCATGACAAAAGTGAGAAGTTTGTAAGACTTAAACCTCAGTTCTTTGCTGGGTCCTTTTGAAGAACTTTTAGAAAGTATAGAAAGACAGATGTTAGGATACAAACCTTGCCTTAGGAGTAGATCTAAGTTTGTCCCAGGCTTAATAATGCCATGAGTACAAGGCATCGGACAATAAAAATGGTTTGGAATAGGTCAGTTTAACTTTTCTAGAGAGCAAATGGTGGGCTCTTTTTCACTTCCAAAAACTGAAACCTGGCTGTGGAACTCACCACTCCAGGAGGATTTAGTTCACCCAAGTCAGCATGACTTACTGTGTGAATGTATCATAGTTATCAAGGGAATGTGCCGTGAATTTGAGTCTATTGTCAAAATTAATCACTGCTGGGAGGGGTTCAGGATCTGAGGCCCGGCTTTTACACTGAGCTTTGTGAGCAATTCTGCATTTGCAAAACTAATAAACCAAAAAAACTCCACGCCATTAAAGTTTGCTAATCTGTGTTTGTCAGCAGCCCAGACTCCAAGTCTCCCAAGCCTTTTATCTGCAAAGACGTTAACCCTTTAGGTTTTTTTCATGACTGGCTTTTGTGATTAGTGTATGGCTTTATTTCAGTGATAAAGTAGTTTTCCTTGGTAGCCCACCCAATAATCATAGAATCATAGAATGGCATGGGTTGGACGGGACCCCAAGGATCATAGAGCTCCAACCCCCCTGCCACAGGCAGGGCCACCAACCTCAGGCCTGGATCTACACAAGGTTGCCCAGGGCCCCATCCAACCTGGCCTTGAAGCCAGGAAATAAGCTGAGGAAACGAATGACCTGCGGTTTCCAAATTGAGCTAATTCTTCTTTCTTGGATTTGATGCACTTTTCCTTCCTTTACTTTTTAAATGCAGATATGAAATTATGGATAGAGGTAGCTATATTGCAAAAAAGTAATTGATAATTCACTTCAGTTTGTCTTCCCATCAGAAGACTAGGTTATATTTCATTCATCTCACTGCTAGTCCAGAGGGTCTCCATACTCTAGTTGGTGTCTGGAGCATCCTCTGTGGGCGTGAGATTGTCTTCTTAATTGCAGTTCATCCGCTTCTCAATCTGACATCTGAGTTCCTCATACTATTTTTGAATTTCCACCTCCTTTGTTTTGAATTATTTCATGTAGTTCCTTTGCCTTGCTTTCTTGCGTGCTGTGCCAACAAGGTTTGTTGTTTGGGTTTTTTTTTTTAATCTTAGAGGAACATAGGGGTGCCTCATCTGTTCCAAATCAAAGGCGGGAGTTTTTTGTGCTCGTGCACAGAGGTCTGCTTTTGATCCGACGGGCAATTTATGGAAAGCAGGAATTTGTGAAGAGCGCTTATGCTATTCAAATTCTGCTGTGCTCTCAACAACAGGAACCTGGAAGAAAGACACAACAGACAAATAGATCCAGCCTTTAAATCACAGAGCCGTTAGCTTCAACCTACAGTCACCTTAAAAAAGCTTTAATTATCTCTAAATTTATGAAGGGCACGGCAGGGATGCTAGTATACCTCCTTCTCAGCAGCACAGTGTTTTGTTGTACGTGGTTTAGTTGCAGGTGGACAAATCAAAGAGGACGGAGGTTGCTCAGAGGGTTCCCTGGCACCTGCCGATGCAGGGTTGTCTCTCGGTTCCTCCCAGTCAGGTTGACATCACGCTGCTATGGGGAATGCTGCTGGCAAGGTCACTCCTTGAAAAACATTGGCTTTAGTCCCGAATGAGTGGGATTAGCAAAGAGATGCACCAGTTAAAAATTTTGGTGATGTGAAAGCTCAGTAGTGTTTGCGGTTGCTGGAGGGATGCTCCCTGCTCCAAGGCACATCAGGGCGGTGTGTGCCAGCAGTGATGCTGCTGCCTTGGTCCTAATGAGCTGTGTCCCCAGTGCTGAGAGATTTAGGGCAGTATGCAAAGGTCATGGATCAGAAGTTTCAACTCCTTCTGCTGGAAACCAGGTAGTATCAAATCTCATGAGATTTGATTTTCTGAAAGGTCAGCCAGGTGCAGCGCTGTATTTCCACCCGGGATTTATGCTCCCTTACGTTAAAATCCTGGCCACCGGCTTGATCGACATTGTGTGACCTACCTGTGTGTTAACAGAGTCCTGCTCCGAAACGCTTCAGTGTGCAAATCCCTGCTCTGTTTTTTTTAGGAGAAAAAGAGCTACTGTCAGGTAGCTTTCAGTCACTACATTTTAATAATCTTTTGGCAAAATGATATTTGTCTATGTCAAAAAAATGTAAGCAGAGCTTAATAGGTTAAAGAAACATGACCTACGTTTTATGATGGACTGAGAGCAAAACTTACCTTTTCTACAAGGTAGCAATTTTTTGGGGAAAAAAAAGCTACTGAATATGTGCTGCTTTATTTTTGAAAGTGTTCTGGCATTTACTGCACTGTACAGTTTTCCATATCCACTAAATTGTATTTTGAAGAACAAAATTTTTGCTGAAATCCCTGATTTAGCTTAAATTCTGAAGATTTAAAGAAAATTCACCTGTATTTTTTGAAAATATTTCTAAGCACCTAATTTCATTCTTGGTCTAAATGAAACTGTCTAAATTTCATTTTTTAGCGCAGTCCATTAATCCAGTGAGTTCTAGTTCTAGGTGGTTTCTGTACTTCCATAAACAGCATCCAGAAAGCATCTTACAGATGAGGTATCATTTCTGGAGACCTTGGTCTTGACGGCTGTATTTTTTTCTCAAGGAACAAGGACAACCTTGCCTTGACTGTCCTTATCCCAGCTTCACACCCCACATGTGAACAGCCTTGGGATGTTGCCTCCTCCCTGTGAATGTGGCAGTGGTTGGTGGTTAATGACAATGTCTAGACTCTATATTCAGACCACCCTATCCTTCTTCTGGCATTTGGGTTTAATTAACAGGGTACTCATGTTCCTCTCCGTGGTGTTCCCTGTGTGTCTCTAGCATATATGTCTGTGGTCTTTTTGTTGCACAACAACAAAAAAAAAGTATATTACTTCCCAGGACCAGGGTTTCCAAAGACTGCTTAAGGAAAGGCTTTCAACTAAAAATTCACTTTCCTTTCTTCCCATCCCATCCCCTGGCAGGGGAGTTTGAGTGGGTCTGGATCCCAGGAGGCTGAAAGGCATTGCCAGCTGCAGACAGGGCTGTCCTACGCTCGCATCCCCGCTTCAGGACTCTCCAAAGCCACTGTCACCTTTGTCAGGTTTTCTGCTATCTCAGAGCTAAATTGGTTCTAAATTTAGCCCTGAAATCCTGGCTGGATTCTCCTCTGGACCTCTCTCTGGCATCTCTGCACGTCTCCTTGGGTGCGAAGTGACACTGTTAATTACAGCTGTGGCTGCCAGGGGAGCTGTAAACGCGGAAGCAGAGCCCGTAACGGACCTGCCCTCCATTTCTTGTTTGACTGCAGGATTTTTACATATTGCTCTCACAACAGTGCACAAAGAACATTGATTTATTCCTTATCTTTCCTTTTTTTTTTTTTTTCAAAGTCTGTTTGCCATTAGAAAATTTGGCCACAGTTCTTCTTTCCTGGATGTTAAAAGAATTGAAATTGGATCAGAAGACGACTGTTCAGACATTTGCTGTTCTCTATGGTGGGTGGGTTTTTTTCTTCCTGGCAACAGAATCAAAGTTAAAAAACTATCAAAAAATGTTATTTCTGAATGGGTCAAACTGGCTATCAAAGCAGCTTATTTAAAGCAAGGTAAGACGTCCCCTGAGGCATTAGTACATTGAAATGCACGTTCTTCTAGATATTTATTTTCTTACAAAAGTAAGCATGCATCTTATGAGGAAATATCCAGAAGATGAGGTATTTGAGCAGTATCCTCTGTAAATGCTGCATTTAATCATAGCAATGTCTGTTGTTACTCCTTGACTCTAAATACAAATCTTTTTTTCCCAAATTTCTTTTATGCCTTTTGCTGCATTCCATAAGATGACCCTTTGGCAGAGGCAGCAATACCAGACTATGTGAAAGAAGAATTTTTTTTTTTACTAACCTCAAACTGGTTTTCTTGTGTTTGAGTCTCACCACCAGCCTCTGCTTGCCGAACCACCTTTGCCCATCCTTGCTCATGTTACATGCCTTTTGTTTCTATTATTAGGCTCTATCAATTTTTCTCTGTTTTTGACAGGTTGATTAAAGCTCTTCCATGAGTGTTGGGTACATTTTTAGTGTAGAAATACTTACTTGGGGTAGAAAGAGTCTATTGGAGATGTAGGAGAGCTTGGATAGCAAGTTCAGTGATCTACTGCCCTGATTTCTGCAGTAGGCCATCATAAGAGTATCTGAGATGCGTCCTGTCTCGTTGGCCTTAACACATTTGTCACAAATATAGTTCGTTATGAAGCAAGGCTCTAATAAAATGTTACCATATAAAGATAGATTTGGAATTAACATTTTTCTCTCCCCCTGTGTCATTCCATTTAATCTGTTACATTGGAAGTACAGAGAACTACCACTTTGGCCTAAGCCTTTCATGAATTATGTACTCCGGTGTTAAGACCTCTATACTTTTCTGCTCACAGAGAACTTCATGATCCCTTTGAGACATGTGTAGCTGTACTGGGAAGGGACATGTACTGATGGTAGTTGATGGGATTCCTCTCGTGTCTTACATGGATTTTCTTTTTCCCAGTGTTTTTTAATCCGATTGCCTTTTATGCAGCTCTGAGCAGGACTTTCAGGCAAGTAAATGGAAGACAGATCATTTTAAAGGGGAAGGTCATGATACCTTGTTTTGTACTGCTGGTAGGGAGCTCTGTGGCAGTTGGACTTAGGCGTTTGAGTGGAGCTCAGTGAGTGGTAAGGGGCTTCACGTCTGAAGAATTACAAGGATCTTTGGACTCAACATCACGAGTTTCTTCTTGTATGGAACAAGAGTCCTACCAGAAGATTAATTCCACTTCTCACACGCAGGAGAGTAACAGCAGATTGGCATGGAGGATTGTAAACACGCTCAGGTGACTGTGTGTAGAAAAGCACATGTATCGTACTGATTGCTGAGACTTTTGTGTTGGACTAGTAGAAGGACAACATAGACCTCAGATAGACCTAGAGACACCCCTTAGATTCCTGCCTTGCTATGGGAAGGATCAAAGCACAGTGGTAAACCACACCCACATGACTCCTTGAAATACAGGCAAAACCAGCGGGCTGGGTGATCCTGTAGCATGGACCAAGCACCATGGTTCTCGCTTGTGTGCCTCTGCCTGGGAGCTGCTTTGGGATCCCCTGGTTGCCCAGGTAATGAACATAAACTTACTCTTTGTGTTTCCTTTGTGGTCGCGCCCACGCCCTGTGCCAGCTTATGAGTAGGCCAACGTGTGAATAAAGTGAGCTGACTGCCAGAGCAGTGGTGAATTTGCTTAGGCACCACAGACAGCAATGAAAGTAGCGTGATGGTGGGAGATGGGCACGCAGTGGATATTTGGGGCAATGGCCTCAAGTTGGAGCACAGAAAATTCCACACCTATACGTGGAAGAACTTTTTCACAGTGAAGGTGACGGAGCCCTAGGACAGGCTGCCCAGGGGGGTGTGGAGTCTCCTTCTCTGGAGATATTCAAGACGTGTCTGGATGCCGACCTGTGTGACCTGTCCTAGGGAACCTGCTTTGGCAGGGGGATGGACACGATGATCTCTGGAGGTCCCTTCCAACTCCGACAATTCTGTGAATCTTTTAAGGTGTCTGCTGTAGTTTGCTTGATCAAAGAGTTTGGGAGACCAACTTAGGAATATAGCAGCAGCTGAATTTAGAAGATTTGAGGAAATGAGCCTGAATTAGGAAAATGTGGGTAAAATTAGACATCAGCTTGGTCTGCTCTAAGCATTATCATAATGATGAGTTAATGGGAATTTATCTTACCTTAGTCTATTCCTGAGTCTGAGATATACTTTGAGATCTCTCTGTCCTCCAAGTTTTGCGGATGAGGATGGTGTAAATTAAGTCACTGAGAGCTTCATTGGCAAAGCTTCTAATATCCCTCGCTACACAGAGACCCCTCTGTGAACTCTTGCATCTTTCTTGTGTTTGGTAACATGGAGGAGCAACTGTTTAAAATCATATCGTTTGACAAGATTGCTCTCTGCTTCTGTCTGAATTCACTGAAGTCCTCCAGCCAAGGAGATTGCCCTACACACCCACAGTGCTCCAAGTAACCCTGCAAAATTGAAACAAAAGTCTATCAGGAATTCAGTACCTCGGTACTCTGTGCTGTGGCCTGCTAACATCACAAAAGCATCCTTTTTCCACCTCAAGGTTTTCCATCTTCTAACAGAGTTGTGCTGTTCTCCCTTTGCCTAAGCTGTGGAAAACCTTACTCAAAATTCCCTTCCCATCAGATATTTTGGACTACCACAGCCCTGTTTAAGAAGGCCTGATGCCTTTGCATCCCTGCCTCAATAGCAAGGTGACCTCTAATTGCAGGATGAAACTCCTCATCAGAGCAGGCTGGACCTTGCAGCATCTACCTGTGCTTGGAAAAGCGCTTGCGGATCTCCCTAATGTTGGTAATGGTTAGTGGCATCTTTAAAACAGTGCTGGTATAATTACAGCCTGTAAGTTAGGTTTCTCATTCAGTGTCAGTGAGATGAGAAGAAATCAAGGCAGTGTATTGATTTAAATGTATTGATCTGCGGGGTCGCAGTGCCACTTGCCTCCCGTGATGGTGGGGAGGAGGGAGGCTGCGGGGGTCGCTGCAGGCTCAGAAACTTCTCCATGCCTTCTCAGTGCCCGTGTGACCTGTGTTTGAGTGTGGAGGCCCTTACGCTTGGTAATACCTCTCTGATTTGTAAATCTTGTAGTGTCAAGAACATACAAGTAAAGAAAAAAAGAAAAAAAATCTTTTTTGTGCACTTATGAGCTGTCGTGATAACACAAATTACACATAGGTCAAGTTGCTTTGTGTTTGTTTCTTCTGCAGAGTCCTCTGGTGGGTTATTTTGTCTGAAGTAAGAGCAGTATGATAATGCACAAGTACCTGCTAATTGTCAGGGCACAAGGAAACGCCTCAACGTTTCCCATTCTGTACAGTGGGGAACGATCCTGTTGTCCAAGGAATGTTGTCTGATTGAGGCCTGTTTGTGTCTTGGGGTCACAGCTTGGCAGCTGAAATGAGGTGGCATATTGTGTTGACAGAGCCTGACATCTTGCCTTTAGGAACTGGCAGAAAGATGCTCTCCTCAGAGGGCTCCAAACTCTGAAATTGAGTTCCTTAGTGTGCTCCAACAGAGCCTGAAACCATTGACCTTGAGGCCGTATATGATTTACTGATAGGGGCGGATATTTTTGGTGACATTTGGAGGCAGCTTTCTCCCAGTGATGGACCCTTGGCTCTGGAAGACACTTTCTCGCCTGGTCCAAATTGCCCAAGTCTATATTGATCTTCAGAGCGCTCTGCAATGCACATCTATTTTCAGAGCTGCTGTGCAATTGGGCCTCTGAGAGAAGTCAGATGTAGGAGAAAGAGGGAAGCTTGACGCTTTGTGGACAATTTAATTTTGTCTTCGTGATGTATTACGGAGCTGTGTTCAGCCTTAAAAAAAGCCTTGTTTTATTATATCAAGCTCATAATAATAATCATAATAAACAACAATCTCAGGTTTGTTTTTACATACAGGCTAAACAATTAAAGTTCAGTGGGATGACTTTCCAGATATATAGAAGATGATGTAATTGATAAAGAGGAGGTGGAGGGGTGGGGGTGGAAGCTATTCAGTTTTGTTTGGACAAAGCAGATGATTTTCCCAGTGGCAGGGTGATGAGCAAAGGATATAGAAAAACGCAGCTGAGCTACTGCCCTGACTACTATTGATCCCAGTGGATGATTTTTTTTATTTGAGTAAGGACTTAAGAACTTAAGATGTCAGGGCTTCCGAGCAGGCGGCCCGGCCCTTTGTGGCAGGGGAGAAGCCAGCCCCAGGAGGAGGGAGAATCATTTCCACAGCCCAGACAGATTTGTGCAGTGGATTTCTGCATTGAAAGTTCCCTGTGAGGTGAACCTACACTCAGAAGTCCTCTTTATTCATGCTCTGAAGGCAGCAGATGAGTCTCTTCTCCGGAAGACTTTGAGTTGTGCGGCAATCAGTTACAAGGAATGTGCTAATTAATTGTGATTTCTTGTTTTAGTTAAAATATCAAATATATTAAATATTGCAGTTTTTGCGTAACTCAAAGTGTAAGCTTGCAAGATCTTCAGGGAAGAAAACTGTAATGCAAAAATGAAAAGAAATTAGGAATTGTAATGCAAAGTCAGCATCAACCCAGCTGCCTCGTCAGGATTTACAGAGACTGTGAAATTGAGCAATAAAACCAAGCTTTGGATGAATTTCAATAACAATAATGTTGAGTTAAACTTACCAGCATTTTTTACAAGTCCTCTCTGGTCTATTTAGAATCTATAATCTGTCTGCTACGAGATAATGAGAGCGTGTGCCTCTGTTGAGAAGAACAAGTGGGAATAAATTAGCCGAGGGTCCATTATTTTGAGCTTTGCAAAATATTTGATGTGAAAGTTATTTTTGCTGGGTTTTTTGGTTGTGCATTTACTCGGTGCATTCATTAGATTATCTCTTAAATTTCCCAGCTAGCAAACTAATAATGCATAAAATCTCTGAAATCCTTGCATATTAAAAAAAAAGAAAAGATTAAACATTTGTTCCATGGCAATATTACATCCTTTTAAAATGTGACTGAAGTTTTTAGCAGCTTTAAGACTCCGAGACTTATTCCGCTTAGTTTCATTCAGTTAATAATGTTCTCCCTTCACAGAATCACTAGGTTGGAAAAGACCTTTAAGATCATCGAGTCCAACTGTTCCTGGACTCTACTAAACCATATCCCTAAGTACCTCATCTACCCTTTTTAAACACATCCAGGGATGGTGACTCAACCCCCTCCCTGGGCAGCCTGTTCCAAATCTGGACAACTCTTTCAGTGAAGAATGTTTTCCTAACATCTAATCTGACCCTGCCCCGGTACAGCTTTGTGCCACTTCCCCTTGTCCTGTCACTTGGCTGAAGATACCATCTCCCACCTCTCTACAACCTCCTTTAGGATGCAACCTCCTTCCTTTATGCAGGATTTAAGTGTTTGGACCTGGATCGCTTAGGAGGAGGTGCTCCCATTGGAGCTTGTGATCTCCAGGGGCTTTGGTCATCCTGTGGCACATTGGGAAAGCCCCAACCATGGAGCTATGAGCAGCTGGTGGAGTTGGTCTCTTAACTGAAGTATCTGCTTGATGCTGAGTTTTAGCCTGAGTTAAAACATGAGGTTTGCTTTATCAGAGATCCCAAAGCTTCACCTGAGCAGAATCTGGCTCACCAAGTGCCATGGTCCACTGGGTCTCCCTTATAAAGTCTTTAGCTATTAGACTTTTAGCACCGCCTGGATTTACTGGTGTTATTCTACATATTTTACAGTCACTAACCAAATGAAAGTAAATATTAATTACAAAATTAATCAATTTATATATATATATTTTTCTCCCCCTTTGGTCTGTGTAATTAGAAACATTTCTTCTGGGTCACTCTCCACTCTGCTGCTGCCTTGCTTGTTAAAGGGTGACTTCTTTTAGCCCATAGACTCCCAGGGAAATTAGTGGTGTTATTACCACTGTCAGCTGTGGTGATGCACAGAACTCTCCCTCTCACAGTAATGACCTTGAGTTTTACGAAGCACCTCAAGGTTTACTGACGAGGGTAGAACGACTAGAAGTTTGTTAATTGAAATGATGAAATATGTTAGAGAGGATACAAGTGCATTTAAAGCCAATTCAATTAGAAGGGCATCTGTTTGCAAAGCTGCTGAAGTGTTGGTGGTTTTTGAGCTGCTTTTAAGTCAGCCTCTTGGAATCCCGTTGGCACTTCTGTTTAAGGCTTGTACAGACCTTACACCTGCAGCAGACTGATCATTTGGAAGTGCAAGAATTAGGTGGATGTTGGTGTCTTACAGGAGCTTGGCAGTCTACTAATCGCCTGCTTTTCCCACTGCTGCCTGTTTGTGAATGTAGAGGGGGGTGTGGACAGACGCTGCAGCCCCTCACTGGCTGTGCCTGCGGTAATATGTACAGTGTCTTGTGTAGGTGGGAAAGAAATTACTTTACTGAAAAACTCTATCCTGCGGTGCGATCCACATACAGGCTTGTGTCAGAAATAGTGTGCCCAGTAGGTCCAAGGAGGTGATTGTGCCCCTGTACTCGGCATTGGTGAGACTGCATGTCAAGTGCTGTGTCCAGTTCTGGGCTCTTCACCATAAGTAGGACATTGAGGAGGTCCTTGAGTGTTTTTAGAGAAGGTCAGCCAGGCTGTGAAGGGGCTGGAGGGCAAATCTTATATGAGGAGGAGCTGAGGGAGCTGGGGATGTTTAGCCTGGAGAAGAGGAGGCTGAGGGGAGACCTTATTGCTGCCTACAGTTACCTGAAAGGAGGTTGTAGGGGGTGGGCAATGGTCTCTTCAGCCAGGTGACAGGAGATAGGACAAGGGGAAATGGCACAAAGCTGCACCAGGGCAGAGTCAGATTAGATGTTAGGAAAACATTTTTCACTGAAACATCTATCAGGGCCTGGAACAGGCTGCCCAGGGAGGTGGTTGAGTCACCATCCCTGGATGTGTTTCACAGACGTATAGATGAGGTACTTAGGGGTATGGGTTAGCAAAGGACAGGAATGGTTGGACTTGATGATCTTAAAGGTCTTTTCCAACCTAGTCATTCTGTGATTCATGTGCTGCTGACACCCACCAGCCCATCACCATCACCCTTTTGCCTTGGCTCTTTTGGGCTGCACCAAAAAAATGGGACCAGAGTAAATAGTTTTTGTGCTGTGTATTTGAGCCTCTGACACCTACCAGACCCTCATCCTCACTTGATTCATCTACCTGCTATTGCTTGGTCTGTTGGGCTGCACAGAAGAGATGAGTAATGATTGCTACAGCATGTGTTTGATCCTTCCCAGTACATCCTGTGTAATCATAGAATCATTTAGGTTGGAAAAGATCTTTAAGATCATTGAGTCCAATCGTAAAACTGTGGGTGCTTTGTTTCTTCTAGACACTTTAGAGAAGAGACTCCATTTGTGGCTTGTAGAGCAACAAGCATGTTGTTCTTAATGAATAAATAATAGTAAAATGAGCTGTGCAGCCTGAGTAAGTGTTTGTTCATCCTGTTACGTTGGCAGTGTCTCAGTACTAAAACAATGGCACTTAAACATAGAAAAGGCTTATTTGATCATCCAGCTCAATTTTTCCTGCCAATTCAGGACTATTCCCAGTAGTGTGTTTCAAAGTGCCTGCTTCAATATCCCATGCACCAGTGTTCCAGTCTCTACCTCCTGTGACTTCTGTGTGGGCAGGTTCAGCTCCTGGGGCATTCAGGGGCTTGCTTCTGGTTCAGGTAGGACAGAAGTTCTCATCTGGTTTTGTGAATTAAATGAGCTTTATTTTTACAGTATTTGAGATTTTGAGGATTAGGAAAGAAAAGGTTAAAGGAAGCTTCAAGATATAAGAATGTATGGAAAGCAGGCTGAGCAGGGCTGGGGAGAAGACACCATCTTTTTCCATAGAAGGTCTTGGAAACTCTAAGAATTTTGGTACCAGGTTCTGCAGAGGACAGAAAAAAGGGGAATGTGATGGATGTGCAAGGTGCTTAAGGATGACACTGACAAAACCAGCTGAGTAAACTCAACCTTGAGTTGGTCTCCCCACACTGAGCAGGAGTAACTCAGAAATGTGTTTATGCTGCTTCCTTTGTTCGCATTCTGTTCTGGTGAGAAGTATTTCTCTGGATAATAGCCTGAATGTAGAATTCTTTATTAATAGCTTGTTTTAATAGCATATCTCCCTTGTGATTCTTGTTTTGTTTTGCATTATGCACCGTGCCAATACTACATGTTTTCTGGGAATGCCAATACTTGGATTATTGTGGATATCCAAACGGAAGTCTTCTCAACCCCCTGACAGTGGCAAGCCGTCGCTTGGCCCCTACAGAGGAAAACAAATA
This sequence comes from Zapornia atra, assembly GCA_013400835.1. Classification (NCBI taxonomy): domain Eukaryota; kingdom Metazoa; phylum Chordata; class Aves; order Gruiformes; family Rallidae; genus Zapornia; species Zapornia atra. The sequence continues at coordinate 468,337 of VZTU01025858.1, forward strand.
CCCCATTCTCAGAGGCAATGGATTAGCTGAGTGCAACGTTATTTGCTAATTTCTTAAATAGATAGACATAAAGGCTTTCTCTCTGAGCAGAGAGGATATATCACATAAAGATTTTTTGGAGGGAAGTTTTTTGTTGAATGAAAATTCTGATCCCTGAGTATCTCAGGAGAGGATTGACCTCAAGTGACTGAGAGAAGAATTAATGGCAGCCTGTGAGAAGAGCTTGAAAGTAAGTCGTGTTCTCATTTTGTTTCTGTAGTATTGTTCGATATGGAGAATTGGCTTCCTCTGGGCAGTATGGTAATTTAATGCTCCATTAGCTGGCCATTATTTGTTTATACTTAATGTAATTTAGAAATATGGGTGAGGAAACTCAAAAAGTAATAAGCTGGCCTCTTAGCAACAGGGCGTCTTCAGAAATTCTGTGGTTGGCTGAGGGATCCCCTCAGCACTTCCTGGGGCTGGAACACAATAGTTTCTCTAGTTTTGTTTATTGTAACTTTTCCATCCTCTTTTATATATTTCTTTTTATTATAGAGGTAGGTCTTGAACTGCCAAAAGGCTTAGCCGCCTTTGCCTTCACTGATAAGTTGATAACCCCTCTGTCTAATCCTACTTTGAAACAAGGCACTTTCTTTGTTTCTGTTGAGAGTTAATTACCTAGGCTGTCACGCAGCCCAAGGAAAAATGATATTTCATACGGTGGTGGAACGGAACTCTTTGGAGAACTGCCTAAGAAATGCTTCTCATAAATCTATCATGAGGAAATTTCTTTTACTTATCATAATGTATTATGAATTGCTTTGAGTGGCAACCTAAGCAGGTGGAGTAGAAAGAATATTAGTGGGATATTTGGGAGTTTCATTTGGGGAAAAAACGATGAGTCTATTTTGGAAATATTTGTCTGTGTGTGCACGGGTGTAATCTCAGATGAGAATGCAAAACAAGCAGAGTTGAGATATCTGAAACATGCAAACACTGCTCTACTGGATTGGGTGGGAAATAATTAAGATAGCCAATTCCAGCATCTTTGGAGCTGCAAATGAAAAGGCCGTGCAATGCATGGGGATAAGAGGTAGCACAGAAAACCACCATATGGGGACAGGTCTGCTGCTTTAGGGAAGAGTTATGGCATGGGTTACTGGGGAAGTGATTGCAGCTGTTGGCTTGCGGGGGTGGTCACTGTAAAGGATGAGGAAACAGTACCTCACAAAGGAAAGGGGGAAGAAAGAGAGTTGAACTGAAGGAGGGAATTACTGTTGTTTCTGGCATTTTTTTAAGGCATTGTTTAAAAAACCAACATCAGTATTCCTTGTACCTCTAGAAGGAAGATATTTTCCAGAAGGGATGCCTAAATAAGTCTGAAACCCTTCTTGATACTGAATTCATCATGAAGACCAGGAGGGAGGCAGTGTATTGCTGCTGCGAGTCAAGGTTCCATACGTAATGCAGTCCCAGTTCGGGCATGGCAGAGCTGGTAGATCCAGCTCTGGGCCAGAATCATCTCTACACCTCAGCCTTGGTGTTTTCTGGTTGTTGGGGCTGTCACCTGGGATTTTGGAGGGCAGCTGCTCCTGAGTTGGGTTTTTATGGGGTTTGTTGATTGTTTTGTTTTGTGGTGGTTTTTTTTTTTCCTTTCCTCCTCTCTGCTGCAGTGACTGTCACCTTGATAGAGTGGGGAAACCCTTCATAAAAGAGTAATCGAATGAGCTAATTTGGTATTATGTAGGTAAGGAATATCGAGGGAGTGAGAATGAAAAGCAAACAGAAAGAAAGGGCATAAAAATGAGAAACATCAGAAATACGGTCGGGATGAAATCCGGTTATTTCCATGACCATGATTGCCAGAGCTGTCAGAGGGTCGAAGCTGCCTGTAATAAAAGCTAATCTTAGCAGCCACTGACTTTCATGGTCTAACATTAAATCTCTTTTTTGTTTAAATTAAAATAGTACATACAGCCATGACAAGCAGATAATAGAAACTCGAGGAGAACAAATGCAGCATGGTAAGCAGGAAGGTGCAGGAGCTATTCCACGCTGCCCACCTGAGACTGGTGCCAGTAATTCTCTGGACGACCCAAGGGTTTGGCCACCCTCACTGCCTTCCTGCTCATCAGAGCTGGGATCTGCAAAAATCTTTCTTCCCAAATGCTTGCTTCTAAACCAGATCGGAGGATGTGCTTGTGTGAAGGAGCCTTGTTTTTTCCTGAGAAACACTGTTGGGTTTTAGTTCAGCAAGGTGTTGGTTCTGCATATGTCTGGTATTCTGATTTTGAGAGGCAACAATCTTAGGAGGACTTTTATGTTCAGCCAGGTCAAGGTGAAAACAAAGCTTTAGAATACTATTTATGAAAGCCAGATTAGGCAAAGCAGTTGGAAAGATGTATAAAGAGAGCTGGTAGAAAGAAGTGGGAAACAGTTTCATCTGCTGCTCGTGAGAAGAACTCCCACACTGCTCCAGCTGGCAGGCTGCAGGTAGGTCCATCGCACATCTTGTGGGAGCTGCCAGGAGCATAGCTCCAGTGCCTCCACCATCCTCCCATCCCATCTGCTGGGAGGAGAGCTTCTGACTCCTTGCCTGTGCCAGCTCTGGGCACGGCATCTAGCATCTCTGGGAGTACAAGACTGGGCTGTACACTTAGTTCTCCAGGATTTATTTGGGCCACAGTCTCATGGGGAAGCTAATTACCACTGGTTGGTGACCACTGGCTTTACAACAGTGTCCTTCAGTTTGGTCAGTTTTATCATAATATTTTTAACAATCGTTGGACTAAACCAAGTAGAAAGTGGCTTTAGTCACTGCTGTTCTTTACAGGTAATATCGTGATCTCATATTGGGAAGGCATCACTCTGCCAAATGTCTTTTAAGAAGTTCTCGTTTTGTATTGATGATGCAAATAGCAGTGATGTCAGAAGATTGGAGTTTATTAGCTGTGGTGATTAAAACCTGTCTTAAATTTTTGGTTTAGGTTACATTGAAGAATCTTGCACGGTCCCTTGCCCATTTGATTGCAAATTAAGCGATTGGTCGAGTTGGTCCCCTTGCAGCTCTTCTTGTGGACCGGGGGTGAGAGTCCGATCCAAGTGGCTTAAGGAAAAGCCTTACAATGGAGGTCGTCCCTGCCCAAAGCTGGATCTCAAGAATCAGGTGAGTGGTGTTCAGTCGCCAAGAGATTTCTCTCTGCACTTGCTGTGTATTTTAATTGCTATCTAAAGGTACTGTGCTGGCAAAGAACTAAAGCCAGGAGTTATCTCTGGAACCCCACCTTGTGTCAGATTTTGTAGGCGATTCTTGAGGGTTGAGGGGGAGATGCTCGTGTAACAGCAGAATTTGACCTGGAACACTGTGTTTCTTAAATGAAGAAATCTTTATCTCCTAGAGCACAAGTAGCCCAGGATGAATAATCCCACCTGGACAGTGTATAAACATCCTAGAGCTCAGATGTCATGGGTATTTTAAAACTGTTTAATTCTCTCTGAGGCTGTGGTTGCTGCAGAAACATTCGTTAAGTATATATTGCTATTTTTAGTAACATTTCCCTTCAATACGAGTTCTCTTGAACATTAATCTCTGTATATTCAATATTGAAGTGTCCCATCAGAGGAAAATAATCTCTAAATTGCTACCCTTAAAAAAGAGATCAGCATCTATTTAAATGCTACTTAATGCTGTATGCATTGCTGCAAAACTATTAGTGATTTCCTACATTTGCTGATTAATTCTCAACACTAATTAGCACTGATGAAGTACTGTTTAGTTTTGCCTGTCCTTTATTTCAGATTCAACCATGCAAATTAATTAATAGGGCAGAAATAGTTATGCTGAAGGGACTTCATTCATATACGTAATTAATATATATATGAAAAATATACATTGCATAGTAGGTGCAGAAGGACTTTAGTAATCTCCATACAAAGATTTATTTGTGGAGTGGTTTGCAGGTGCTAAAGCTGGAGGATCCAGTTGTTTTTCTGCACAGCTGTTGGTGCAGCAGTCATGTCCTGGGATGCAGCACCACTCCTAACACCTGGTTCTGAACTTGCCTCATTTTCTTTGTAGGTTTTTTTTTCCCCATGGGAAACTTAGTAAATACTTTTTCTTAATTCTTCTTATTATTATTTTTTCCTTATTGCTCTTTGAAATTCATAGGTGGTAGCCTAGCAGAAGCAATGGGGACTAAGAAAATATAAAACTGCAATAAAGTGTATGTTGTCCATACCTCAGTGCTTTCCTTAATAGATCAGACAGATCACCAAAGAGGCAAAATGAAATCCCACAGTACGTCGTATGGTAACAATAAGCTCCTTTGTAATGAAAAGATACTGGGGTTTGTAACCCATAGATACAGCAGACTATGTCTATTAAAAGTAAACTTACTGCTCTAAAGCGTTGCCTATTCCCACACACATTAGATTTGCTAATTTCAAACCCCTTTCAGAAGATATTAAAGGAAAGAAATTGTTTCAACTTGGAAATTATGTCTCTGTAAGGTTTATCGGTGCACAGTGCTTGCAAAGTGCCACGGCTGGGATAAATGTAAATGGGGTTGGTGCTTTTTGCCTCTTTACTGGGAACATGCATCTTGATCTAAACCCCACTGAATTTATTAAGAGGGCTCTAGTAGAGACACCTCAGAATTGTATGAACATCTTTTTCTTTAGATTTGTGATTTTTTTTTGGGGGGGGGG
>VZTU01025858.1:473130-538805 GCA_013400835.1 Zapornia atra
TGCTTGTGTGGTTTTTTCATTGCTTGGTTTTTGGGTGGAATCAGCAGCTCTTTCTATCTGTTCCAGTGCACCACTGGCTTTACCCTTTTCCAGTTTGGGTTTGTAGGATCAGATCCTCCGTATTTCAGAGTTTTTAGGACAAGAAGTGCTAACAAGAGTGTGTGTGCATATCTGTACACTTAGATCTGCGCACATATGTGCATGTGTGAGTCTGTCTGTTGCCTCCCCAAGTGCTTCTTGGTTGCAGTTTGGGAGGAGTTGGGCTCTGCACCCACTGAACGTTGCCTTCCAGCCCTGGTTCAGACACAGCAAGGTCCTTGGGCACACTGCAGGAGGCTCAGGCTGCCTACCCAGATGGTAAACTAAATTAGCTGGTCGTGATGCTGTTTAGCTAAGCTGGACACATATTTAATCCGCTGCAAGGCAGACTGTATTCTCTCTTTAGTCTGGGTGGTCTTTAACTCCCAGAGCAAGTATCTAATAGGTTCTTTATATATAAATATGTGACATCCTGATTATTTTTATACAATCTGGGCTAAATACCTGCAGTAAAATTCTTGCTTTTGTTTGATAGCAGACATGAGAAAGCTAAATCACCTTGACGCTGAGATTTGCTTTATCTTTTGCTGGCAACTGTGCTATATTGTGTTTTATGCTGCTGATGGAGATGTTAGATAACTCAGAACCAATAATAAACTCCTCCAGGTGCCAGTAGATTTACCTTATTATTTCCTCCAGTATTCTTTTTTTTTTTTTTTTTAAATTATTGCTTCTGAGTTTGGGTCATGCTATTGCTTAATCAAGGACTTTGGAGAAACCCCCATTTTCCAGTGTCTTATAACTAAAGCCCTCAGCCAGTTTGTGTCTTCTTTTCATTAAACCAAATAATCTTTTCCCCCTCTTCTTGTGAAAGGTGTTTTCTAGGCTTTCTGGCAACAACAGCAAGCACTACAGGGAACACTATTCCTGCAATTCTCTCTTGCCATTTCCCACCATGTCTGGGGCCCTGCCAACACAGATACTTCAGCAAAGCTGCTGCTCTGGAGAAAGGGGCAGTCTGCGTGATCAAAACAATATATTTGATGAATATAAGTAATTTTTTAAGTCACATGAATTGTTCCATTACATGTGGTCCTCCTAGAATTGGTTCAACCGGTGTAGTGCAGTTTGCTTGTGTATTTAGGACAGGATTTTTTAGCAGAAGTTTAATTTTACATGGAGATGATGACACATCCTATTTCTGCATGATATTCCATGGCTTTTACCCTCTTAATTCCACAGCGGTTTTTGTGTATCTTGAAGCCATGCTTTCGGATGTCTTCATCTCCTCCTGCCGATAGAGCCTCTCAAGCTGTCCATTCCTTTTGCTGTAGATGTGAGAAGCAAACTCAGTGTTAGAAGAATTGATTCAGGTTTTATATATTTCTCCTTCTCATTATAGCTGATGGACTAAGTCGAGCCCTTCCAGATTTTGTTACCTTCTAAGAGAAGAGACACACAGTTTGTTGATACGGTTACTTCAGCCTTAAGCTTCCTCCTTGTTACTGCCCTGTGAAATTAAAAATGAATTACAATATTTGGGAGAAAAGATGACAGCATTTTATTGCAGACCCATGTAATATGTCAAATTATTTTTGTCTTGCACCTCTAAGTGTTGGAAAATTGTTGCAGAGTTGGCTCCGTTTTTTAAGGAAAAATGGGCATTGCGTGTGGAAGCTGTGTGGCTCTTATCTAAGGATATGATTGCTTCTGAACAGCCGATTGGATTAGGGGGTCAGCTGGCAGATGTTCTTGGCTGTGTGGTGCATGTTAAAAGAGGTGTAGCATTTACATTTTTCTATTTCTGCTCTTATTTGAATGCACTTACACAGCATGCAGTTGCTAAGCTATTTAATATGTAGTTCTACATGATGAAAGGTTAAATATGAGTTATGGGGGGTTTATTGCTTGAATATTCTTTTATAGGTTTTTAGGATTACTACAAGAAAATGCATCTTATTTTAAAGACTCATGAATTCCAAGGATTATCTTTTTATTGATTGCTCTAATATATATTCTTGTCAAGATTTTCCCTCCCTCTCCCTCCTCCTCTCTCTTACTTACCCAGTCCTGCTAAAGGACAAATATCGCAGCAAGTAGTTTATTCCCTTTATATATGCTGTATATATTTAAGTAAACATTTTTAAAGGATTGACAGCATGTGCAAAGGTAAGCATAGCAGGGAAAAAGTGTAATGTGTTTAAAATGTAAACTTACTGCTTCCTTTAAAATGAGTATTTATTCTTAATGACATTTCTCTGGTGTTCATTCTAGAATAGGAGAAATACAGAGGCCTTGCACATTGCAATTTTAAATACTTCTCCTGAAATTGCACACAGGAGTTTAAAGAAAGGGAAATGGGGGACAGTGATACATTTACAGATCAGATTTCTCAGAAGCAGGTGTGAAGATGTATGAATTTCTGGTAACCTTTTCATAGAAAATGACTGGTTTAGTCCTCCTTCCACTTCAGAGAAGTTTTTTTTTGATCATCAAAAAACGCGTTAAATTTCTTTTCAAAAGTGAAAAATCCTACAAAATTACAGGCTTTGAAAACTCACTATTAGTACGTACAAAGCGGATGGGCTCAGGGACTGCGTTTAATTGTAGCAGCTGCTGGCTGTTGTGAGGCAGAGCTGGGCTTGGGCAAGAGGTGGTCTGATCTTGGGGGTGTCACCTCTCCCCTTTTCTAACCTGCAATGTTAGGAAAGGTCTTCTTCAGGAAATGCCTTTTCTTAAGATGTTTCACACTTTAATTACTCAAAAATTCCCACAAAGAAAGACAGTGCAGTAGTACGGAGACTCACATCCATTAGCCATTTCTCTAGGCAAGTATTGGCTCACATTGGTCAAGCTAAGTTTATGTGACCCAAAAACGCCCTTAAACTGTGCCTGAGGAGCTCTGGCTAAGGAAGACCACTAATGAAACAGAGTCAATTTTTATTTAGGTAGATAACTGATCTCAGAGAAATAATTTTGTAAAGTTTCTGAATAAGCAGTGTGTATCACAACTGTATGACTCTAAGTTTCCTTTCTTCAATTATGTTCTTGTCCGTGCTGACTTGCTCTTCCATTTATCTTTGTCCCCTGGAGTGTAAATTATTAAAATAGTATTTTCTCTTAATCATGAGTGTGTCTGACGGTAAGAGTTTATTTTCATGCTTTGCTTTGGTGTAATCGTTGGTCATACTCTTCCTTTGCATAAATACACCTTTTAGTTGAACGTAAGTGTGCATGCCTTTGTTGTATGAGGGTTTTCAAATCTGTTAGAAGTTTGAACTCAGTCTCTTTGTTACCATCAAATTAGCTCACATCTAATACTTGGATGGTGAGTTGCATGTATAGCTCTTGCCTTCCAGTATCAGCAACTAGTCTTCAAGAATTCATTAATAATGTATTAGCTATAAATGGTTCCTGCTTAAATTGCTTCTTTTATCATATAGATTCCCAGTTGTTAGAAAAGCCGCTGAACTTTTTTGAGACCCTCATAAAAACGCTTCCTCTCGCTAATTTTAGCTGCCAGGAATTTATTTCTGAGCCTGGTGCTGTGCTGCTGTATCAGTAGCATCGTCTCTGTAAGATCCCTTGCTGCGGTGTGCAAGGGATATGGCTGACCTATATTTTCCTCTGGCTCTGTCTATCAGTGTTGATTTGCTTCACGTGCAACGTAACTTCTGGAAACCAAAATCCTATCTGCAATCGCGGTTTTACCTTCAGAAGGTCTGATTTCCTCCCACTCAGCCTTAAAGGAAGGAATCAGAGCACAAAAAACATTGCCCTCAGATTCTCATGAGTTTTTTTACAGTATCATACAAGTGACAAGGGGGTTTTTTTTGCCTGCTATATTAACATGGGAGAATTTTCAGTGTCAAGAAATAGCAAGAACCTCCTGGTTTCCTTACGCTTTTCTTGCTTTGACTAGAAGTTGTCATAGTAAACAGTAATTTGGTTCATTACATGAACCAAAGTAGCAAGCCAGATGTGGGTAGCCAGAGAGCTAGCTCATCTTTCTGAAGCAAGCATCTGAAGAGGAAAATAAAGCCAGCACCCATGCTGTCCTTTAGGATCACAACCCCAAAGTGTGTACTGTAACTCCCAGCATATATTAATTTTGTATTCAGCCTCACTAGCTATATCCACACTTGATTTTCATTTCTCCTACAGGTTTTCTGTTGAATAAAGAGTTGTATAAATGTATTGTCACAATTGCCAGCCATGAAAAGCATTAGCCTTGCAAAAATTGAGCAGTTTAATACTACAAAGTATTTTTCACTTAACTTCTTTTTTAAAAATATATATATATGTGTCCTTTAAGCCAGTGTGCAATAATAAAGCAGCTAAAACAACTTCACCCCACACTCCTCTCCCCACACACACACAGAGTGGAGTGGGGAGAGAACAAAAAGGAAAGCTCATGAATCATATATATATATATATATATACACACACACATACAGACTGGGAGAAGAGCTCCTTGAGTGTAGCCCTGCTAAGAAGGATGTGGGGGTTCTGGTTTCTCTGGATGAGAAACTTATCATGAGCCAGTAGTGTGCTCTTGCAGCTGGGAAGGCCAATGGTATCCTGGGCTGGAACAGACTACCCAGAGAGGTGGTAGATGCCCCATCCCTGGGAGTGTTCAAGGTCAGGTTGGATGGGGCCCTGGGTAGCCTTCTCTAGGTCATGCCTGGAGGTTGGTGGTCCTGCCTGTGGCCAGGGGGGTTGGAACTGTGTGATCCTTGGGGTCCCTTCCAACCCAGACCATTCTATCATTCTATGATTGAGATAGAAACAGTTTAACAGGACACAAAAAGAAGATAAGGATGATGATGATGATGAAAGAATATACAAAACAAGTGATACACAGCACAGTTGCTCATCAGCCACAGACTCCCGATGCCCATCCAGTTCCTGAGCTGTGGTCATGCCCCCAGACAGCTTCCCCCCAGTTCATGTACTTAACATGACACCATGTGGTATGGGCCAGTTGGGGTCAGCTGTCCCAGCTGTATCCCTCCTAGCTCCTTGGGCACCCCCAGCTAGTGGGGCAGAATGAGAAGGTGAAAAGTCCTTGATTTTGTGTGCTACTTACACTGACGTTTTGGTTGCTGCTATCAGCATGAGACTCGCCCTAAAGCCGAAACGCAGCACTACACCACCAGCTACCAGGAAGAAAATTAGCTCTGTCCCAGAGCAATGTTGTTATGCTGTTTTCTGTAACTGTGAGAATACCTTTGCTCTTTGTGAAATGAAATCTCATACAATGCCAGTCTTCTTCCTAGAATTACTCTGGACACACAGAAGTTAGCGGCCTTGTATGAATTGATTAAATTGATTCATTTTTCTACCTACTACAGCCCTTACCAAATTCAACTCAGGACTTTTTGCTGCAAAAGAAAGAGATATGTTTGCATCTCTGGAGCTGGAAATTTACCCGTGGTTATTTCTGATTCCAGTACAGAGTTCCTGTGTTTGTTGTTGAAGAAATTTATTGTTTAATATGAATGCATACTGTAAAATAAGGTGAAAGACAGGAGTTATTCCAAAAGTGCTTTGTCCTCTTCCTCTGCAGAGGAGGTGGAATTAAATGGAAAATCAGTTGTAGACAGCTGGGTAGCCCAGTGGAGAAAGTATTAGCATTTCACCTAAGGAACTGAAGTTAAATTGGTTTGGGCAATATTTTTTAAGGAAAGAAGTTTGGTTTGTGCTGAATCTCTCGTGGACTATATGTCATGTTGGAGGACCAGCAAACACTGTGTGTCATAAATCAGTGTGACAGCATCTAACACTGAGACTGAACTTACTCTTGCTTGTCTTTGTCTTAGGAGCAGGAGAACACCAAGGATTGATGCCTTGGTTTTTCCTTGGCAGCAGATTTAATCTTGAGGTGGTTTTTTTCCCCCCCTTCTCCTTCCTCCTTTTTTAAAGCTTTCTATTTAATTTCTGCAAAGTTTTGCACTGTAATTTGTTCTCAGCTTTAGGTTCGCAGTTGTTAAGGAAGGGGAAATACTGTATAACAGTTAAAGAAGGACGTAGGTTCTGTTCAAATTGGAACAAACCCAAGAGTATTCAGAATAAAAAACGTTGGTATGTCTTTGCCTTTTCATATGGTAGAAGATGTGAAAAACAGCTACTTGGCATCGTGCATTCTATCACGTGTGACTTAGTCTTCAGAAACAGTTATGCAGAAGTATCCCTTCTCTTGCTTTTGGCAAGTTAAATGAAGGTTTTGACACATTTTTCTTCTCTTTACTGTCTTTTATAATTCCTTTCTGTACAAAATGAGTTTCCAAAATACTGTCTTTCTGATTACAAAACAATGGTTGCTATAATAGAAGTCACGAATGTGGAAATTTCTTTTGAAATAGGTTCTAAGTCAAGTAATGAAATTAATTAAAATAATTTCTACTTCTGTAGAACCTAACATATGATTTCAAAACTTTTTGAAGTGAGAATGCAATGAGATACTGGTGAGATGTGGAACGGGAGCACATCAGGCAGGAGGCAGCCCAGCTCTGTCCCACCTAGGGAATCTTGCGTGTGTGACCTGGATCACAGTGCAGAGCATCCGACCTGACTGAAGGTTGGGCTGGTAAATTAGGTACAAATTGCTGGTGTTGGCCTGATTTAGCATCTGCCACTGTCAGAAACCAATGTGAGGCTATTCCAGGAAGCAGCTTTAAGACAGGACATCACAGCAGTCTACCCCAGCTCTGCCGCTGGGAAAACTGCGATGGAGAAGTGAGTTTCCTCTACAGGGCAGAGTGTCTCGTGTATATTCCTTGGTCAACCAAGTCTCTGTGTGTCTCCTCCAGACCTCTATACTGGGTCTTCTGTGCTGGCTCTGCTAGGTATGCGGCTCCACCGTGGTTATTAAGAGCTTGATCACTTTAAATTAAATTTCCCCAGTGGACAGCAGTGACTTTCAGAAAGACTGAATGTTCTCATAAATATATAGCAGGTTCAGGTGGCTGGCTTTATTTTAAGAGGAACAGATTTTGTTAAAGATGGTCTGACTCACCAGCATGCTGTGAACATACCCTGAGCTTTCAGGGCAGGAAATTCCTACTTTCTGACTTTCCTTTATGAATAAGAGAGACTAATTGGGAATGAAGGTGCTATTCAAACTGTGAGGATGGATGTGGAGGTATATGCTACGTTGCTTCATCTATCAGCACTGCAGAGAAGCCCAGGACTGCTCCAGCGCCTCTTGCATTATGATCCTTAGAATAACCCTGGTCTTGCCTTTTTTAAGTACTTAATATTGCTGTGTTGTTCCATCTACAGCAGTTACCATTGATTAATACTTAACAAGTGTTAATATTTTTTCTGGTGCAGACGTTTCTGGTGGCTGTTTCCCAGAAATTATAGGCATCTCATTTGTTTGGTTTGCTTTGTTTTATGCGCTGTAGCTGATTGATGGATTCAGGAATGGATTTTATTTTCTTTTTATGTTGTTTAATTGGTTTCCTCCTCCAAGACAGCAGAATAAAAGTGTAAATGACCTTCTCTATTCCTCTTGATCTCTCCTCACATGACTGGAAGGATTGTGCTGGGCTTGCCGTCAGCCAAATGTGTGCACTTGAACTGCAAGTTGAATATATGAATTTCACATCTTTTTTAGGTGACAGCATCAGGATTGTCACCATTACCAGATTGCTAGCTGGAATGTAAACTACTTCGAGATTTCAGCTTTCAGAGCCCAATTAGAGCTTTCTGAGCAGTTGTCAAACACAACCCCCACGTCAGGGAGGTCTGTTGTTTGCAAGGGCTGTTTTCCAGAAGTTGGAATTCATTCTAGTCATATGCACATGGGTTTGGGGAAAGAAAGGAGAAATTAAAGCCATCTCCACTCTATTGTCCCAGCCTCCTGAAGTCCCTCTTTTACCAGGGACGCTAAGAAAAGAGTTGCAAATGTCAGGTTGCATGAATTCAGTTAATCCTTCCTCAGAAGCTATAGATCATGACACATTCTTTGTGTCATAAATAAGTGTGTTTGCAAGCTATAGCCACCAGTAGAAAACCTAAAGATGAGTGGATTTTTATGTATGAATGAAACACCAAAGGATAGATTCTTCTTCTCCAGTAAGATGTATATTCTGTCCTGTCTAATTTTATTTACTGCTTCTCACTTGAGGAGTGCATAAATCAGCAGTCCTCTCTAGTCTGTTGTGATTCATTGCTTAATTAAAAGTTATGAGGGTTTTTAATCCATATATATTTTATATTATTTTTGACTCAGCTGTTTCCCATATTGTAACTTAACCAGGAAACCTGCATTATTTTATGAAGGGAGAGTTTTGTTAACCCTCATATTCACCAACAGATGTGGCACACGACAGTGTCTCCGATGTTCCAGATCGACTTCCAAGCTCAAAGTCAGAACCAAAGATAATTAAATATCAGTGCACTTAATAAAGATTACCCACCATCGATTATAGTTTGATGGCAAATATAGTCTATGTGTTTGTTAGAGTTGCAGATTAATTTTAAAAGGGATGAGACTCATTTGTGGTTTCACAATAAACAGATGTTAGCTACAATTCAATAATTTAAAAAGCAGGCTTAAAATGGTTATTTACATTTTAATGGAGAATTAATTTTGCTCTAGTATTGAACTGCATGCTGTTGTCAAAACAAGAGAACAGCCAGTTTTAATGTTCTGTTTTAGTTCGGTCATTGGGTGATTATTTTCTTTTTAGTTGGTAGGTTTCTGATGTGTTTTTTCCTTAATTAAGGTTTTAACAAGCATGCATTATAAAATCTGATTTTTCTCCATGTAAGTTACTGTTGAAGAACAAATACAGTAGACAAGCTTCTTTTTCTTGTAGTGATAGCCGAGCTGGCTAGCAGGAGAATTGCTGCAAAGTGTGGAAAAAAGGTAACAGTTTTGAGTTGGATGCTTCTGAGGGCTCTTCTGGTTTGGACCTCAATGGGTTTATCTCCTGCTTTCTGTGTCCAGCAGGTCGAAGGAGGTGATCCTTCCCCTCTACTCTGCCTTAGTTAGGCCCCACCTGGAGTATTGTGTCCAGTTCTGGGCTCTCTGGTATAAAAAAGCCAGGGATCTCCTGGAGAGAGTCCAGAGAAGGGCTATGGAGATGATTAGGGGCCTGGAACATCTCCCATATGAGGGCAGGCTGAGGGAACAGGGAATGTTTAGTCTGGAGAAAAGGAGACTTAGGGGGACCTAATTAGTGTTTATAAATATCTTAGACATGGGATGCAGGGGGAATTGGCCAGCCCCTTTTCAGTGGTCTGTGGGGACAGGACAAGGGGCAATGGCTGTAAACTGGAGCACAGGAAGTTCCGCACCAACATGGGGAAGAACTTTTTCACAGTGAGGGTGACAGAGCCCTGGGACAGGCTGCCCAGGGGGGTGAGGAGTCTCCTTCTCTGGAGAGATTCAAGTCTCATCTGGACACCTCTCTATGTAATATGAGCTAGGGAGCCTGCTTTGACAGGGGGGTTGGACCCGATGATCTCTCGAGGTCCCTTCCAACCCCTACGATTCTGTGATTCTCAAATCTTATCTATTATTTAAAAACATATGCTACTTCCACTGTCAAAGCTTTTTCAAATTTCTGGGGAGATTTTGGTGTCTGGCTCTGGCATTTTAGATTTCAGATGAGAAGATCTGATGTCAGTTTGGATTGCGTTGATGGCAAGGGGGTTTTGCTATGGGTTTTAGCTGGAATCAGAATATCATGCAGCTGAGAGTCAGCTGCCCTCTGATGGCTAGTTCAGCCAGAGATTTCATTTATGTTTCTTGGGACTTAAGGTGGGATGGATGGGAAGAGCCTTGGGTTCCTTCTGGTAACCTGCCATGCACGGCATCGCTTTGGCAAACTGCTTGACTTCTCTTAACCTTTCTTTAACATTTTGTATTTCCTAAATAGCTTTGTTTGCAACTACAGTGTTGTCAGTCAACAGCCTTAACTGTTTCTGAAACAAAATCTGTTCCTGGATTTTAATATTTTTTAAGTTAAATTTTAGAATAATGAATAAGAATTGTGAAATACCTTTCTGCTTGATGTTTTGCCATAAAGTCGTGCATAAAAATGTCCCATATCTTATTTTGGATAAAACCTGTAGATGTCAGATTTTATGCAGGCTATTCTAAAGGAATTTGAGAATTGGACAATTACTGTTAATTAGTATGAAATTTGGCAATTAGAAATGCTAAACCAAAGCGTATCTGTCAGCTCTGCTGATTGGGCTGCATTCAACAGTTTATTCCAACATCTGTTAAATTTAGATGTCCATTATTCTCATATAAGTCACTTTTACATTATGACTTGACTAAATAAAGCTGAGGATTTTCCCTTTTTTGAGTAAGTGATATTATGTGGTACATGAACTTTCTAATTAACTGCTGGGCATATTTTCAAGCTTGTTCTAAAGAGTCTGAGTAAAAATAGTAAAGTTATCAGTCTCTTCTAAGCAAGGCTTTGAAAAGTTATGAAAACATAATCATATGCTGCTTCAATAATGTCTTATATATGTATTTAACTGGTGAAAAGAGTCAATATGCATTTGGTAATGCCGTTATACAGAGGTGTATCTAATACATGGAGTTTTGATTTTCCATTCGTGCCCCTTGATCCATGCTCTCAGGTAATGCAGCTGAGGTGGTTGGACTTCACCGAGGCACCTCAGTTGGTCTTGGTTTTGGTGGGGATGCTTAGTGGTCATGAAGTCCCAAAATAGGGTACTTTGAGTGCTTAAATGTTCAAAATGTCTTAAAATAAATCCTGTCTATTGTTCTAATATAAATTCAGTGTGCTCTTAAAAGTCCATCTGAACACGTGTTTCTATATGTACATCACTCTTGACAGTGCAGTGGTGCTGTTTTTGCTGCTATTAATGCAGCTATTAAGAAATTGCTCCTTTGTAACTAGGGATCCGAACCAGGATCAAAACATCCTTGCCAAATTTTTATCCATCTTGTACACAATGCCCTCTCTGAGAAGTTAAATCCTAGCTTTAAATCTGAATTTTAAATCCAAGTCTTGCTGTAAATTTATATCCTATGTCAGATCCAGGGCTCTTAATTTTTGTTAAAGTAATATGTATTTTTAATACAATTACAGTGCAGCAAAGCAGCGCCTACAGATTCTGGTTTGGTTCAGCATGTAGTTCAGTTAGAATCTGATTTACAGAACGTAATCATGTTGCTTTTTAATAAGGCTCAGATCTTGTTAATGCGTGCTGCTGGATGGAGGATTTTGCTCCTCTGGGTAGTCACAGGGAGGGACTGTGAGACGGTGCTCCTGCCAGGCTGCCAGTTTGGAGCTGAACCTTTCTAAATGCACCGGGCATTGATGATGCTCTTTCATGTGGCTTTTCCCCAGCAAGTAGCTGGTTGTAAAATTGGGTAGTAAATAAACAGATTTATATTTGTTGGCACACAAACATCAGTGAGTACTTTAGGAACTAGAGTAGCAATAGATATTCATTAGAAAATCCATTGGAGAAATCAATTATACTTTGAGTTTGTCTCGTTGAGAGAATGGAAGTACTCAGTCCGTGTAAACCAGATATTACTCGAGTGATCAGCAGGTGGGCAGACAAAATAGGCTTTATGTATAGTCTCACAGGTGAGGAAAATAATAAGAAAAGATTAATTTTCTAGTCCACGTGTTCCCAGAGCAGCCATTGACACAAAAAAAAATTGCTTACTTTTTGAGAATGAGATATGGAAGATTGTATCTTACAGTGCACAGTACGTACACAACTCATCAGTCCTGAGAAAGAAAAGTGATGATTAAACTCGATCAGATTAAACATTTGCATATAAAAGAGGTTTTTTTCTTAATATTCATTTCAGGTCAGTGTTTGATAAATGGCTCGCAGATTTTCATCAGCATTCTCACGTCTTCATTTTTGCATAATAAGTATCCTCTCAGGAGTTGTATGCAAACAGCAGCGTTTTCAGAGAGGTTACTTATCGCATAGGAAATTCTAAGTACAGGTTGTATTTGGGTGATACCTGCATGCTAACCTCAGAAATTAATCCCAGCTAGAGGAAGAATAAATAATTTTTAAACTTAATTTCCTTGTTTTCTCCCTGTCATAATAATCTAGTGTAACACAGTACCTGAGAGCTTAACAAGGGAAGGCAACACAGGTGATTTCTTAAGTCCTTCAGACAACACTAAAATATTTATTTGTTTTGGGGTAAAATGTTAATTTTAGGCAGATTTCTTTTAGCCTGTATGCTATAGCTTTTAAAAAAGATAAAGTAATCTTTTCTAACAGGTCCCGTTGCTTGCTAGACTGCAGTTTCCTCACCACACTAATTCTGTGTTTTTCATTTTGTTGCTGATTTCTATCCACCTGAATGAAAACTTATTTCTAATCTAATCAAAAGAACAATTGGTGCCTGGCAGGCATTGATTTTTTGTGACGGTGCTACATTTAAAACAGAGGATAGAACTCTCTTAGTTTGGTTCCTAGTGATGTTAAGGGAGTGCCTTCGTCTTCACGTCAGGCGTTGGACAGTAATTCTTCTTGTGGCATCCCTGCATCAAAAGGCTGCGCTTGAAACTCAACTGTGAGAAGTTTGATGTAGGCTCTACATGGCTTATTTCTTCTTTCCCCCCTGTAATTCACAGTAAATCGTCTGTGCCTGACCCAGTGATGGGTACTTTGTGAGTGCTGGGACGCATGCTCCAGCTGCTCGGCGCTGCCTGGCGGCTGCGCTGCCTGGGTGGGTGGAGTTTATGGCAGCTCTTTGCTTCTGGAGCCTGCCCATAAATTCGGGGCATACTGTGTGATAGCAGATGCAAACACCGTTTTTATGTCCTGTCTTCCAGCTAGTGTTTTTCTAACTACTCTGTTATTCTAACCAAATGTTATCCCTATAGTCTCTGGCCTAACTCTCATCATTTAATTAAATAAAGGCAAATTCCAATTAACTTTTAAGAGACCCGGAACTGGCTCTTCTCTTTCAGAAAGTAGTATTAATTTACTCAGTATTTCCCTTTTTTCTGTCTATTCTCTGAAGGTGAGACCTTTGATCCAGTCATATGTAACGCCCTACGAAGCAGCCTCCCTATAGACTAGTCAGTCACTTCATATACCAGAAGCTTGCCTGGTTTTGCTGGATTGCCATCTAATTTGCAGACTGGATAACAGATGAAGTTTTGACTCTAAAAACAAAAAGATAATTTTTCTGGCTCAAACCGATGTTTATCAATGGAGTTAATAATGAAAGGAACAATCTGTCTCCACATGCTTCCCTGAAATGTGTCCAATAGCACTTGCAGCACTACTGGAGCATCTTTTAAATGGTGAAACAGGGAACATTTGTTTCTTGAAAAAGGTTTAGCGTGTTGCAGAGAGAAAAATACAAAAGTTTGGAGCATGTCTCAAAGTCAGGCAAATGTAAAATGCACTCTGGATTGTGCTGCAAGCATCTAAGGGAAAGGAATATGCTTCTCAAGAAGGAATTACAGCAGAACCAGATAAGGCCAGAATAACCCAAGGTAATATAATTCTATTTAAAGTAAAAAATTATTGTCATAGGTCTGTGCTTTATGCTCCTTCTGTTTAAATTATAGCTTCAGTTGCAGTACTGTCCCTCCCTTAAGTGTTGTGGAAGAAAATAATTTTTAGTTCATTTTAATGATGTTGGATAACTTGCAGTGTATAAATAGTTAGATGTTGCTTAGGGAAGACCTCCATGTTTCTACCATATAAAACTTTTGCTGCCATTTATTGTTATATTTGATGTGTAGAAGTGTAACTAAATCACGAAAAGTAACCTCCTAGTTTTGTAGTAGGATGTAAATTGTTTGTTCAATAATAGACTTTCCTATTTCCATCAAATTCAATTGATTCCTTGTGGCTTGTATGGAAACCAGAATGGGCCAGTATTGTGATGCTTCCACCTGGCTTTGCATACCAGCCTTGCTCGGTTGGGAAGCTGAAGCTGTCGATGCTCAGTGTTGCAGACATCACTGATGGGAAAAACAGCTTTTTTGATCTGAAGGCAGTTGCTAAGAATGGAGATTTTTGTTTGTTTTTTAATTACACTTTGTAACAAGCTGTAAAAAACAAGAGTTTATCTTAGTCATTTTGCATTAGTCATTGCTTAAGTCAATTTATCTTCTCTTTGATATCCCAGAACTATCTAAACCCAGTCAACAGCTGCTGAAGACAAACCCCAATTCATTACCGGCTTCTAGTCAAAGATCATATTTTCAGTGGTCTTGTATTTAATTTGCATTTAATTTGAGGTTTCATCGAGATAATTGTCTGTTTGGTTCACTTCTCTAATTGAAGGTTTGCAGGAAAATGAATGTATGAGCATCCGTGGGAGGGGGGATGTACCACAGGTGTGACACCACCTTCTTCCATGTTCACAGGGGAAACACTCATGGTATTTTTCACAGGACGTGGGACTCTCTTCTCTAGCCATCATAGAAATTGCAGGCAACTTTATTGGCTGGTTGAAAACATTATTAAATTCTGCCTCGTCCTTAGGCTGGTGATCTGCATTACTCCATGAAAAGAATGACCCATCTTCTCCTGTTTAAAAACCTTATCATTCCCGGGCTGAGTGGATGGGTATTTTTTTCTGTTTCGTCTTTGCTGAGATTTCCATTAGCACTAAAAGCTCTGCTCTCTGGTATTTTCTTGCCCTGCAGACTTTATAGGGAGAAAACATCTCTATTCTCTAATGATAAGAGAGCCATCCCTCGCAGCTTTCAGTTGGCAGACATATCAAACCCTTTTAGCCTCTCCCTGCAAGAAGGGAGCTTCGTTCTCACAATCACCTTGATATTTCTCTTCTACATTTGTTTCTGTTTTAATTTGGGAAACTAAACAGCCGGATTTGTTCACAGCACCCAGAGAAGGTCTTAGCAGGGCTTTGTGAGACACCGGTGATTGCATCCTGTCTTGTAGGGAAATTCCAGCAGAATACCTTCCTGCTTTGCGCTTTCTTCTTGTTTATTTTGCAGCCACATCACATAGTGTTTCATCTTGTGATGCCCCCCTGTAGTTTCCTGAGGCTGATTTATTGTTTTGGGTTTTTTGTCTCCAAATGCATGGTCTTTACTACTGAACTGTAACCTCTCTCTGGTACTCCAGTCAAGGTGCTGTGCAGTTCTTGCTCCACATTGTCCCAGGTCTCTATGTCATTTAGCTTCTTGTCTTAAGTAAACTTTTACCAAGACCACAGCTATTTGTGTGCCAGTGTGATGGGTGAAATATTAGCCAAGACTGGCTCTAAGCACAGTCCTTCAGCAGTGATGCTAATAACTTCCCTCTCCCCGATGTTCTCCATTTAATGTTGCTGTTACTGTCCTACCTCTAGCAGTTTCAGGCCAATTTACAATTTTTGTGCTAATCCCCCATCTTCTTCAATTTAACTAATAACTTTCCAGGTAACATGATGTTACAGCTTTACCAAATTCAGACAGCTGAGATTTCCATTCTCCAGGAAGTGAGTTGTCTTCTCTAAGAAAGATGTCAGGTTAGTCTTCTGTCCCTTACCTGTATTAAACCATGTGGTATTTTCCCCCAAATTCTCTTACCTTCGCTGGCTTTGATTATTCTTTCCTTAAAAATTCTTCTCAAGCCTTACAACTACTGACCTTAGAAGAGCTTTTAGTTGCTATTTTTTTTTCCTCTTTAAATACAGATATGACATTTATTATTTTGGGTCACATGATATTGTTCCTGTCTTTATTTAAGCTTGCTACCCTGCATGCACTTCCATATGCTGGTTCATTCACTACTGTGGATGGAAATTACTTAATTCCTCACTTTTGGCCATTTGATTTCTTGAGCTATGTGTTCATCCCAGTCGTGATAGTTTCTGTGTGGTTATCATCATTGACTTCAGTGATAATCAAAGCCCGAGTTCATGTAATTTGGAGTTATGTACTGTCTTTAATCTGTAGTCCGGCTTTACTGTGTAGTAGCTCTACTTCTTGGCAGGTCATCTCTTCAATGAATCTTTCTTCACTTAATTTCATGTGTTCTGAGGCAGCTCCCTTGGCAGGGCTATGGTAGCTGCCCCTTGCCGCCTCTGTGACTGTTGCTGAGCTCCGAGTTGGGGCTTCTCCTTGGTGCTTTCTTCATCTCCACATGAACTGTGATATTTCCACAGGACTTCTTCTGTCTATGGGTCTGCTTGAGGAACGGGCAAGCTGCTTTTGAGTTTTTTACTTCCTGAAATACGGATCCTGTAAGTACTGGCATCTCTGACTTGAAAAACTCTGGTCTCCTTCCCCAGGCAGATCTCTCAGCTTCTTGATTAGTGACTTCCCTGGCTGGTTCCCTTGCTGTGCTGAAGTTGCTCCTTTGAAGCCAGGAGCTGTGACTGAACACACCAAGGTTCTGCAAGCGTCAGTGAATAATTTTGAATCAGCATGTAATCACGTACTCCAAATTTATTTTTATAACCAGCTCTTTTATTCCTCTTACGTATAAAGAAGGAATCTGGAATAGCATCACCTTGTTTCAGTGGCTGAATCCACCTGTCAGTGACAGCTTTTGGGAATATCTGGTTCTAATATTATTAGCAGCATTTGTTCTCTAATAAATAACAAGTTTTGGGTTTTTTTTTTAAAAAGGCTCTCTAATAACACCGCATTTATATTAAAATCCAACTCTGGAGGTCTGTGGCATGTTGCCTGCCAGCATCATCACAGTGGAACTGTCACAGTGCTACTGTATGGTCCCCAGATAATTTCAGCTTGGTTTTGATAAACCTCTTCAATAATTTAATTCACAGGGTCTCATTTACCTCTCACTCTGGTGAATCTCCATGACTTGAGGGAAGTCCCTCCTGATTTAGATGTCTGTAAGGAGAAACTTAAGCTAGCTAATGTCATCTTTATTTAAAGCCTTCCAAAGCTGTACTGTGCTGCATTTCAGCAGGTAATGCAAATGTTTGCATTTATTTTGTGATACATGAAGCCTAATTTGCTGGAAAGAGTTCAGACTTTTCAGTAATCCAACTAAAGCAGTGTGTTAGTACAAATTTTACTTAAGATGTGTGTGGATATTAGGATGTATGCAGATATACAGAGGAAAAAATAGCAGAGAAGAGAGGTGAAGGGATGAGCTGCATTGAAAGTATACTGTGTACTTGTGTATTTTGATTGCCCTAAATACTCTCATTTAAAAAGAAAATCGTAAGGTCAGAAAGAACTTCCAGCAGTCAGTTGGAAGGAAAGCCATGTGAAAGGTACTGGGGTGACTTGGATCCTTTCAAAGTGTGCAGAAACCAGCGGTTCAGTTTGGTTTCACTGTACAGGCAGCTGTGTAAAAGCCAAAGGTGCCTTCTTCCTCTGGCTTTTTGGTTATTGCCCTTATGCCAAGGATTTGGTCACATATTCACTTGCACCTCACCACTCTTTAGCCTTAAATTAAGGATACGTTTAAGATTTCAACTGAAAGTATCGTTGTGTTAGGATGAAAGTGTTGTCATGGAATTGGTGTTTGATAGGCAGTTATTTTTCACCTTGTAATTAAATAAAATCTATAAATGTTCATGTGAAAAATGTGTGATGCTGGCCAGGAGGTCATTGAGAAAATTAATTCAGAGGAAAATTTTCTTAGCGGTACTATGGATAAATGAACTTTACAAGTCCATGGCCCGAATGCCATTACTGAACAGTTTGTAGAATGCAAATATAAAAATACACAGATTTACAACAGAATAGAAAAGTTTTAAGAACAACTTTCAGCTGTTGATTTGTCCTGTTTGTTGCCTGAAGATGTTCACCTTCGGGGATGCTAGCTGTGAGGTCAAAGATAATAAAGACTAAGACCCACATAAACAGTTTTCAAAAAGGTCTTCATTCATAAATAGTGCAAATCTAGGAAAAAAAAACCCCTCTTTTTCACATTTTAAAATACCATTGTCATTTTTTTCTCACTTATCCCCAAAGCTACTGAACGTTAAAAGGTCAGGCTTGACGGACTCATTTGGGAATGTGTGGCCATGGAATAGTACAAAATGGAGAACGTCAGATGAAGTGTCGCTGTTCTGTCTCACCTGTCTGTCTCAAAGACACTTAAATGGCAAATTATCTGCATTGGGAGCAATGGTCCTGTCTTAGTATTCATTTCACCTCTGGTCTTCTACCTCAGGTTCTCATTAGACAGCCCAGTCATTTGGTGTGGTGATGGGGTTCAAGAAGGACACTCATACACGACGTTTTAGTCTTACCTAGACGGGGTTTCACTTCGAAATAGCAGTGACATTCCTGGAGTGACTGCTCCATATCAGATAACAAATTTGAAATAGGAGAGACCATGGTTGTGAAGGTGCTTCAAACTACAGATGAGCTACCTTAAAAGTTGCACTTCTCCAGTTCCTCACTTTAACGGCATTTCACAGGACCTGTTTCCCCTTTAAGCAGCAAGTAAAAGCCAACTGTCAGAGGAGTAACTACGTCTTATGCAAGAGGAACTAAAATGATGCTGCTTATACTGAGCATTAGAGAGAGATTAAATTATTTTGCAAAGACACGCCCTGATAAAAAAAGCATTTGGATCCTTACCTAAACAACAGACAGGAAAATCTGATCAGATCAGACTGGTTTAGATAAAGAACTAATGAGCGTGAGGACTAAGTAATGACTGCCAGATTGGGTTCATTGTTTGTGTGGTGCTTTGGGCTGAAAAGTGGCCATTTATATGATATGTGATGATGACAGCTTTATTAAAAAGCATTCTTTTGGTCCCAATACAAATATCACAAGTATCCAAATCTCCTGAACAATTGCGTTCTCTTTTTAATTTGCAATTCCTTTTATTCTCTGTGACTTTTCTGAATTAGTGAAGCATTCTTATGTCTGTCACATAAAATACACTTTTTTCTTTCTTTTTTTCTTTTTCTTTCCCTTCTGTGCATCAACTCTTACCGATAGACCAGACACATCACCGTAACACAGAGGGGGATAATAGGCTGAATTATCCTTAAGCAATTGCAGTTGTAACTGCTTCTTGTCTTATTGTGCTATGTAAATTTGATTCTTTACTGGGTCCCATGGACATATCTTCATTTTGACTACTGGAAGGCACAGTAGGATAAATGGATTAAAGTAGAAGAAACTAGCTCTTAGCACTATTTCTTATCAGTTTTATGGAAATGTCTTCACTGATGTAGTTTCTGTATGTACACAGAAGACAGGTTCCTTCAAAAGTGGTTGCCTATCAGCATGGAACCAAATGTAAAAGAAAAAAAACCACAGCCCCAACACAAAAACAACAACTCACAAAACAACGTGCAAGGATCAAAGAGCAATGAAAAGGGTGGTAGTGCTGAGATTGTTTGGTCATGCAGGTTTAGCAGTAGACATAATGGGATGATGATGCTATTTTTGCAATGTTATTTTTTGAAAGAACAAGTACAATAAATAGCAGCCAGTATTACCGAGAGCCATGCAATGTAGATGTCATGTCTGGCTCGTTTTAGGGAGGAGAGGTGAGGCTTACAGCAGGAGAAAGTACTGAAAGTTGGGAAGGGGAATGATATTTCATATTAATTCCAGTTAAGTATTCCGGGGGGGGCTGCATAAAGAGAGGTATAACAGAAGTTCAGACACGAGTGCTCCTCGCTTGTGTCATTGACGGAGTGAGATGGAGACAACTGAAGTGAGAGTGAGATGGGCTAAAATAATGTGTTGGCTGGAGAGGAACACTTCAGATATGACAGCTAAGTGCTAGTTGAAAATGGAATTTGAAGCCATGGGGGAGATAAAATTAGCCACGGACAAGATAGAAAGAAAGAAAAGCAGGTGAGCTGAGGGATAGCTCTCCTGTGCCCCATAAAAAGGAGCTTAAGTGGAGGGAGCCAAGTTATGAAAGGCATAGCAAAGAGACAGCTAACTCCTGTTCTCTATATAGTTATTCCTTCGTGCAATATATATATAAAATAGCATGTAACATCTTTGGATTACAGACCAGCTTTTTTTATTTCTGGTTTGAACTGCAGGCTTTTTACACCATGTAGACACAAATCAGCAGTGACACGCTCTGGCAGGAGCACTACATCTGGATGGTGCATTGTGCACATGCTCTTGCCTGTTTGGGACAGCCTGGGCCAAGCAATTTTGGATGGCAGCTTGTGTCTGCTGCTGATGTTCCCACACTGGAGAGTGCTCCAGCGGGCAGGGACGCATGGCTCCTGACTTTGCAGATGGAAGTACCTCTGCAGGGAATGTTCCCAGTTAGGAGGAGGAGAGGGGAAGTTCACCATCACCAGCAGGTGAGAAAAATTTGCTACTGCCACTTAGCTTCTAACTTCGTAAAGTTTGGTCCAACCTGGCACAGAGCTGTGTCACAACCATATGCTCTCTGTGAAGCTTTTCTTATTAGAATGGTTAGGCTGCTCATTTTTTATTAAGTGTTTTCTTGCCAGGTTATTGGTGGGGCAAGCTGCAGATGTAGTTGAGGGGTTTGTTCCCCATGATGGCAGTTTCAGGGGGTTCCTCTGTGCCCAAGGGAGTGGGGACCAGCCGCTTTGGCACAGAAGCAAGGCGTGCATGGGGCAGTGTTGCATGAGGGTCAGATAGGAAATGTTCCACGAGGAGCCATGATTGGTGTTTCCTGGGCTGGGAGAGGTGTTTGGAGGAATGGAAACTCCCTTCAGCTGCCCAAAATCAGTGGCATCTAAAATACAGTCATTCCCCGTCTTTCCAGTCTTGAGTCCCAAAGCCCTTGCTGGCTCCCGTTGGTCCTCTGTGCCTTTTCTTGGATCCAGCTCTGCTGCTGCCACCAAATTCAATTTTGCAGCTGGTAGAGTTAGGACAAAATAACTCATTCAATTTTGCCTACATTACTGAGCAGCCTTAGGCTGGCTCGGAAGGCAGATGGGTATTTAATTTGACATTTGTGCCTCTGTAAGCTGGACGAGCTAGCAGCATTGCACGGGCCAGCTAATGCAGGTGAGCAATTGCCAATTGTGAACTAATCTCTTGAAGAACAGTAATGTGTCAGGTTATACTCCAGTCTTCTCTCTGTGGGATGATACTGCTCAAGGAAATTAAGCCTAAGAGATAATTTGGCAACAGTCTTCCTTTAAATACTGATTAATGACTACTGTGTTAGTGCAGCTCCCGCTCTACTCATGTGATGTTTTAATATGGCAAAGGAATTATGATTAGTGCTTTTAGGTTTTTAATGCTCAGATAGTTAAAATGCCCCGTAATAATCGCTCCTTTTAATATTCAGCATAACTATTACAGAGATATAATTGCGCTTTGGTGTTGAAAAGAAGAAACTGGGATCCCAACACGATCATGAATGCCTTTTTCTGGTAGCTTAAATCAAATCCTTAAATTTCAAAGTCCTTGGCAGCAAGTTTTAAAAACTTTAATTAAAAAAGAAGCCTTACATAAATAAATCAAAGCTGAAAGACTAAAAATTTGTTAAAGGAGTTACTGCAATAATTGCAGTAAAAATTATAGCGTGATATGTATCAGAAAGCACAAGTTAAAAGCATCAAAATCAGAAAGCAAATACAGGTTCAGGAAACCTGTAATCCAGAGATGTACCTGTGCAGCATACAGAGTACCCCCAAGATTTGTAATCATTATTCTCATGACATTAACGTATTTTTGATCTGATTCTGCAATATCTCACCCTATGGTAAGTCAGGAGTGATTTTCTAATAGAATTACAAAAAAATCACCCAAAATAATAAAAGTGAGAGCAGGTGCCAGCTTCACAAATTTAGCTGATCCTTGGCAGAAGCGAGGAATGTTTGCATACATTTCTTCTCTCCTGCCTCAGAGGTGGTATCTTGCATGCAGTAGTTAGTTTTCATCTCTCCCAGCTTGTAATTGTGTTGCCTTCTGTTCTCCATATCAGGGAAGAAATATTCCACTGTGGTTTTGTAAACTGTGTTAAGAGGCAAAGGAGTGCGAACTCAGACTTTCCCTTGAAAAGAAGAATCCCCCTGGCAAGTGTGCAGGACAGCCACAAGGTGCAGAAAAGCATCCTTTGGAGTTTGGAGTCGCAGAACATGCTGCAAGGGGGTTGGCAGTTTGTCTAAGAGAATTTTTTAATGTACGATTGCCTCTTGCAAGAAGCACAGCTCTGCTGTGCAGCATTAAGAGCTCTGCCTCTCCTCAACTTGTCCTTGCCTCTGCCTCCTTCTAGTGTTGTTGCTCGAGATGTGCTGTGGGTTGTGCCACTTCCCACAACAGCCGCTGTCACACACTTGCTCCTGTCTTCCCTGCATATCTGGGGCAGCGTCCCACACTGCCTCTGTGTGTGGACAAAACTTCCTTAGTGCCTTAAAGCATTACCTTACCTTCTCTTAAATCCCAGAATCCCAGACTGGTTTTGGTTGGAAGGGACCTCAAAGCCCATCTAGTCCCACCCTCTGCCATGGGCAGGGACAACCTCCACTAGCCCAGGGTGCCCAAAGCCCCATCCAACCTGGCCTTGAACCCTGCCAGGGATCCAGGAGCAGCCACAATTTCTTTGGACACCCTGTGCCAGTGCCTCACCACTCTCCCAGGGAAGGATTTCTTCCTAATATCTAATCTAAATCTTCCCTCCTTCAGTTTAAGCCCATTCCCCCTTTGCCTGTCACTCCCTGCCCTTGTAACCAGGCTCGCTCCATCTTTGCTGTAGCCCGTTCAGGTACTGGAAGCTGCTGTAAGGTCTCCCTGGAGTCATCTTCAGGCTGTACAAGCCCAACTCTCTTCAGTCTGCCCCTGCTGATGTCAATCTGATTGTTCACGAGACTCCTGGTTTTGGCGAGATCTTTGTCTTGCATTCTCTTCCTGTGTTCCCTCCTCACCCCTCCCTGTGTCCTGACTGGCAGAGGCCCTTGTGATCTTGCCTATCTTCCAGGTCTGTGAAAGTGCTCACAGTTACCTATCGCAGCATCCTTTTTTCTGGTGGTTTATCTGATCTTATCCATGTATTGTCCCACCACAAGTAATGTGGGTCCTTTGCCCTAGTATATAGGTTATTTTTCAGCTACGGGTCCCCCTTTCTCCTCCCCTTCTTCCCTCATTTACCGTAAAGCTAGACATGGGTGATTGATGACCCTCATCATCTTCCTGGCGTGGTATTTCCCACTTTTGCAGAATGAACTCGGGGATGTCACATCTAGTTAAACCAGAGTTAAACGAAAACTAAGCAACTAATTTGCCAATGGTATAGAGCTGGCTGCTTGTTTCTGTAGGACACCAAGGAAAGGATAGAAAGGGCAGGAAACAATATTGTTTATATGAGTGGGTTTCTCAGGTAAGAATGAGATGGAGAAAAGGGAGATAGTGGAATATTTTGTTTCTCATGCGAGTTTGTGTGTGCATCTTACAATGTCAATAGAAGTAGTAACCTCACCGAACTTACTGTGGACAGCAGTAATGTATAGGACTGGCTAAAGTATGGGGCTAGAGCACAGAGCATGGCAAGGGAAGGAGAAATAGGAAAGGCTTAGCTTCTGGGGGGTGGGAATAAGTTGGAGGTTGAAAGAAAATTGGAAAAAACCCAACCCGGACACTGGAGAAATTCCCATTAAAGCTGGAGGCTGACATCCCCCCATAGTCAGTGGAAGAAGGTGAATGCTTCCAGCACGCCTTAACTAGAAACCTAAATTAGAGGGTTTTAATGCCACCTGTTTTATTGTTATGATCCATGATCTTATTAATGTATTTTTAAAATGAAAGAAAGTGTCAGACGTCAAGAAAGATAAAAGGTAGGTGGAGAGCCTGAGCATCTGGTAAATGTTCTTTTCTGTTCATTTTAATCATAATTTTGGGTGGTTTTTCCTTTCGTGTTCCATTATTTTAGTTAAATGAGATTGCAGCTTAGCGTTAAACTGATTTGGGAAAGAAATTTGACTACATTTTCCTCTTTCAGAGGTGGCTTGATCTCTGTAATGGGATTCCTTGCATTAATGCATGAACTTCTCTATGTATATTACTTGTTTGCAATGCAGTGAGCTCTTCTGTAAAGATGTATCCTCAAGTGTGGATTACTAAACTGAAGAGTTTGGCCATGCTTGTGGCCAAAACCATTTTTTTTTGAGCTGTTTAACTATGCTTTTTTTGAACAAGTACAGTGATGGCCAAACAACTTCTAGTAAGAGCAGCTGCATTTTCTTGTATGTTTGTATTACTGAACCTCCTGCATTTTTGACAGGGAGGAAAAAAAAAATTGCACACCCAAAGACAGCCCTCAGTTATTGCCAGCTTGAAAAGCTTTGCAAATGTAGTAAGTGTGTGAGTGTCTCTGGATTCAGTTTTCATAGAAAGTCTGTAAGAAGTAGAAGAATTCTCATGGAGGCATACAAATATAGCTCGACCGTTTTCTTCTGTGTTAAAATATGTCAGAGCTGATGCCAGGGAAATCAGTGTCTTCCATTAGTGCAACGCTAAACCTCAGACAGGTGCCTCGCCGCTGACTGACCCCGATATAATTGTACCGGATCGGCAGCAATCAGTTGTCCTCTCATGTGTCTCTCCCACACCATCATCACTTCCCTCACCTTTTACTGCAAAACCCTGTCAAACTCATAAATGCCTTTCCTTTTTTTTTTTTTTTTTTTATCTCTGAGGGCTAAACTTCTAGCTGACATCCTGATAGATTTTTATAAGAAAATGCCTACTGAGCACATTTTTGACAGCAGTTCTTGCACCTGACCAATTAGCAGAGCTTTACGGTAGGTTTCTCCTGGA
This sequence comes from Zapornia atra, assembly GCA_013400835.1. Classification (NCBI taxonomy): domain Eukaryota; kingdom Metazoa; phylum Chordata; class Aves; order Gruiformes; family Rallidae; genus Zapornia; species Zapornia atra. The sequence continues at coordinate 497,832 of VZTU01025858.1, forward strand.
AGGCTGCACAGGCTGAAGTCCACTCAGGATGATAGGCTAGCAGTTAGAAAACAAGTGATGTCTCATGTGAGTTGGTAATTACTGGCTCCTCCATAACTCCGTGTTCCCATGGTGAAAATTGAGATGAAAGTGCTTTTTAGCCCCTGCATCAGTTTTGAAATCACTCCCATCTGCCTCTGAAGTTACAGCACTCAGAGCATATTAATGATGTGCTCTATGCTGCTATCTGCAGAGGGTTTGTGGACACACCACCCTTCAGCTGTTAGCTCTGTTGGTGTGCGCACCACTGCTTGGGGTGCACTGTAAGAAAGGGTTTCCATAAAGTATCAGCAACACCCTGACTGGGAGCAAAATAGTGCCACTGTGAGAGCAGCACCCAGTAGCTTGGTGGTGGTCACTTGAGCTGTTCAAGCTCAGGTAATCATGAGTGGCCACTTAAATTCAAAGCTACATATATTGAAACTTGGAGCTAAAAATCCTCAAAGGGTATCTTAGAACTCACTGTGAATGAACACTGAGGTGTAAGTTGGGGTGATTCTTGTTCTTTCTAGAAATTGTACTGACACTTGAAACATCAGATTAACCCAGAGGTTTTTCAGCTCTGTTTTCAGAGGTGTTTTAGACTAAATACTAAGGAGAAGAGAGTTATGCAGTGAACTAATACCCCAGGTACCCTGATAGAAGCCCTATAAATAACTGTTTGAAAATAAGCCTTTATTGTAATAAAACTAATACTGTATTGAACTAGTTGGAAACTTAGTGATGTTATTCAATAATGTTTTATGTCTAGTATTTGTGATTCTATGCTGTGAATTTATTAGATGTTGATTTTGGGAAATGGACATCTATCTATTCCTCTAAGAAAGGACATTCAGCCAGGAGTCAGCACCTGGCTGAACAAAAAAGAAGGGAGGAAAATGAAGTTTCATTGGGAAAGTGGAGCAAAAATTGAAAAAAAAAATAATAGTTATGTGTTATGTGATGTGACTGAATGGAAACAGATAATCTAGGAACCAAAGTTCACCTGTTGAACCAAATAAATAATTCAGGAAGACCCTGGGCCCCCAGAGACCTTGGGCTGAATTGGCAACAGAGCTCTTGCCTGCTGATGCGAATCAATACCTGACAGCTCTGCTGCTGCTGTGCCGGAGGCTGGAGTTCCCCTGGGCTGATCTTGGCGGTCTCCATCATTGGCTCACTTTGCCCTGAGACAGCCGTAATCCCCATGCCTCACATTATGGGGTCTGCTCTCAGAAATTAACCTCCCACTGAACCAAAGGCCAACTCATTGACCTAGTTCTCCTGCAGGAACTTCCATGCCCTACATATGAGAGGCTGTGCGCTTTGCATAAAGGTTTAACATGAATGAAATACCCATCAGCCAGCTGAACCTCCCAGTGTGGACAAGAATGTGGCAGTCCAGGCAGGGTGACCATGTTTTGAGCACAAAGCTGTCCTCGGGGTGAAGTCCCACTGACACTTCCTGCTGCTTGGTCACATCCAACAGTATGATTAAAGTTTCTGAGGTGCCTCAGGGCACTCGCATTTTAACCTCACATTGTTCTTAATGTACATATTAAATAAACATAACCCCTACGGAGGGATGTGCAGCCTGGGGAGAGGTAGGTCAGGCAGTAAACTCTAGTGCTGGTATTTCTTCTGACTTCCAGGAAACCTTGGCAGTTCCCTTGCCTTCAGGTTTCTGCAGTCCAGCACTGTGATGAATCTCTGTGCTGGCAGAGCGAGTGATTCTGGAAAAACCAGCCCCTATCTATCAATCACGAATGGCAATAAATGCCTTCAGATGATTGTCCCACCTGGTGTATTGAGGGAAGGAACGAGTGAAGGGAAGAATGATAAAATGAGCATGTTTTGATAAAGAGCAAAACATAGAGGGAGACCCTGGCTATTTTTCAGGCCTTATCATATAATCAGAAACATTCAAAACCTGGAAGTGTTGCAGGGAGATAAGGGACACGTACGCAGGGGCAGTGACGGCGCGGGTGATAATCTGCAGGAACCTGAGAGGGTATGACCAGTCTAATCTTCTTAGGTTTGTCTCCGAAAAGAGTAAAACCAGTTATGAAGTATTGAGATACGTGATTCCAGTTTGTGGGAGAATGCAGATAAAAGCAACGTGGAGCATCCTAGGAGCCGGCGCAACCCAATTAAGGGAAAATAGTGAACTTAATCCCATAAGACCCAGCTCAATGGCTCTTTGTTAAGGCAGTGGAGTTCAGTGTAAACAAGGTAAATATACCGATATGAAATGGAGTTGGGTAAAAAATGTGGATAGAGAGCTTGCCTTCCCCTTTAATGCATGGGAAGAGAGCGCAGTAAATGGACCAAGCAGCCAGGGGAGCACAAGTAATGTGATGTTTGAATGCTATGTTCCCGTTTCCCATCAGAGCATAAACCTGCGTGCCCGTATGTTAGGGGCTTCAAGGGCTTACATGGGGGCTGTTGTTCAGGCTGTTCCTCAGTGAGGATTCGTGCTGTATTTAATGCCAGCCATATTATCCAGCTGCTGGGGCTGTGGGAAGAGTACTGACGTGAAAAGGCTTCTGGGGCTGAGCAGTGTCTGTTGGGGTTCATAACAGTTCCTGAAGACATAAAAGGTGTAAATATCAAAGAAGGACGGCGGTTATACAGGATGAGGCCCAGGGGTGTATCTAGGGTAATGGGGTGGAATTAAGAGTGGAGATAGAGGCTGACTATAAGGAAAAATCGTCCTAGCTAATCAACCTGTACAACAATGCCCTTTTCAGACTGAAAGAACTGTAGAAACAGGAGCAAACTAATGCTTCCTTTTAGAGTTCCTCGAGTTCATGAGATGCTACCAGAGTCCTGGGAGTGGATTTCTGCTGCTTGCTGTTCTGCTGATAGAGTGGAGCTGTGGAGAATAATAATCTTGTGCACACTGTAACGGGTATGTGGGAATGGCCCCTGTTATTTCTACTGTGAGGAACAAGCTCTTGACTCTCTGCTGCCATGCCAGCCTGATGGAGAACGTGACCTTGCTGGGGACATGCTTACTCCTGTCTGCTATTGCTGTGTCTGCACTTTGCGGCATGGCACCCTGCAGAGATGCCTAAACACGTTGGCATGTCTGCGGTGCAATGCAATGCTGTCTGTAGAGATAAAATGGGGTTGCATCAGTGAAGCCCTCTGTTTCTTGGCAGCAGTGGTTAGTTAGGTGTCGTGGCATGCTGCGTGAGTCCAGCTGTGCTGTGTTCACGTGTGGAGTTGTGCTGAGCACAGCTGAGCCCGTGAAATAGCCTGAGGCACGTTCGTTGCTGCTGCACCCAGATCAGATTGAAACAGAATTTCACAAAGAAAACAATCCCAAAGTAGCCAACTGACAGAGAAAAGTCTGAATGATGTTGCTTTGGGAAACCCAAGAAAGTTAGACATCTATAGGTATTCAGTCCGAGGGGGCCGATTCCCATCGTTATTTACATCGTCAGTTGTTGTAAGCAGATATGCTATAAAGAAGTCTGACTGACTGTATGGCTGCACCCTGCAAAGATAAGCTTATCTTCCTGTATCCTACCTTGTTCTCCGTCTTTCAGGGTTGCCATTGCACACACTTGTGCTGGAGACCACTGGGCTCTTCCTGTGGTACCTGACCTAATTTTTTTTAAACCTCCTGTAATTTTTCCTCAAGGAAAAGGCATATTTTAGCCACTGTGACATCTCACCTCATCCTCAGGAGGTCTTAAAACAGTGTCAGTTATTGGTGCTGTCTCTGTCCCAGGTCCTCCCCACCAGTGATGTCTTGTTGACTCCAGGAGTGCAAAAATCTTGAAGACAGTAATTTTTGGAAAACACAAGAGCATCTTCTCCAGTGTATGCACAGGGGAATTGAGGCCCCTCTCTCTCAGGTTGGCCATCTGAGCACTGCAGTTCCTCATGCTCTTTTATACATGCCAGAACTTCCAGTTGCTGCTTCTTTAACGCCTGGTCCAGGGGGCTGCCGTGGCTTTCGGTAATGGAGAGGTGGCATTTCTGTGTGCACATCCCTGCTGTTGGGTGTAATTCTCGAGTGCTGGCTATAGGGACATCTCTGATGTCTTCTGCGTGCTGTATAAAATGCTGCAGCTCCTGCCTAGTGTGTGATAAGGCTTTTTCTTTAGGTGCTTTGTTTTCACTCTGCAGGGTTCAGGTGCAGCCTCAATCATTTTCTCTGGATGAGTGAGGAAGGGAAATCCCCTTTCCTTCATCGTAGGAAGCCTCAACTCAGAGATACTCAGAGGACCAGCCGGCTGGCAGCTCACCACAGCCACCTGCTCATGTTCCTTGTGTTTAACAACACATCCTGCTCAAGAGCCACCCGTCCAACACATGGGGAAGCCAGGCAGGAACAGAGAAGCAGTAATTTTGTGGTTTGGGGGGGTTTTATTTTGAGTACCCTGAGTTTTGCTGACCATCACAGCGATAAACCTGGTTTGATCTCATTGGTATCCAGTGTTTACCCGAGTTAGAAACAGGCATTGTCCTTGAGAAGTACTGCTTATGGTATTTAAAAGGGAAACACGTTACTTCAGGCTTCTGTTTTCCTCCAAATTGCAGTGTCTTTTGCTTTTATGAAGAAAAATGTTTTCATGTCTAAATACGCACAAGCACAAATACCAGTGTGGGTTGGTTGGTTTTTCTTCATCTCCATGGTGCCCAAGAGGGAATTTGTTTGGCATTTTTCCTCTCTGATAATTTTTGTGGATATAATAGAAGGTAACAGAAGGCAGCTGTATTATTCCATTATACCAGCTGAAAAAAAACCCCAAATCCACACAACCCAACCCAAACTACTCTTTGTACCAAGTGCAGGGGATTTTTCAGTGATCTCTACCCAGGGTGTATTTCTCTATACCCATCTGAATCAACGTGCTATATGTTGGTCCTTTGCAGCCTGGCCCTGTCAATATTTGATGATTAGAAATGTTATTTGCAAACTGTCTGACGTCTCTGTGATGAACAGAGAGGAATTTAATGCCACGCTGAAGTATTTTTAAATGCAACTTTGAGTAAGCAATTATTTTCCTTGCTGCCTGGCGTTCATCTCGAAGTTATTTATCAGTCTCAATGAAGAGGCGATTAAATGTGAATTGTTTCCTAATTCAGCATCCGTGGGCAAGGAGGATTTGTGTGTGCACAGTCTGTGTTGGCTCAGCAGGCCAAAAGCGACCGTGGAAATGCCTGTGCCAGGACCCTCCGCGCTGGTGTGCAGCTGCGCTGCGGGAGAGGCTTTGTTACAAAGTGGATGGAGCTTGACTCTTAACGCCTGCATCGCTCGCTGGAAGCAATGATTTCCAAAAGTGACTTTGTAAAATAAGCTGAAAATAACCGTGGGAGCATTGTGTATTGTTCATACATAGAGCAAGCGATGGTACTAATGTCAATGTTAAACTGTTGGGTGATAGCTATAAAAGCATTAGCCTTTTAAGCATTGCTTCTTTTCCAAGTATGCTGATCTATTGGGCCTTTCTCGTGTAATCAGAAGCTGTTACAGGACTTGCCAAACCACAAAGAAACAACCCAGCAGAGCCCAGCAGGGCTCCACGTGTTCCCTACTGCAAAGTACCTGGCACTGCCTCCATCCTGCCTCAGCCTCATCTGGCTTTGTGCTGTATTTGTCAGGTGCTTGTAAACCCCAGTGAGCCTCTCCCTCTAGTATTTACCTTTTGTCTTTTCCTTGCCTTTGCCCCTTTCTGTGTCACCACCAGTATTCCTTCTTCCCACATTTCTCCTCTTTTTTTCATTCCCACTGCAGTGCATTTCAGTACCATGAATGTTAGCCCTTCTTTGCTCACGCACAGTGAAGTTGTCCTCTCTGTTTTCTTTCTCTTCACTTTCCTGTCAGTCAGCTCATGCTTATTCTTTGTGATGCCCATGCATGCATGCACGTGCCTGTCTATGTGCTGGGTACTGCACACTGACCTGCAGGAGGGACAGAGAGGCACTGCTGAGCAAGGGGTGTTCAGAGTGAAGCCTGCAGGAGCAGTTGGCCAAGAAGCAGCCCAAAGTATGACACCTCTTTGACCCACACCCTAATTACAGCTGAGAAACAGCACAAGTCATTGATGAACAGATGCAGCCAAGTGTTTGCTTTATTTAAATAATTGCCTTTTTTTGTTTTCCTCCTCCATCCTGCATGCTGGTGGTAACACTGTGACCTAGCTATTAAAGTTTTCCCAATTCCAGCCACTCTCTTGGTTTGAGTTTAGTAGCTAAAGTTAATATGGTAAAGAAGTTATTGTTGTCTTTGTGGGGTCATTGTTTATGATCTCCAGTGAACTCTGTGCTTTTATCTATAAAGTAGAGCTATTTATTTATTCGACCCATCAAAATGCATGTCAATCCACACAGCCACACTCCCTCCCTTACTTTAATGTACAATTTATATTTTAAGTATGTAGTATGGGTTAATTAATGCGGTGCTCCCTTGATTAATATGTGAATTATTATTAATAGTTCTTCTGTGGAATTCTTCATTGAGAGCTCTTAAGGCCAGGCATAGATGACAATGGTGTGATGATGGTCTGTTCTACCTCTTGTATAGCATAAGCTACTTGACTTTCCAGTAAAATCCTGATGTACCTGTGGAGTTGGAGCAGATTTCTGGAATGGCACCCCACTTTGGCACACACAATTGCTGAAGGCAGATTTACCTTGCATAAGCTGATCCAATAATTCATTTCCTTCATGCTTAAAAAGTTCCCCTGTTTTCATAATTTGGCTATGAATTTGTATAACCACAGCTCTCAACCTTGGCAATATACTTTATCTGCTAGCTTAAAAATAGGTCTTCTAAGAGAAATCCTCCCTGTGTATTCCCAAAAATGATCAAGTCTCCTTTTCCCCACCTCAAACCTGAACCCAAGAGCTAGGTTTTCTTTAGTTTGTTACTGCAAGACAACTTCTTCAGGTGTTTCATTATATTTCTGGGTTTCCTTCAACCACTCTGGCATTATCAGTGCTACTTTTACAATGAGGAACTAGGGCTGGAGGCAGTGTTATAACACTACTGTTAATATTTAATACAGTGGTAATTCCACTGCCTGATTTCTGAACGAGGTAGAAGAGAGTCCCTGGATTCCAAAATGCAGTCTGTGATTTATTCAGTGGAGCTGAGTGATGCTACAGATAGATAGTTTCAAGATGCTGGAAGATCTCTTTAAAGCTCTCTCAGGTGTCTTTCTGCTACTCTGCATCCAGTATGATACAGCAGAGTTATTTCTTTTTATGGCTCTGTATTGCTATTTTATCTGACAATGATACCGTGCTTTGTTAACAGACCTGCCATACTGTGGATTGTCACTAATTACACTGATGCTTTCAACGTTTACTTGTAAAGCAACAGCAGAAATGCCACTGCTCACCTTGGCAATTGGCATCTGGTCTTGCTAATCTTAGTGTCATCCATGGCTCTCCGTTCAAATCCTTCAAAGCTGTCTCAGAGTTGGGTGCACGTGTCTGAACATGCTTCCTGAGCTGAGTCTGGGCCATAACTGAAGTGGTACCTCTGTGTTTTACTCACTCTACATTTGTCTTGTCTTTTTACGATATTTTTGAACCAAGTTCCCTTTATGTTCTCTAAAGTTTCTGGATGCAGGGCAGTGGTACCACCGAGGGGCTGGCTGGCTGTAATCCCGTGTTCGCTGGTCGCTCTCTCCTCTGTGTAATTCTGTACTTCTCTTTCAGCTGATTTTCTTTCAGCCCATTTCTCCAATTCATAAAGCCCGTTTTGAATTCTCTTCCTGTCCTCTGATTGCCTCTCTGTCCCTCTCACCTTGGCAGCATCCGCAGAGCTGGTAAGAATCATTTTCAATCCATCAGCCCCAAATTAATGAAAACAAGGAATACAATTGGATACAGAACATAAAGCTCTGCAGAGCCACGCGTGAGGTTTCATGCCTGTTTTACACTATTAACTATTCAGAGTATGATTTTCCAATGGCACACTCACAGAGTATATTCATCCAGACTGTATTTCCTTATCCTGAGAGGCGATGTGGATGGCTTACTAAAGTCCACATAATGCCTGCCATTTCATCCCTGTCCGCAGCATCTGTTATCCTGTTACCGAAGGATGTCGGAATGATTTCTCACAGTTTGTTCTTGACAAACCCATGCTGCCTGCTACTCATCTCCCTGATGTTCACTGCTGCTTATAGACAATGTCTGTAGGAAAAAGACTGTTCCAAGAATAAAAGTTTATCTGACTGCTATGCAGTTCACTGGGTTTCTTTCCGCTTTCCTCCTCCATCACTCTTGCATTGCATCTTCAGAAGAAATCTGGGCAATCTTGTCTCTGACACAAAGTTGGGAGGGGTGGCTGACACCTCAGAGGGCTGTGCTGCCATTCAACAGGACTCAGACAGGCTGGAGAGCTGGGCGGGGAGAAGTTTAATGAGATTTAACAAGGGCAAGTGTATGGTCTGGCATCTGGAAAGAACAGCCCCAGGTGCCAGTATAGGTTGGAGACTGGCTTGTTGGAGAGCAGTGTAGGTGAGAGGGTCCTGGGGGACAGCAGGATGCCCATGAGCAGCAATGTGCCCTCATGACTAAGAGGGCCAATGGCATCCTGGGATGTATCCATGTGAATATAAGGAGGAACTTTTTCCCTGTCAGGGTGATAGAGCACTGGGACAGGCTGCTCAGAGAGGTTGTGGAGTCTCCTTCTCTGGAGACATTCAAACCTCGTCTGGATACGTTCCTCTGTGATTTAGTCTGGGTGATCCTGCTCTGGCAGGGGGGTTGGACTAGATGAGCTTTCAAGGTCCCTTCCAACTCCTAACATTCTGTAATTCCTAAATAACCCCATTGATCCAGAAGATATTTTTCAGATCTGCCATTCAACTTGTTTCTTGTCTTTGCCTTTTAATTGTCCTCTCTTTCTAATCGACAGCAGGCTGTCCGAGCAAATACTTTCTTTTAGACTGTTTGTGTGATCTTTGAGGTACTGTGTCCTCTAATTTATACCACAGGCTGTTTGGTCTGTTGCATTATTTAAGTCTCTAAAAGGTTTCAGGCGGAGTGGTTTGTGTGCAGGACACACAGCAAAGCACTGCTGTGTTGCGTAGTCTCTGTGTCTACTTTTTACTCACTGTTTTGGGAAACAGCCTTTTTCACTCCATTATTTCCAGAGTCATGGATGCGTGAAGGTGGTGCTCTGGGGAATGGCAGAGGTGTGAGAACTGCTGAATCACTCGTGCCCTGACATAGCCTTCCTGAACGCTGCAGTGGTACAGAGCTGGACTGGTGCTCTGGTGGTGGTTATTATGGGGTACGTTACCTACTGGTACACAAGTGGGTACAGAATGATGGTTTCAATGAGGTTCCAATAGTCAGATGCTCATAAGCTTCAAAGAACAAGGCACAAATAAAACAGAGATACTTGCTAAATGCTGGCATACGTACATGGGCATATGTATCATGCAGTTATGTGGTTGTTCCTGGTCAGATTTAGTCCAGAAATGTCTGTCTGGGTTTTATATAGCTTCTCATTAATGAGCAATGTATATAGGTGCTATTAATGCTGATTTTAAATAAATAGGTGCTGCAGCAAAAATTCACTGTAATCAATACTTGGGTTTCTTTTCTAAATTTACTGATGTACCTGTAGATGTTCAGACAACCCCTGCTTGCTGCAGCATCACCTCAACAGTGGAAGTCAGTAGAAGACTTTTCATTGATTCACGTGGATTTGTACAGGTCCATGTGAAGCATTTAATCTCAAAATACAGGTCAACAATAGAAGTGTAGGAGTCTGGAAATACATATATTCTCTGCTTGGAGAGAAAGGAATGGAAATGCAGAAGAAAGATACCCAGAACTAGAGACGCCAGCTACCCCGCAAGGTAGTGGCTCGCAAGTACTCCCCTCTTATCTTCTGGCTCCAGGGATACTTGCACTCCGATGTTTGAAGTAGATTGGTTGGAATTTAACTTTTGGCTCAAGGGAGCCTTTAGTTTATTAAATATGGATGTTCTTGCTGGGGAGCAGTTGCAGGTAGAAGCATGGTTTCTCTCTGTAGCACGTCACTTTTCGTGAGTATACACATTTGGGAAAGAAAACTCAGCTCTTCTGTGCCTAAATCTTTTCTGTCGGGATCTGCCTGTAAGAAATATCAACAAACACTGTCAGATCGTTATAATTTCAGGATTGTAGCTGCCTTCAAATCTGTGAATTCAACCAGCCCATCACGAGGCTGGCCTCTCAGCAGCACTGCTAGGAGGTCTGCATTACCTGTAATTATACTGAGAAAATTGCTCAAGGTAATGCCACATCTAAACGCAGTGCTAACATCTGCCTGTCTTGGCAGTAAGACAGCTACCATAAATACGTGATGCAACAGGCTGTCAAATATCCTGGCTCCTGCAGTAACTTTCTCTTCTAAGGAAAATTTTCCAGCTCCAGTTACTAATCAGGCTGTGGGTGATCTTTCCGAGCTCTGAAGCAATGGGATCTATCACGCATCCATCAGTGTCTGTTCTGCTCTCCCTACGAGCATCCATTTCTGTCTGGATGCTGATGAGGAAGAATCAGACCTGCTGCTGAGTGGGCTTGAGGGGAGAGTGACAGTCTCATCCTAAGGAAACAATCAGGTTACGAGCTGGTTTGCCTTTCTATTCCTGCTTTTGCAGGAACCTAAAACCAGGTTGTTTCTTGTTGCGACTACTGGAAGCCCCAGGAGCACTTTGCAGTTCTCTTGCTTCGAGCCTTTGGTGTAGTCTCAGGGAAGTGCACTTCAGAAAACATAACTTTTAACCGGCTGACACTTCCCAATCTCTTCTATTTCTTGTCTATAGTGCTATCCATCAGACTGCTTTTGTCGGATAATCCTGTTTTAAGTCTCATGTGGAAAATTGTCAGTCCAAGATCATACTATGTAAGGACAGATGTGGGACTGCTCCACCGTGTGAATTCATTCTTGCTTAGGACATGAAAATAAACTAATAGAATATCAATTTGAAATTTTTAAGCCTTGAAATGATTTAAAATCTCTTAAAGACTAGGGCTGGAACTTTGTCTCCGAGGCATCATTTCCAACTTAGCAGTATAAGCTCTGATGGTCTTTTCTTTAAATTGCCTATTGTACAGATGCCTACAAAGAAAGTGCTTCTTTGGGACTGTTTGTGTTTAGTACCAGCATTTATTTCATTTCATGTGACAGATGACTTGGCTTCTAGATCTAGTAATCACTCCCTTACATCCCACCGGGGCAGGTTTTTGGCCTGCTGAAGCACTGTGATTTGGTTTGGGAGCACAGGCTGGCTTGGGCAGAGGACTGCGGTAGCTGCAGGCTTGCTCAAGACCCCCATGTTCCTCAAGCCCAGATGGCTCCTGGGACACATCTGCGGGGGCTTTGTTTGGCATTTTGATCAGATGAGAGGAGTGGGAGCAGCAGGCTGCGTGGGCCCTGTTAGCTGATGTTTACGTTGTCCATGCTGATGGGTGAGGCGGGCTGCGGGATGATTTGATACGGATTTAAATACCGCAGCTCCTGCACCGCCAGCAGATCCCTGGAGATCTTGGTGTCGGCTGCCTCCGTACATCCCTCCTTGTCTGTCAGATGTGTATGCGCTGTATGCCCCTGTTATTGAATTTTTATCATTTAATTATATTTTTCTGTAATGAAATCTACTTGAGTTATTGATGGTGTTCAGAGAGATCGGGTCCCACCTGATAAAGGCCAGCTGGCTGCGTGCCGCCTGGCATGCCTTCTGCATCTCACCCACGGGCTTCGCTAAAGACAGTGCCACCTCATTAAGATTTAAATGTCTGAACACCGTTCATACCTGTTGTGATTGACATTCCGGAACCGTGGGGTTTCTTACCAGATTGCGGGTTAGGCTACGGAGATTTTTATAGGGGTTTCTTTATTATCCTGAGGCTTTGATTGTGAGACACACTTACAAAATCCAGAGGATTGCTGGATGAAGCTGAATGAACTTGTGCTTTATTCTTCAGCGTAGTTGTGCTTTTCATTCACTCACAAATAAGGGCCTGATTTCTGCCTGAGGGATTATTTTTTTCTTTTTTTTTTTTTTGAAAGATGGGGAAATCGGAGAGTTGAATGCAACCTTCATTGTAGCAGTTTTATTTTAAGCAGATTTTCTGCTCTTTTTTTTTTTGTTGTTTTTTTTTCTTTGCAATATTATACAGCGGCTAAACTAATGAATATATAATTTTCTTTCCTTTCTGCTTGTCATGCCCTGCTAACATGGACATCTACAAAGGCTCAGGTTGGTGTTGCGATCTGTCTTCATCTTACCTTATTGTTCTCATTTAGTAAAAAGGGGCTTCGATGTTGTTCTCCATTCGTCGGCTTCCCCCCTCGCCCCCCCTTTAAAGCTGGATCCAACATTATTACCTCATAACAGATTCATCCAGAGAGGTGCCACATTCGGTTGTTACTCCTGAAACTATCCTCCAGCTGCAGCAAAATGTGCTCTTTCAAAAACATGGGGCACTGATTTCCTGGGTATCTACTTAAATTTGCGATGCTTGCCTACCTTTGTGATAGGGAGAGAGCAGAAGCTACGGCACCTACAGCTTCTGGAATTGGTGCAGAAACGCACTGAAACTCTCACAACTTTCTGCCCTGCTTTAGACCCCTATATTTGACAGCACACTGAAATGGCACTTGTCAATACCTTGTGCAGATTCAATATTTTCTTGATGATGGTGAAGCATAATTAAAAAATAAAAAGCAGAGCTACAAGAACTGGCTGTTTGTGATGGTGTTCACATGTCCCCCATTCACACCTCAACATCTCCAATTTTTTGCAGAACTCTAAGAGCAAATTATCTTGCCTGAGTGCATCAGGTAGAAATAAATGCCTACTGTCTGTAAGGTTATACTCCATGCTGTGTTCTGCTCCTCAAAGGCTATAGTGACAGTAAAACCTCGAGTAAAACCAGGGAGGCAGGTTCAGGAGCTGCACGTTCTCCCTTATTTTCTCAGGTTGAATGATCCCAACTTCTTTTAATCTCTGGGAAGACACACTTGCACTTTACAGTTTGGTGTTTTTAATGCCCGCACCAATCTTATGGAAAAGAAAACCACTTACCACTAGGAAATATGAATTAATAAACCTTGCTGAGCAATGTGGTAGTTCTGTAAGTGTGAGCTGTAATGACTGGGCTTCGGCAGAGCTCACTTCAATTAACTTTTTAAACAAGGCATTTTCCGTTCGTTGCACTTAAGAATTTGAAATACAGCGGTGTCTGTCTTTGCATATTTAATCATCCATTAGAAGAAAATAAGGGATTTACTAGGAGCACTTTTTAAAGTCCAGCAAAAGACTCGATACAGTAAAAGCATCTAAAAGCCATGGTGAGGGAATGTGGAGCATCCAGATGGCTTTAGAGCAAGAATACTCTGCTGCTTTCCTAATTTCTCTTCTTTTTCCTCATTTTACAGACAGAATTTTTTACAGTGCAGCTTTTTTTGGATGGCTTCATTCTGAAATGTCTTTATCTGAACTTTTCAGTATCTGATTTTAAGCTGAGATGTCATCCAGTTAGTGCAAGAAATAGGGCACTTCCAGATTCGGTCCCCCAGTCCCTGAGGGCTCCCTCAACAGCCTCAAATAAATCACTTAATTCTTCATCCTCAGTTTTCTCATGTGTAAATTAGGATTAAAGTTGAGCGGTTTTGAGGGTCAGGCTATAAGTAGGTAATCAGGAGCTGGGGAAGCTTCAGAGGATTGATAATTGTTTTTACCCTTCCTCCTATGCAAGAATCATTTTTTGACAGTGTGTTTGGACAGTGTTTTTGAAGGCTGTCACCATGGTTTGTCCCTTAGAGTAATGGTGAAAGCGGGGTCTGGTGCTGTAGGAGCTTCCATACTGCCCGTAGGGCGGGCGCTGGGAATTGGGATGTCTTTCAGTCTTTATTATAGCAATTATTGCCTAGAGTCTTGATTCATATTTGGTACTTTGAATAAAATTGATCCTATCCTTTTGACAGCAACAAAGTTTTAGGCAGGTCTAGGTTTTCTAGAAGCTTGGTTCAACTCCAGCGAAGGGTTTTCATAACCTTAGCAAAGTTCTAATTGATTTTCCTTTTTCTGTACTGCAGAGGAGGTAAGAAACACTAACTCCTTTGGCTGGGGTGTAAATGAAAACTAAAAGTGCTGTGTCTGCTTCACGAATATTTGTGCAGGTATCTGCTAAAGGCATGAAAAATTCAGGAATTCCAATGGTTTCAAAAGTCTTTCTGCATGCTGATCTATTCAAACTTTTGGGCTGTAAGTCATTCTTGAGCAGCTGTGGGGTTTTTAATTTGTTTTGGTGGCTATTTGCAGCATCCAGATACCTAAAGATAAGTATTCATCAGTGAAACAGCTGCTTTGCAAAATCCAAATTGCGTTAAAAATTAATTGTTCAATCAGTTTTAATACTGGTGAGTGGTTAGCATATTCCTGGTGATTGTGATCAATAGATAAACTAGCATGAAACAAAATCAATTTTATTTTAAAGAGAACTATTTAATGTTGAAATTTTAATGAGGTCATTTCGGTGATGCAGCATTTCTTAATGTGGAAGTAGGTGTCCTTCGGATATACAGTTAATTCAGTCAAACTTTTAAAAGCATGCTTAGATCTGCCAAATCAAACATGCACTTAAGTAATTAACAGAGTAACTACTCCATTTTGAATTCAGCTTTTAAAGAATTAAATCAAAGCGACACATTATTAGAAATTAGCTGGTTTGGATTTAGAGCATTATAAAAATTATTCAGTTAATGTATGGACACCTTGCAACCAAAAGGGACAGTCTGGTGAACTAGAGATGGAGTTGGAGTTTCAGGTTAATTCAGTGGATGAACGTGTTTTGGAGCTGCATTTCCCCACCATGCTCCGGATCGATTTGTGTGAGGCTGTTTGCACAAGCAATGCTGGCTGTGGTCCAGGTTTCACGGAGTGATGGCCAGAAGCTGGAGGAGGAGGAGAAGGCCACTTTTGCATGGTGACATCCCACTACTCTTGCAGCCTGGAGGTGCTGGGAACATAAAAATGGATATGCAAAAGGTATTTAAAGTGAGCAAACTGCTGGCCAGTCTCACTAGGAGTAGTTTTAATATCTGTGCTTGAATTTCCTTCCCACTAATGTCTTTGCAAACCAGAGCAAATCAGCTCTTCCCTACAGGAGATCTTTTCTAGCTTTAGTGTTATTCATGGTGGTCTCTGTAGTTTAAAAGTAGGTTGTTACTTCTTCGGTTCTGGCTGTTTCAATGTATTAGTTCTAATGTAACCTTGGTGTAAGGGCAGCAATGTGAAATGAACTTATGTTAGCAATGAATTTAGCCCATTTTTATTAGAAATGAATAGCACAGAGGTTGTCCTCAGGGTCTCAGGCAACTGCTACAGTGATCAGTTTGGTTGTTCTAATATAATAAGCAGATATTGACTTTATTTGAGGTGAACACCAAGATTTACTGTCTTGAAAGCTAAAATATCGACTGAGGGAAAACCAGAGTCAATATTTACCTTGAGGGACAATAAATCTTGATGTTCGCTGAAATATGAAGTCACTATGATTTTCAGAAGCATTGAACCTCGCTCTAGTTTACTCTGCAGGTGCTCATCAGAAAAGCTACCTGAACTATAGGTATGAATTTCTTTTAATGAATCACGTCAGTTGTCCGAGTGTGCTCGTTTCTACATGTCCTTTGCAAGGTCAGTACTATTATTCCTTACCTACTTTTAAATAAAGAAGTTACAGAGCATTATAAATCACACCAAAGCTCTCTGGTGGTTAGATTTTCATTAAAATGCAAGTACCAGCTGTTAAAAGAGAAACTAAATAGATTAGCGTTTGTATATCTTCTTGAAATAACTGGAGATGTCAAGATACTTGAGCAAAGACTCAGGGTTTGGATTGGAGTGAATGGGAGCTGGCTTATTTGTTTAGGGCAGACCTATAGCAGCTTGTCTCTTAAAAAGTACCTTTTGTCTCCCCTTTAATTTATTTAGAGCTGTACCCATCAATTTGATTTTAGGATTCAGACATTAATATATTCCAGATAATTGTGGCTACAAAGAGCAATACAAGGGTCCTGTGAAAGTCAGTAACAAAGCTTCTGTTGACTTCAGTCAGGCATCATTTCACCCCTTGGTTCATCGAGTCTAAAACCCAGCATGTGAGTATGAAGAAAAATTGAGGAAAAAACTTCCAGAAGTGCTAGGAGTATTTTGATTGTGTTTATTTCTTGAGAGGATTGAAGGTGAGGTGATAAGGGACAGAGCCGAGCTGGTCTTCTGGCCTCTCTCCCACCTGAGCAGTGCAGAACAATGAGCCCCTGTGCCCAACCACCATGGTCTTTAGTATCCATCCTTCAGGAGATGGATTGTGGTAGTACAGCTCCATATGTATGTTGGGTTGGTTGGTCTGAAGTTTTCTGTATATTCACGGTTTGCATAACTTTGGGGATTGGTGAGCATTAAGCAGATTAGGAACTAATCTTAGGAATTAAGCATAGGAACTGTTTTCTTAGGGCTTGGGAAGATAAGTGGTGTGGCTGGATAAGAGACTTCTGTATCTGTGGTGGATGGCAAACACGATGTGTGTCAGGATACTGATACTGAGACTTTGTTGAATTTGAAGTTTGGGCGTATTCCATGTTGCAGCCAGGGATCCATGGGAGCACACATCCCAATCTCCTCCCAGCTCAGTCCCTTTGGATCCCTGGGGTGGGTGAGAAGTAAGGGAACCAGAACCTGTCCCAGCCTTTGTTGAGGGTCAGGAGAAGGTGCTTCTGTGGACCCAGGAGGTGAGAATTGATCCCAGATTATCTTGGTTGGTGGGACCCTAAGAACAGCAAAGCTTGGCCAAAATTCTCTGGACATGCAAACTCAAGAACATTGTCTGTTTGACCTTCTTATGTACCACAGCTGTTAGCAAAAGTCAGGGATGAAAGGCTGTGAGGCCTTTTGATTTTTAAATGCAAAAGAAAAAAAAAAGTAGAATCAGAAGTGATTGAAAACAAACGATGGAAAACCAGCAGAGAGAAAACACTGCCCTGCGAAGGAGGGAACACATGCTATATCACCATGGTTTTTAAATGCAGTCATAGAGTCACAAATTATATTCACACCTTCCAAAATGCGTATCCACAGAGTTGCAGCAGTGGAAATCTTGCATCTCTTTCAGATCTAAAAGGTATAACAGAGTCTACTGATACCTGTCCTAACTTGCTTGAAAGGAGTCTGTCACTGCCAGTGGTGCGTGGTGGTTATTTACACCTTCCCACTGTCTCCGAGGTACTACTGGAGATGGCATTGCTCAGCACCGACTCAGGGCAGGGCGGGGGGTGGGGGGGGGGGTGTGNATGGGATGTGCAGGGGTGTCAGCACAATAACTTAGTAAAACAGGTTATCTGTAACAATTACATTTTGGGGCTTTGGTGGCGGGTGTGCCCTGGGAATCCTGATGGCGTTGGAGGTACCACAAGGGCAGACAGCAGACGGCAGGAGCTGAACCACAGGGATGGTGTGGCTGTTGCTGGGCACCCTCCCTGCTCCAGTACAGTGGGGTGTCTGTGGGAGGAGGAGAGCCGATGGGCCTTCTTGTGCAATTGTACCAGCTTCACACACAACTGTTAATGGCTTGGTTATTGCCATCCTGCCTGCGTGTGGAAGAGCACATTTGAAGTATCACTTCACATCACGTGTAGTGATATTACTGCATATGGGATCTCTGTTTTGTCCTCACACATCTCCTTGGGTAGGTTTTAGTTCAGGTGGCATCCCATCCCTGCCCAAATCCTGCTGCTGTTCTTACACAGACATCCTGCCAGGAAATTCTGCAGGAAGTTCTGGCCACGAGATCCCAGTTGTGGTACATTCCTTGTGTGAGGCATGTACTGCTGTTGACAGGTGGGCTTGTGTCGGTTTGGAGAGGTCTGAGCTTTCACTGAGTTTAACACCAAGAGGTTACTGAGAGAACAAGCCAGGATTTCCGAGCTCATGGTCTCACCCAAGCGAAGGGCAGGGGTGAATGCTGCAAGGCTGACAGCACTCCTGTCGTGACCAGTGGGATTCACAGTCATGTGCTCTAACCATGAGGATAGTTAATTAGAGTGAGGAAAAAGAGTCTTAAATCCTTCCAGCTGCTGTTTGTGTTGTGCCTGCCCCAGCTGCCTGGCTGTGGGTTTGGAGGCACACAGGCAGCACCCACACATTGCCTTGTGGCCTCTCCTGACCTCATCTTTCTCTCTTAACAGTCTGAAGAGCGGAAACAGGCACCCACCTGGCTCTTAATAAACTTATTAATAAATAAGTTTTACCTCAACACTGCCCGGTGTGACATCCCCTTACCCCCATGGTTGCAGGCCCTGCCTGCTGGCAGCCATTCTTGTGATGTTCAGCACTTTGTTCTCACTTGGATTTGCCTCCCCTGTGTGACAAGGAAACTCTGATCACGCCTAAACCACACATTTCCCTCTTCAGCTAATCGTCTCCTGCAGATGGCCCCATGTTTTGTCAGACAACATAGCCAGAGCATGGGTTGTTTTTTTTCCTTCCCCCCATAGAACAGGGAAGCTAATAAATACTCCTTGTCTCTACATCCACACTTGATGTGGAGCAGGATTTCTGCTCACCAGGGCGGTGACATTTGGCATGATTATATGATGTATAGATGTCTATATACTCTATAAAGTGCATTTATAGTGCTCCTATATATAAAGTGCTCCTTTTCATTTGATGTGAAGGTCATTTTCTGATGGGCACCACTTTTGCTTTCCGACTGGTATCTTGATCTCCTCATACCCCCATCTCCAAAATGTTGCAAATAAGGTTCCTTTATTGTTGTGGCCACAATGTGTGTTGTCGTAATCTGTTGTTTTAAAACGAAGCAATAATTTATTAAACCTGTNGGAGGGCTGTTGACCCACAGTTACTGTAAGGTGAGAACTGAATGACTCCTCAGTGGCAAGGCCAAGGAGAGTTTGGCGCGCGGCAGAAGAAGTTTTAGGTGCACAGTATTTTTTTTTAGGGCAGCACATTGTGCTTTGTACAAAGCAGCAGAGGAAGCTGTATCTTCAAATCAGCTTCTGCAGACAAACCAGATGCAAAATTAATAAATTTTATTCGTTACTGTAACAGAAGTGTTGATGCGTTCGTTTGTTTAAACCTAAAAATCTGCTAAAGTACCAGATCTCAGTGTCTTTGGGGAACCTAACAACCTGAATGTATGACACCTTTTAAAGATGTTTATTCATCTTTTGGCTGTATGTTTCTCTCTACATAGATATTATAGTTCAGGTGAATGCGTGATGGTGTTTGGTCGGGAGATGTGTTAGAGATAAGTCGCTTGCGGGGAAAAAAACATAGTTCTTTGTGTTTAAAAATGAAACTTATAGGACATGTGAAATTTCATTCTTTTATGGTAAATGACTTACCTTTGCTTCTTAGGTATCCTTGTAAATGAGTGCTGATTTGAAGTTTGTACTTCCTGAAGCACAAAAGGATGCGGTACATATGGCCCCGCTGAATGACGTGTGATAGATTGCAGCGAGAGCAGTCTGAGCGAATGAAATTGTAGTGGAGTTCTGGCTGCAGGAAATAGCTGTTATTTATCCTGTTTCCTAAGATGCTGCATGCATACTGCTGTTTATTATATACTTAAAAATCCCTTGGCAAGTCAATGATGAATAAATGAACTTAAAGGGTATTACAACACCCTTAACGTAAGGAGCATAAGCCAGGATATTTTTTGGTGTACTCTTACCCTGGTTTGGCTGAGGTGTTTCTGCAGAGATGCTAACCTGGATAGTTGAAATGAACTGTTTTGATTCTTTCTCCTGGCAGGTGTATGAGGCAGTCCCATGCTACACCGAGTGCAATCAGTATTCCTGGGCAGTAGAACCATGGTCTCCGTGCAAAATCAACAGTGAACAAAATTCCCTCCACTGTGGAGAAGGAATACAAACGAGGAAAGTCAGGTGCGTGAAGACAAAAGCACGGGTGCTCCAAATTGAAAAGAGCTGTATTAAAAATACTTGCATAAAGCTGAAATATCTGGCCACCTAACAGTGAGTATGCTGCTGAGCCTGGTGTACTTCAAACGAAAAGAAACAAGGATTTATGTGCAGTGGTTACAGGAAAAGCATCTCAGAGGTGCAGCCTTGTGTTACAATCGAGATGTCTTTCAGGAAAGAAGGCATGATGTTTAAATTAGAAATTCCTCAACCTAAATGCCATATATACATAAAGCCCCCTGAGGTGCAAAGCCTCCATATTCTGATTTGCTAACATTTTCCCCCAGTAATGGCACTGCACATGCTGGCGTGGCGTTCATTATTAGTGAGCATTCGTTCCCCAGGCGCGGGGAAGCGCTGAGCTATTTCCAGACGTTCGGATGTTACTAGCAGGAGCGTGAAGGTTTGGTCTTGCTGCTTGTCGTTTTCTGTTCACTCATCTGTCAGCCGATCAAAGCTAAAATCCCTCTGTAAGAAGTTCTGAGATGTTTATTTAAAGTAGTTATTGAAATCTGAGAGTAACAAAAGCACGTCGTGCATGTAGCGAGGTTTGATTTGCATTAACATGATTAATTCTACGATTTGACCAGCCGTGCTGCGTATAGCTATTGTGTTATGTACAGCATCCTATATGGGGTTGAGCAAGCCTGTTGACAAGCTCTAATGAAAGTGTCTGTTCTCTGTTTTAGATGTGTGAGTAGGACTGAGGACCACGGAGGAGAGACTGTGTCCAGCGCACTGTGTAATCAGGCTGAAACACCCGACACAGTGCAGAAGTGTAGCCTGTACTGTCCTACTGAGTGTGCCGTGTCTGACTGGGGACAGTGGAGCGCATGTCCACAGGTAGGCAGGCTCCCCTGCTAGTGTCTCTGGCAGTGTTCCTCACCCACTGGTCTTCTCAGCCCTTCAACCATTTCACGAGCTCGTTATTTTCTAACAACGTAGATTATTTTCTGAGGGAAGTCAGGCTTGATGGATCCTGCCATCATGGTTGAGTCTGGAGATTTTCGTATTTCTACAGAACCTGAGCTATAGAAAATGAGTTTGTAAAGCATATAGTTATGACTGTGAAGGTTGGTTCCACTCATCCTTCCACTTGGTCTGCAGGAGAGGACCCACCTCAGAGGGTGAAAAGACCAGAATTGTAGCTGCAGAAAGGGCTGGCTGTGTTATGAAATGTTTGCAGGGGAGAGCTCTGTGAATGATGCCCGGCTTCCGTAACAACCTGCTGGGAAGTGGTGGTGGCAGCGGCGCTCCTCCAGACAGGTCTTAGCCCTGAGGAATCACAGCTCTCCCTTCCTACCAGACACTATTTCTGTCTGGTATCTCCTCTTCCTCCAAAACTCAAGGGAAGATTTGGGGCAACAGCAAAGAGAAGGGCACGGCAGTAAGATGCCTGGACAATTTGTCATGTTATGGAAGTACCAAAACTCTGAATTAGGCAGGGGTTTGAGCCACTGCCAGCTGCTCAGCAGTAACCTAAGTATGCAAGATGGAAAGAAGCTGCAAATTCTGTCTTGTGAACGCTCTCTGGCCTCAAAGCGTGTCATTTCAAACCCTTTGTTTCTCTCTGTTGAAATAGATGCCAGGTTTAATCTCAGGGGGTTTGTAATAGACTTGCTTGATGTATTTAAGTGACAAACACATATTCATTGCCCCCGTGTTAACAGGGCCATTATCAAAAGTCTGAGTGATTATTGGACAGGTATTTGTACTACTGCTGACACAGGTAATTTCCTTCCATAATATTT
Source organism: Zapornia atra (assembly GCA_013400835.1). Taxonomy (NCBI): domain Eukaryota; kingdom Metazoa; phylum Chordata; class Aves; order Gruiformes; family Rallidae; genus Zapornia; species Zapornia atra. The sequence goes on from VZTU01025858.1 coordinate 519,576, forward strand.
TGTGTAGCGTATCAATATACTCGGTAAGAACATGTCAAATAAAATCTTGTGTTTCATTTCCTGCGTTCGCCTCCTCCTGAGCCAGCATAGCTTTGATGAAGTATAACACTCCTGCAACCGATACAGATGCTTGGGTACCTTTCAAAGTCCCACTGTGGTTGGGCTGTTCCTGTGCCATTGATTTTTTTTAAAGAGAGAGATTTTCTTCATTTTAGCACGCGGTAAATTAACGCAGAGATCCTCGAAGCCAGTGGGTATTTTTCAGGTGCCTCTGTGGCAGTCAGTTGGACGCAATGGACTGCTTGAAGCTTCAAGGCACCCTGAGTTTTTGCCTGAAGACTCCTTTTCAGCAGTGGGGGAGCCTCTGTAGCCCACAGAAGCGGGAAAGGGAGCCCCAGAGCTTGTGGGCTGCGCTCCATCAGGCAGCACTGCTCTTGGCATTCACACACCCAGCGCTACAGTCCCTATGTCTCCTTGTATGTCCTCTTGCCACAATAGAAGTTAATTCACAAATGTGAGGGCATCTGCATGCCAACGCAATTAACTGAACAATATGTTTTCGCAAGCTGTTCTGTAATGCTTTGTTGTGAAACTGAGATGACTGTGTATGGATGGAGCATGTGTTTAAATAGTTCTGTCCAGATACCAGGCAATAAACAGCTTGAAGTTTGATGGACAGATAAAACCCTCCCTTTGGAGACTTTACAGCAGTGCTGTCTCCCTTTTAAAGGACTTAGGGTGTTTGTTTTCCTTTGGTTTGGAGAAAGGACTACACAGCACAGTCCCTCCCATGCTGCACACGTTTAACATCTCCAAGGCAAGCGGTGGGCTTGCTCGAAGTGCAGAATGGTTGTACCACATCTTTGGTATGTGTACTGGTGTGATGGGACAGGGATTGAGGGAAACGTGGTGGCCAGGAGGGAGGCACTGTCAGCACCAGGGTAATTAATGCAAGCCTCCATCTCCTGAGTGATCACTAGGAAAAGTGGTCACTGAGAATGGCCACAAGCTGGTGAGCATGGTCCATGGAGCTGCAAAGGCAGTGGAGCCTATGGAGGATTCCATTTCATCGTAAAGGGAAGAGCTACATGTGGCCACTTGAGTAGCTGCACCAGTTGCAAGTGAGATCTTGGGTCTGCACCATCTATGGAGATCCTACATGTAGACATCCAACTATAGGAACCTGTACCTGGAGCTGAATCTCTTGCTAAGTCTTTTGGTCAGACCTGCTGTTCCTCTAGCCAGCTTGAAGTCTCTTCCTACAGAGTCCAAAGAACATATTGGTGAGTTTGCCTGCGTAGAACCTCTTGCTCATTAGGACTGTCTGTTTAATTGTGCTTGAGAGCATTTTGCCCAGTAGCTGGTATACTCACGCATGGTTTCTGATTTGTGCCAAACTGGAAGTAAATACCTGTCTTCTGAGGATGTATAAAATGCTTTTTGAATATTCACTGAAAATCTGTTTTCTAAGCATGGCTCCTTTCTCTACCCTAAATAATCCAAAAAATGTGGAGGATTGAAATGAAAAAACTAAACTGTACATCCTGGCTGCTCTTTTTCAAGCACATTTACATTTCATATCAAAATAGTTGGCAGTCTTTTAGTGATAGCACTCTTGTGAGGCAGCTGCCAAAGAGCATTCTGGGAAATCTTCCCGTAGCTCTGGTCATGTTTGGCTTGCTGGAGATAAAGAGGATTTATGAAACTTGACAAATTCTAGTTTGTAAAAAATGAGCAACCACATTTTCAGCCTCGTCTTTGCCTGAGTAGCTCTTTGATTTGAGATATTTACCGAAGATTTGGGTCAGGTGAGAATTCTTTTCCAGTCACTTTGGTGCTCTGCTCTTACTTTATAGCTTTGACAATAAATTTATCCCGATAGAGGAATAACTAACTCTTATCAGCTGAATATAAAAAGGCCTCTTAGATTGTCCAGTTTACCTTTTGTCAATATGTCATTGTGCTCTGGATACTTTCTAGGGTATTAGTTGGTTTTATCTGTGTAGCAATACCCTTCCCATGTGAATTTTCCACTTTCAGGATGGTAAATGATCTTGAATCATGTTGAAATCAATGATTCATAAAGGTGGCAACTGCTTTGTCAATAGGAAGTACTCTCTTCAATACTTCTTTCTGCTAAAACATTGTATTTCTTCTACCTTTTTTGGCTGCATGTCCCTTTGCTTTTAAATATTTGCATTTCTAGGGTGGTCTTTTGTAATTTCAGATGCTCCCACAATTCTTTTATGTGTATTTTCCACCTGAATTGCAATTTTTGCATCTTTATTATAGTGCTATTTAACACCGCTGCGCAAAGCTAAATTTTAATATTCCCTCTAATGGCACTTTGCCGTGACCCAGAAATGCAGCTATCTGAAATGTAATACCTCAAGGTTACTTTTGAGGTTTTGTCTCCTCACTGGATTCGAGAAACTCATAATTACTGATTTAAAGCTTCCCTATTATCCTCACATTCTCTATTGTGCGAAGCAAATGCGAAATGGTTTTCCCTCTGATTGAAGACTATTTTTTGGCTCGTAAAGTTTTCTTCTTTGTCGCTAAGTAACATCCACGTAACTTAAAATATCAAGGCTTTAAAGCCATTTAAAATAGCAGTTTGAAGCTTGCTAGTCAGGAAAAAAAAATCACAAGCAAATGAGATCGACTTGCATTTTGCTTCAGAGATTTCGTATTCGTTCCAGTTACAATAGCATGTTTCTGTCAGACATCATCACTTGATTGCTCAAAAACCCAGCTAAACAATCTGGAAACCGACATCCTATCATCTCTGTTGCATATTCAGCATTTGAGTAACATGCACTACCTGCGGTGTCTTGACTTTGTATTCATCTGACTTGGAAATGTAATTAATTGACTTCAGTTGAATTCATCAAAGCGTTCATACAAAGAGTTAATAACTGAGTTGCGCTACAAGGCCCCGAAATAATTACCTTAAATTTATTTTTCTAGCTCTCTGCTGCCACGTGGATGGCTGTTGCAGCCCTCCTAGCCGATCAGAGTGGCCTCCTTGTTTGCCTCAGCTGTTGGCATTTCTAGCAGCTAATTCTGAGAGGTTTGAAATTAGTTAATTATAGGAGGTTTACGTGCCTAGTGAGTGCGCACAGCTGTCCTTGTTTCAGCGAGCATTTTCCTCACGGATCAGTCGCGATGCACAACGCGCGGGACTGGAGACAATCGAATTATTTTCCTCTGGAGTCTACGGGGGGTGGGGGGGTGTGATATTGTGGTAACCCACGGGGTTAAACACGGCACTACAGTCGACTCTTGGGTTTAGCGGTGACTTTGGTGCGAGTTGGAGTGGTTACAATTTGGAAATGCCAACTGAAGGAGAAGTGGTGGACTCTTGGAGACGCTGGGGCTCATGACATGCGTTGCTGAAGTTTTCATCGCGACTGGTGCCTTTAGATACGGGTTTGGCAGAGGACCTGCACTGTGGAGGCTGGACTGACGAGCAGAGCTTGCGGTGTTGTATTTCTTGCCTGAGAGATGCTTTTTTCAGGTCAAGCGTGAGAATTAAGGTGGTCCAAGGCTTTTCTGGAAGATCATGTGGGAAAACTGTTGGGTTTTTTTTTTTCTGTGGCTTTATCCAAAAGTTGGTAACAGATTATTTTTTTTTAGATTCATTGTTTGATTTTAATTCCTCTTTATTGACCATAACATTCATCCTCACTAACAATAATTTTTAAACAAAATATATGTGTGCAGGCAAGGTTTCAGGAGCCCCATGCATCCCAGAAAGAAAATTTATGCATGAGCATTTTCATTGCAAAAGACTGCTGGTGTTATTGTAAATGGCTTGTTAAATTGTTACAAAACATCCGCATCGCCACGAACAATATAACGGTTCGTTGCACTGTTAAAAATAGTCAAATCCTGTTGCTGCCAATGCATTTACCTTAGTTTGAGGTTGCATGTTTCCTTATGAATAGCCAGTTAAATATAATGTGGCCAGCTATTTATAGCACAGTGCGCATTATACAAGCCGTTTGCTAAATTAAACAGCTTAAAGGGCTCTCTAATGGGTTACAACCTTTTTGCTGTACAATTATGATGCATATAAAAGCCTAGATCAATGGACAGGTTTTAAAACCCCTCACAAAGAAGGTCTAATAGTGTGTATTAACATGCGATGCGTTAACAGCTCTTATTCTGGATCTTTGCATTCGTAACCTCGCGGGTTTTATTTTATTTAATATCCTTCTCTTCAAGAGCAAACTTTTTGGGCTTTGTCTGTTGTGTTATTGTCTGGAGCAAAGCCTGGGTACATCCTTTGTGTAGGTTTGTGTCCCTTGCTTTTTATGGGAGCTTTAAAATAGTGAGAAGTGGTCGTGGTGGAAAGATGCAATTGGCTAAAAGAAGTATTAAAAAATGGGGTAGTTAATATTGCCAAGAATTCCTCCATAGAATCAAGATGATGGCTTTTATAATTTCTAAATGATCCTTTGGGGAAAACTCTGATTCATTCCTGCTTTAACATTTTAGATACCTCTCGCTGCTTCAGAATATTTTGTTTGTGTAGTGGTTTATATAATCTGGCCTGTACATCCCTGGCTCCAGCTCAGCTTTTTTACACCTCATAGAAAAGGATAATGGAAATTGTGAGATTTAATACGATAAAGTAGGCTGAGACAGAATAGTTACACACGTGAAGAAACTGACTGTGTCTGTGTATGAGATCCTGTTGCTGTAGGCTATTAATGTGTGACCTGAGGTAGGCCCCCGTTATTATTTCCATCCAGAAATTAATTCATTCCTATCACCAATACCAGAGGAAGCACATGTCTGAATTGCATACCCCTTGCTTATAGTCATAAAGGGGGAATCTGGACTAAATCCAACAAACAATGCAGTCCGTAAAACAACCTCCAAACTGCATTGGCACCTGACCTTGAAGGTGCATGGAGTTATCCAGGCATCCAGCCTTCTAACTGCACACATCACGGTTACCTCCATTGCTAAGGACTTGTTTCCTCTCTCACATTTATTGTATTCATTGTCCTTCTTTGATCCATAAATCTCTCTGTTTCTAGCCTGGATGGTGTCAGAAGTGGGTTTCAGTTGTCCAGAACAGAAGCAGAAATTGGACAAAGGTTTTCTGCTTGCTAGACAGGCACTAAACGCTGGTGGTGCCCAAGCTGCATTAACAATGACCTTCCTGGTAGCACCATCCCTCTGAGCACAGCCTCAGTTTCCTGGAAAGATCAGATGAAGGTGTCAAGTCTCCAGAGTTGCTCTTACTGCAGCTCAATGGAGATCGCCCTAGAGCTGAGACCCAAGTGAGAGGCTAAATTTCACCCCACCTTCTTTTCCCATTTCCCCTGTGTGAACTCCATGCAGGAATTGCTTCATCTGGATCCCAGCATAGAGGAGCGAGCTCTGCACCTGCAGGGTTCTGCATTGCGCTCGGTTCAACCATCACCTGGCTTTGACACTATATAAATCTCTCTTTGTAAATCATTGCGATCGAAATCTATCGCCTTGACTTTCAATTTCTGCATAAGGAGATTTGCTGTGATGCCTGATTCTACCCTCTTGTTAACACCCCTGATTCTCCAGCTATGAAATCTACTTAGAGGTTTCATAGCCGTAGGCTTAAAATTACATAGTGTGACCATAAGGAGAAGATGTCAAAAATAAAAGTCAAAATGAAACTGTCACTACTGAATGCTTCTGTTGTTTGTACCAGCCTTTCTCTTCGTGGTGTGGTCAGCTGCACATTTCCCTCTTTCCTGGTACTTCCACTGTCGAAGTGTTGGCTAATGCTGAGCCCACAGCAGTTGTGATTACCTTATAGGAGGTAATGGGCCACTTAATGTAAAAATAATGTAAAAAGTCTTCATATATGATCATTGAAAGTAGTAGGTGTTAGTAGAACAGTAGGAAGTAAAATAATGTCTTTGAAAGTGTAGCATCCACTTAGTGGGAAGAGGAGTTGGAAATGAAGATACTAAAGGATTGCTCAGTCACAGTGGGTTTTATGTATTAATCCCCCTCCCCCCCAAAAAAAAAACCCAAGCCAACCTCTAGATTCATGTGTGCTTGTGATAAGAAACTTGGGTTCATGTTGGGGGTAGAGCAGATCCTGTCCTGACCCATATCTGAATGGCACCTTTAGAGTTTCACATGGAAGAGTATTTGAGCAGGTGAGTTGTTTTTGTCATTTTCTTCATTTGTTAGAACATTCAGAAACAGCCACTTCCGTAATCTTCCCCAAATCGTTCTTAATTGTGTGCTAATTTCTTACTTTAATTACTCAAATCATATTTCATTGTTTTGCTGCCTTTTCTGTGATATTACTGATGACTGTTTCCATCCTACTTCACAGAATCACAGAATGACTACATTGGAAAAGACCTTTAAGAGCATCAAGTCCAACCGTTCCTGTCCATATCCCTAAGTACCTCATCTACCCTTTGTTTAAACACATCCAGAGATGGTGACTCAACCCCCTCCCTGGGCAGCCTGTTCCACATTCCAACAGCTCTTTCAGTGAAAATTTTTTCCTAACATCTAATCTGACCCTGCCCTGACGCAGCTTTGTACCACTTCCCTTGGTCCTATCACCTAAAAAGTATGGTTTCTCTCAGTATTTTTTAAGATCCAAACTCAGGACTAAATATGTACCGTTGGTAGTGATGGCAGTGGTGATGTAATACCTTCCTCCTTGCTAAAACTCACACCATCTCCCCACAACGAACAACCCCTCTTCTTTAACTTTCACCATTCACTTTCCCCAGTGACTCTGAGTTTGCCAAGCCATTCCTCAGCCTAAGCCATGCAGTATAATATTTAATTTTTCCAGCCTGGGATTTTGGAGGGGTGCTGCAGGAGCTGTGCACCCAAGCCCTTTGAGATGCTGCAGCAGCTGGATACTCAGCTTGCTCTTGCTCCTTTGAAAATCCCAGCTTTCATCTTTTCCTTTGCAAGTCGCTCCCTCCTGACGCTTCCTCAGTTCCATATATGTTTGGCTCAATTTTTTACATAGTTAACTTGAAAGAGTGAGGCCAGAAAATCAATTAGAAAACTAAATTGACTTCTCAATTGACGTAAAGAGAAATGCAGCAAATGATATTACAGGATATTAGTTACAGTTTGCCGACTTTGAATTTTTGCATGTATCCCGTGTACTCAGCTTGATTAAATGAACACTTTTCCTACTGAGATTCTTTATTATTCAAAACTAGTGAAAGTGGGGAGCTTATCACACCTGCTCTGGCTTCTGAACAACAGGGCTCAGCAGTGCGGTGAGAACACCAGCCCCGAGCTGCGCTGACCCAGGCCGCCCTTCAGATCCTGCCAAGCAGGATGTTTTACCTGTAATCGAGCATGATGGGGTGCACGCTGGGCAAGGGAGGGAAAGCCTGCCCTGGTCAGGCCCCACCTGGAATATTGTAGCCAGTTCTGGGCTCGCTGGTATAAAACAGTCAGGGATCTCCTGGAGAGAATCCAGTAACGGGCTACAAAGGTGAGGATAGGCTGAAAGAACTGGGGCTGTTCGGCCTCGAGAAAAGAAGGCTGAGAGGGGATCTTATTAATGTTTATAAATATCTCAAGTGTGGGACATAGGGGGAATTGACCAGCCTCTTTTCAATGGTCTGTGGGGACAGGACAAGGGGCAATGGCTGCAAGTTGGAGCACAGGAAGTTCCGCACCAACATGGGGAAGAACTTTTTCACAGTGAGGGTGACAGAGCCCTGGGACAGGCTGCCCAGGGGGGTGTGGAGTCTCCTTCTCTGGAGATATTCAAGACTCGTCTGGAGACCTACCTGTGCGCCCTGTCCTAGGGAGCCTGCTTTGGCAGGGGGGTTGGACCCGATGATCTCTGGACGTCCCTTCCAACCCCTGTGTTTCTGTGTATCTGTGATTCTGTGGAAAGATGCTATTTTATTCGAAAAGGTTACTTACCTACCAACGATGCGTGTTTTCTGTCTGCAGGTTCTTACTTTGAAGGGAGCAAAACCAGGTATTTCAGAGGCAGCAGACTGAACTTCTTTCACAGTGTTCATTGATTTTTATATTTTTTTTTCCTTCCTTTGGCAACGTAATGCAGACGTTAATTATGAGTAGCTACTGAGATACCTTCTTTATTTATTTATATCTTTTTATTGGCAAATCATTTAAGTTATTAGTCTTAGTTGTGAGGATGAATAGTCAAGTAAGTTGTGGAAAAGGCAGTAAACTACTGGTAAGCACTTTAGCACAGCTCTAATTTTCAGGCAATTAAGAACAACTGGGTGTTCCAGGTGACAGTGGCTATTTGAATAACGTTACCCTTTAAAATGATTTGACAAGGTGTGTGTCAGCAATAAGAACATAATAGAATTTCCTTCACACACAGCGTAAGCGTAAGGAAAATATGCCTTGACAATGCATTTTAGTACCCAACCATATTTGTAATACTATTTGTCCTAATACCTACTCTGTTTAGTTACACTATCATCTGGGCAACTAATCCAGTTTACAGCAGTCTGAGATCTAGATTTACGCCACAATGCCATTACGTTTCTCTTTAATATTCACAATGGAGGATTTATCCCTACTTTCACCTCTGCAGGGTTCAGTGTTTGCAGGCAGTTCGTTGCATGATAATAAGCCCGTGGTTTTAAGCTGTTAGTTATTTTTTGTAATTAAAGTACTCTATAGGAAAATCATGTTTTAAATTCCCAGGCATTTATTAAAATGTATTTCTTTGGCTTTTGGGGTTGGGGGTTTTTTTTGTTTTCTTTGTGGTTCCTGAGCAGTTTTTAGTCCTAATGAAGAGACAGTTAGGAATTAAATAGCTCACCTTCTTCAGTGAATGGCTGTGAATGCCTTTAATAGGGATTTGTTTCCATTAGGTTTGCTGGGATTACTTCTGTGCTGTACTGGATTGTGGGCAAACTCTGCTGAGTTTCAGGGGGTCAGAGCTCTTGCCCTTGGGACTGCTTTTCTTTCCCAGCATAACTGCTTCTACGCCTTCCTCTAATTACCCTGGTTTCAGAATAAGCTTATTTAGACTTTTTTTGTGATTTCATTTATCGAGGCAAAGCAGCAATCCTTAGTGCTCTTCACCTCAGCTGTCACAGTCGTGTGGTCTTTGGCACCATGACTTCTTCCTCCTGAAATAGTTCCCCTTGGCATGAGACGTGGATGTGACAGCTGGGGTGGGGACACCAGCAGCAGCACCACATTCTCTGTGGCCCAGCCAGTGCTTATGCCATCACCCCGAATTATGTAAACAAATAGAAAACCTTATGAAGCGTGTGGGCAGAGCTGGGTGCCACCTCTGTGTGACATCCACAGAGAGGATCTCTCTTGCACCGTGGAGGAAGGGTAAGCAGGAGGCTGCACGAAGGGATTCACGCGGATGAGCAGATGCTGGGAGGGAGAGAGGATGGAGGGCTGCTAAAAACAGTTAGTTTTCATGCCTGTGATGTACAAACACAAATGAGAGCAGCCTCAGCTCATATTCACATGAAAATGTGAATGAGCAAATCCTTGTTTGTAGGCAGTCAGGCATCAGTATTTGAATCACAGACTTTGAAAAGTTGCCCTGTCTTCTTGTCAGCATCATAACTGACTTGTAATTGCAAATGTCCATCCTAGTAATGAAAGCTTTACTGTAACATCAGTTACTACTTAAAACCACATTAATTGTGCCAGAAAGGCTGGCCCATTATTCAGTACCATGGCATTTTACTGAAAGTGTTGGGAGGAGCTGGAGAGCAGAGCACAGCAAAATGCTATGGTCTTTATCCTGTTGTCCCCAGGGATCCTCACAAAAATCTACGGGTGTAAGAGGTATAGGAGTGCCTAAAATATCCAAATCAGGGTGGACAAATAGTGATTTCTAGTAATACTTGATTCTTACCTTTGAACCACATTTCCTTTCTTTCATATGCTTTTAAGTATCTTTAGAACAGCAGCATGGTGAGATTGTACCTCGGTATACTGCGGATGTGCTTATGACCACCCCAGGGAGTGGGTGTCTGTATGTTTTACTGGGATCTCTTGTGTTGTCCATCACTTTCATGTACAGGTGTGTGATCCGAACACTATGCAAACCCGAACTCGACAAGTGCTAAGGTCTTCTGTCAATACCAAGCCCTGCCCTGAAGATTCACAAACAAAGCCATGTATTCTTAACCAAAATTGCTTCCAGTATCATTACAATCTAACAGGTAGGTGCAGCTTTTCTCATAGCAGGAAAATGCCAGTACATTAAATTGACATTCTGCTTTTCCAGGTATTTTGGAATTAAAGATTCAGCTCCTTAAAGGCTTTCTCCAGTTGTGTTTTTAGCTAAGTTTGCTTGTGGTGTTGGCTAAAGCCTTGACACCAAGAGATTTACATGTAGGCATCGGTGATTGGAGTAAAGTTAATTCCATGCCTACATCTTTACGAGTTACTGGACAGGTATACAAATTTTGTATTTAAGTTGCCATTTCAGCTACAGGGGAAATAAAACTGGTGAAATGGAATTTCTTCTTTTTGATGGGTGATCAACGGAATTAATTTCAGAATTCTTGTTAAAAAGAGTATATCATCTGTGTGATTTTGGGGTAGCCACTAATGCCAACAGGTCTGTGGTTTGAAGGCAGTATAGGTGGGCATTGGATATTCCAAACCAAATATGTTATTTAGAACCTTAGAAGCAATTAGATCTGTCTCAAACAAATTTAACAACCAAAAGAAATAAAAAAAAAAGAAAAAAAGGGAAAAAATCCTTTTGTTTTCTGCGGCTCAGATAAATGGGAAAGGCTGAGAGAGAGGAGGAGCTCTGAAAGGAATTTTGGGGGCTGGTGGGAAGGGATAACAAAGCAGGAGAAAATGTTCTATCTGAATATAAACTCAGCCTGTTGGAAATAAAAGCAGGGAGCAGGGTGATGCCTTTTTTATCATCGCATTTCAGAAATGCCGAACATTTATATGTTCATGTTTATCATCTGAGGTGGGAGACACAAAGTAATAGGTTTTCTTCTCATACGCTTCGTGTTTGGTGGTGGTGTGTGGAAATTTTTGTTGTTTGGTTATGCTTTTTTGTTTATTTTAAATGGTGCTTTAGTGCTTATTTTAGATCAGTTGTATTCTGACCATCATAATTTCAGGCAAGGAATAAGATACGAATTTTCTTGTCCTGGAAATACTGTTTTTATTTCACGAGTATTAAAGCATAGTTATAAATAATGGAAAACTTTGCCTCGAGGCAAGAAATAGGTTAAATCAGAGTTACCCTTCAGAAACTTTCCTAGCTCCTTTATCAAAGTGAAATTTTACTTCAGACAATGCAGTCTTGTAAATGCGCCAACTGGGTTGAACTGATACACTTTATCAGTGTTCAACAGTTTCCTGTGCGCTCTGATGTACGGGCTTCGTTAAGGGGATACCTGAGCACAAAGTGAAGGGTTTCTCTGATGAGACTTGCTTGCTTTCAAGAGCGACTTTCATTTGTGTGGGCTGCTCTTGGGTTTGGGATGCCCTGATGTGGGGGAGCGCTGCGTTAGGGGAAAGTAACCCATGTGTCGACTGAAAGCAGAATGACGGCCGTGCCCTGCAGGACTACATCCTTCGCTTTGTGTCCACAGGCTGGAGTGGGTGCCAGCTGGGTGCCAATGCCACCTGCGGGCACGGAGAACGGCATCGTCTCCTGAGCTGCCAGCGCAGTGATGGGGCCACTGTCAGCACGCAGCTCTGCCAGCGGGTGAGAACGTCATGCATGGGGCAGGGATGTGCCTGAAGCTTCATTTTGTTTCTAGAAAGCTGGTGCCTTCTGATCCACATCAAGGCACTGTCCATAGGTGGTGGAGAAGTTGCATTTGGTGTTGGGAATGTTGGGAGTTTGGTGCTTTGGGGAACAAAAGCATCCTCAGAGTGTTAGCGGGTAGTATCGCTCCTTGACTCAAATGGGATGTTTTGGGTTTGGACTAGAGCACAGGGGGCACAGCTGCACCTGGCTCCAACAAAGCTGGCACAGGGGAGATTGTGCCCTAGTTTGGGATTGGCCTTTCAGAGTAAGACTCAAACCCTGAAGGATGTGAAATGCTTCAACACTAACACTGCTTTACCAACTGCACCCTCAGGAGAACTCCCTGGAAGCAACAACGTTGGCATCTCACTGGAGGCACTGCCAGTTTTTGGTTTCCTGACTGGGTGCCCAGCTGTGGCAGGAGATGGGAGGGCAGTGGGTGACCCAGGGAGTCTGATGCCTGTGTTTCCTTGTCATCTCACAGCTTCGCCTGGAGAAGCCCGTGCAGATGAGCAGTCATTGCGTGGTGAGCTGCTCAGTGGACTGCCGGCTCTCAGCATGGTCGGCCTGGTCACCCTGCTCCCACACCTGCGGTGCCGGCGGTGAGTCCCCATCTACCCCCTTCCTTCTTCCCCCACCTCAGCAATGCAGCGCAGATGAAACCCCCAGCCCCAGAAGGGCTTACACAGCCCCCGAGCAGGGACACAGAGCACAGGGATCGCCCTGAGCCACAGTGAGCCCTTTGGAGGTGATTTTTGGACACTCAAGCTCCTGAGGTGTTGGGTTTTTTTAATAAAGCAGACTATTGTCAAGGTACTCAAAAGTGGAAAATGCAATTTAGGGAAACCAAGTAGAGAGATGCCTGGAGGATTCTTCTATTAATTAATTCAAACTCTGACTATTCAGTCATAGGAAACATTAACCCAGAGACGGGAGGCATATGTAGAACTAGCGAAGTACTGGGGAGAGTAACAGAATTCTCCAGAAATGGATAAATAAGTAAATACAAATCCTCAAGTGAGGTTACTTTTAGTCACGTAATTACATCCCATTGGAGAAAACCCACAAAGACCGTTTTTCATCATTTAGTTTATGCCTCTGTCTCCATCGTGTATCCACAGGTCCCTTCATACTTGTATGACTCGAGCCATTCAGCAAGGTTTTCTATAGCCAGTAGTGCTCACCAGCATACAAAAGTGAAAGAATTAGGACTTTTATTTTCGACTTGATATGATTTTAAAAACCCTTTGCATATTGGCACAAGGAAACGCGCTGAAGCTTTTATTCAAAATAAGCTCGCGACATTATTTGCCAGGCTTCTGATGTGCACTAGATGTACAGCTAATGTTCTTTAAGATTCAAGAGCCATAATGTATATCTGAATCAAATTCACTTAAGGTCAAAAAGAAAAAAAGCTTTTAACTTCCATGAAGCGATTCCTTCAGATGGATTTTGGAGATCAAAGCATATTACAGAAAAAGCTTAATATTTGGATTAGTGGTGTTCTTTCTTTGCAGAGCTTTTAGCCCTTTTGTAAAGTAGTGCTTTCCTAGCAGAAATGAATAATTCATAGGCAGTGTTTTAACAACAACACACTAGGAATATTATTAATTCCAAATTTTATTTTTTTTCTTCGAAATCTATTTTGGAATGGTAATGCTCACGTTGCTGAATGGACTTAAATTATTTTTTGGAGTGTTCAATCACTTACTAAAATAAACAGAGCTACGTGTGCAAAGGCAAGTTGTTCCTTCTTTAGGGCTTTTAGCATGCCAAAGGAGCCGATTATCCTGTAAAATGCCTGAAGGTTTTTGTGCCCTGAGCTCTTACATTGCATAGTCTGCAAAGGGATGTGCTTGAATAAAGGTATGTCCTGTACTCTGCTCTTGTTTCTGAAGTGCTTATCGAACTCCTAAGGACTGGTTAAATTGCTGATGGTTCCCAGTGCTCATATGGATCAACCAGTTACTTCATGGCCAAAATCAGAGCTGGGCTTCTGCAGAGGAAATCTGGAAGCATTTTGCTGAAGCAGAGCTTGGCTCTGTCTGGGAGCATCCTGGCTGTAAGAGCCAGACCTCAGTAAGGCTTCTTGAGCCAGTCAAGCCCGAGATCAGCTCAGTTGGTGCATCATCTTCTGCTCTCCAGAGATTATAACTCTGTTATACTGCTCACCGGACAGCTGGCTTGTACCCTTCAGGATACAGACATGTACAATTTAATAGCTGGTGATTCTGTTTTGTGAACCTACAGCAGCTGAACAGATGGGAAAGTCTCGAAAATTGTTTCATAAGGAAGCCAAGTTTTGCTCAGTCCTTCTGGAGCATCTGAATAGCTTTGCAGGGACCCCGGAGTCTTCTGAATCTCATCCCAAAGCAGGAGTGTCAGTGAAACAAAAGTACTTTGCTTCCAAGTTATTCTGAGCACGTGGTTTATTTTACTGCAGCCCTAGTCACAATAGTTTTGCTTCAGCAACCAACAAGCATGTACCTACACTGACATCAAACCTCCATGAAGGAGGGACTTCGGTACCAGTTCTACAGCCAACAGCAGAGACACCATCATTTCAGCTTCTTCACTGAATTCCAGTTGGTTATAAAGACTCCTTTATGATGGTATTAATGGAGAAGACACTAATTAGTTACTCTTCCACTTCACAGATGAATACAGTGAGGGTTTCTTACCCAAAAGTTCATAGACTGCAATACCTTTGACATCATCATGAGTTTCTCAGAGGCATTTCTGAGAATAGGATGAAGCATCAAATTAGACAGGGAAAACCAGAGGATGACAATAAACGAGCTGTGGGAATTGGCTGTAGTAAACACTGCATTGGCTTCCCTTTGCCAAATAAGTAATTGCTCACTATTTGATAAAGCTAAAATGTAGGACTGAGATGCACAAAATGCAGAAATAATTCCCACCACATCAGCTGCACGCACCGTTACTCGCCCTGCTCACAGCAGCACTCTGCTCTTCTGGCTTTGCTCAGAGAGCATGCACGGGGCCTGCTGAAGTGCCATAAACTACTTCAAAGAGAAACGTAATTTAAATATCATTCAGATCAAAATTTAGTGTCTCTGGATTTACGTTTTCATGTGTTTCTTAACTCGAGCATAGTCGCTAACATTTTTATTCCGTTCATCTCTCCCAGTAATGGTTTGCTGTGATATATTTTAATGGATGGTACCTTTCTCTTGCTTGAGTTTTATTTTATGGTACAATGCATTTAAACATGAAGTGGTGCCGCTGTGTATGTGGCACTGACAGCTAATATGGTTCTGGTACACAGCAGCCAAAGGCGAGTATATTGATTTTTATAAATGATGATGAGTAAAGTATCTCTCTTTCCTGCTCGCGCTGAGCCTACGGAGATGTGTAACTGATACTTGCCTGTTGCAGCTGTAGTTCTGGGCAGCATCTGTTCAGGACGCTGGCTGGGGGCTTTAGGCTGACACTGCGTGATAGATTAGGGATCCTCATATCAGTTGCTGAACTGCTATGAAGAGATGTATAGTACTGCCTGAAGAAATGATGCTCCCACGGCCCGAATCAAAGTTACTGGAAAGATGTTTGGTGCGGATAATCCTCAGCAAATGGTGTTTCCTTTGTTAAGGCAAATGAATACATGAGGATATGCTGAATTTTTCTACGTAAATGGAGTGCTACATCGTACAAGAGCACCTAAACCCAAGCTTTGTTAATTACAAAGCTGACTTCATCACGTAAATGATGGGACATACCTCAGTTACTCAAGGTTGAACACGCTGCCTTGCTCAGTCCTCAGAGCCCAAAAGAGACTGTAGTGGGTTGCAGAGATGTGTACCCCCAACACCAGACTGAAATGAAGGTGACTAGGATGTGCAGCCATCTGAAAAAAAATCGCTGGTTACAGTTTTACTGATTTGTCACCAATTTGGGAAAACATTGCTGGTTTTGCTGCCTGAAGAAGAAACTTCTGTGACTTTTTCTCGCTTGCAGCGCAGACTTGGCAAGCCCCAGTGTGACAGTGCTGGGAGGCATTGCTGGAAGAGGAGCCACCTCCCAGAGCTGTGGATATCCCAGTGCCCGCTGGAGGGACTGGCAGTGGGAATTGGATGAAAAGCCCAGTTTATCACCAGTCCCACATGCTTGTGACTTAACCCAAGCTGACCCCTGGGGCTGTATTTAGGTAACTCAACCCCGCTCTGGCCTTCTGGCTACCCGACAGGGCTGTGTTTTACAGGCTGTGCTCACACTCATCAGAGAGTGACATACCGGTAATTTTGGCCTGGATGAACTCTAGCAGGAATTTTAACCATCTTGGTTTCAGCTGCAGTGCATCACTTTGTGGGGATAAAATGCAATGAATGGCAAGATTTTTTGGAGGGTAGAAAGCTCTTCTTCTACTGATTGGAAAATACGATCCTGTCTTTCTGAGATGAAGTTCTATCTGCTGATGCAAAACAGGATTGTAAGTGACTGGCATTAACAATTTTTTCCTCCTTTCAAAACCAGAGACCAGAGACAAATTTGAGGATACTTAAAGGATATTTTAGAAATCCTTATTTTCAATTTTCAGCTCTCTTTCTGTCTTAGTTTTCCTATCATTTAACGCTGAAGAGCAGGGGAAACAAAGACACGGCAAATTTATTGGGAAATTAAAGAAACAACTAAGATTGCTTTGACTCTTCCAGAGTTCGTATTGGAAACAAATTAATTTCAGATGCGGTGAGATTCTGTTCACCATAGGCAGCGAAAGAGAAAGTATTTTAGAAGTAAAGATGGGGAGTTTTTCTTGCTACTTGAATGGTAACCGACCACCTGGATAATGTTTATGGAGTGAGGGAAAATAAAATAAAACCAGAGCTTTAAGGAATTCACCACAGCTATTGTGCAAAGAGAGATATAAAGAAAATGCCTTTCTTTGATGATTTGCTTCCAGTATAAAAAGAAAGTGATAGTCTAAAAGAGTCCAACACCAGCTGACCATCGTGAATATTGTAAGTTTAAATGGTTTGGATAACCAACCGTAGGAAAGTAGAATGTACATAAATACAGATGGTTGTTAATTCCTCTTAAAAGGAAAGTTGTGTTTTCTATTCCTACATTTTGCTGGAAAGCTGTTAAACGGAGTATACCAAAGGAAATTATTTCTTTAATTAAAATAGCTTGATGAGTGCTTCAGGCTTTCAAGTCCCTCCTAAGGAAATCAGATCTTTTAAGCTTAGGGGAGCTCATTTCTATAGCTGCTGCAGAGCTCCCCAGTGGGGGTGAGCTGACTGCCGCAGGGCATCCCAAAAACCTCACAGCCTTGCTGCCCTTCCTCAAAGTGCCTTTTCCATTGCTCACCACCCCTCAGCTTTCAGGAGTAAGAAGAATCCAGCAAATTTGGTCCATTTCTGAAGAGCAGGGCAGAAATGTTGGGCGGGGAAGGTTGCCATGGGGTTTACTACCCTTGGGCCTGGGGTGTTTCTCTTCCTTTGCTCTGACCCCTGTGAACCACAGGAGTTTCTTACCTTTCCTCTCTGCTGGTAGGGCTTTTTCCCCCTCCTAATGTCTTTGATTCCATGGTGGCTGAATGTAGAGTCATGTGGATAAGAGCTTTTATCATCACTTCTGTGCAAACTCCCCAGGTCCAGGGGATTAGAACTGGAAAAGGAAGAAGTCTTAAAATTGGTTTAAATGGGTTTAAAAGTGGGATTCAGTGGGTCAGAGCAAGGGAACAGCATTGTAAAGGTAAAGGAGCTTGCTCTAAGGTATCTGCCAGTAGCCTTTTCAGGTGTGTCTGCTTTTAATTTGTATCTGCTGAAATGCATTTGGAACCCCTGCTCTCTAGACAGTCATGACGGCAGCGAGTAGAAACGTCCCTCACAAACAGCTGCAGTCCTGTTAATTAAAAACTGCGTGCATAAATAGCTGGGAGAGGGATCTGCCAGGATATCGCAGCCTTTCCACTTCACAAGGGCACCTGCCACCCCCCCCCAGCTGCAGCCCTTCTACTCATGACTGCAGCTAAACGACTGCAATGCAAATGGTAGAGCTCCACCCCAACACCTTATCTCTTTCCCTTTCAGTGGGTTAGCAATTACCGCTTGCCTTGGCCTTGTTGCATGTCTGTGCCCTTATTACCCAGGCCTTTTATTTTTCTTGCCACCTCTCAAATCTTCACTTATTGAAAGGCAGAAATTTTATCCCCAGCACAACCTGCTGCACCTCCTTGCATAAGGGCTTTTCTTCCCCCCACTCCCCCTTCCACTTTTCTTTTTAATTGGAGCAGGGATTCTAATTGAAACGTTTTGAGTGAAAACATTCCTGGACGTAAATGGACAGCAGAGAAGGAAATGGAATTGCTGTAACTTTAATGAATATATTCAGTTTTATTATTTCAAAAGTAGTAACGTAATTGCTTTTTCCATTCAGTAGCTGGAGAAGTTTTCACCAATAATAAATAGGGTTTTAATGGAAATGGCAGAAGTGGTTATGGACGGTAATAGCCACTGGAGTGTTTGCAGTTTTCAAATTAGATGCATATAATTGGTCATAAAAAGAAAATTTCATTTGTTAAAAAATCTCTGGAAACATACTGAATGTGTAATGTTAGAAATGATGCTGCCACAGGAATTATTTTCTTGTCATACTTAATAATCAGGATTTACTCAAGTATTTAAATGTGTTGCATAAACAAATAATATATTTGGAAAACACACAAAAGTGTGTTTAAGAACTGTTGTTTGAAAACACCAGTGACAGCATCACTTAGACTTAACAATTACATCCGTATTATCCAAATACTCTTCCCAATTAATTGCTTTTTAAACAGATTTTAGTGGTGGAAAAATGAACTAGGAATAATGACAAATCACAAAACCTGCCTTTCTTTCTTTCTTTCTCTCTTTCTTCCTCTGGGTCTCCTTCACTGTGTCCTGTCTTCTCCCCTCGCCCAGGCCAGATGGTGCGTGGGCGCTCGGTGGTCCTGCGGGCAGCGGGTGAGGGCAGACCCTGCCCGGAGCAGCTCACCCAGCACAGGAGCTGCCCGGTGAAGCCCTGTTACAGCTGGCTGCTGGGCCCGTGGTCTCCCTGCAGAGTCCAGGTACGGCTTTCTCCTGCCCTGCCCGAGGGCTCCTCGGCTTCCCCACGCCCGGGGTGAACTGCAAAAGTCATTATTATATGGCAGAATTGATTGAGGGCTCCGTTCACGGGGTGAAGGGGTCTCTGTGGCCATTGAAGGTGCTGGCAAGATCCGTAGGGAAGCAGGGGGAGTTCAGGAGCGGTAAACCTCTGCACCTCATCTTCTAGCCATCTGCAGCGATTTATAGCAATACGGGTTCAAGTACTGCGGGTTTATAGAGGTATTAAAGGAGATTTATGGACTAAATGTGCTTGAGTGGGCATAGTCATGGTGACCTATAATTTAATTATATAAAATAACGAGAAAATAGATTTCAGGATTTCAAGAGAAGCTTAGTCGTTTTTATCACATTTTTCCCCCCTTCTTTTTTTTTTTT
>VZTU01025858.1:538830-576735 GCA_013400835.1 Zapornia atra
GTTAAAGTCCTGTATAGCAGGTCTTTCCCCACAAGGTCTCTGGTACAATAGGGTGAGTTATTGTTTGAAGTGGTGGTTTCTGCTTTCTCCTTAGCCTGGCTATCTTTTTAATGATCTAAAAATGGCTGGATTCAGTTGCAGTGTGCTGTACCTACGCTCAGCACCTCTGCATTGTCAGCGCTGGAGCTGTCATTTCCTCATTGCCAGTGACTTCCATCAGCCTTCCATTGATTTTTATTTTTACTTTTTTCCTCCCCCTTACACTTTTTCTTCTCTCCTTATCCATTAGATCAAATTTCCAATATTAAAACATGTTAGTCAGTAACCAAGTTTAAGCAGAAACACTGAAGTTTCTCCCACAGAGTGAAGTTCACTCGGGCTACTGAAAGCTGGCTTTGCTGAGATGCTGGTGGGAGAAGCATGGTTGGGGTGGAAAAGTCCTTTTTCTGGTCCCAGGGGCACAGGACCTCTGCATGGATCTGTGGCTGCTTCTCCACATTATACCTCGTAAGAGATAGAAGCCAAAAACCACAGAATCACAGAATCGTAGGGGTTGGAAGGGACCTCCAGAGATCATCGGGTCCAACCCCCCTGCCAAAGCAGGTTCTAGGACAGGTCGCACAGGTCGGTGTCCAGATGGGTCTTGAATATCTTCGGAGATGGAGACTCCACAACCCCCCTGGGCAGCCTGTCCCAGTGCTGTCACCCTCACTGTGAAAAAGTTCTTCTACATATTGGTGCAGAACTTCCTGTGTTCCAACTCGAAGCCATTGCCCCTTGTTCTGCCCCTACAGGCCACTGAGAAGAGGCTGGCCATTTCCCCCTGTGTCCCACATTTCAGATATTTATAAACGTTGATCAGATCCCCTCTCAGTCTTCTTTTCTCCAGGCTGAACAGCCCCAGTTCACTCAGCCTTTCCTCGTAGGGGAGATGCTCCAGTCCTTTAATCATCAGACAAGTCTCTTGTGTTTTCTGCTCTGCCATCCACCACACTGTGAATCCATTGAACACCTCGGTTTCTGGATGCGGTTAGATGGACACGTAGCGAATGCTGCAAGTGGCAGAACAGATACCCAGAATTTTCCCTGGTTTTTACAAATGAATACTCAAGCGTGACAGTCTTTGGGCAGTCCAAAAATCAGAGAAACAGAAATATATTTGTATTTTATATGATGAACAGCAGCCCGTTGCAGCTAGGGATGTGGATAAAGTCCTTGTATGTATTTATGTATAACACAAATAGAACAAAATGATAGCATCACTGATAATGTGTCCAGCTAACGTAAGCAAATTCTGTTTAACATTAGGGAAGAGACCTTCAACTGCAGGAACTACCACAGCTGATAAAAGAATTAGTAGGGAAGCTGAATTAAGGCCCTGGCATACTCCAGATAAATAACACGTCGTGCAGATTAAAAGCGTGCGCGCCCAGAACCCAGCCAAATTTCAGCTCAGAGCAAGTAATCACAGCCTTCCCTAACCCAGATAGCATCCCGTGCTTTCAGTGAGATACAGCCTGCTTCTCTCTTTAAATTACTGTGATGTAGTTTCTCTACCCTTTGCTTTGTTTTGGAGGGGAGGCATTTTATTCGTGTTCAGTTCTCTTTAATGAGGTGCTTAGGAATTAAATATAGTTCATAAATACAGGGTGATTTATTCCCATGCTCTACTGGAAAAGAAGCTTAAGCTAAAGAAAGCTTTCAGGAGTCCTGTTTTCAAGGATGCTTTGTTAAATAAGGTAGGTGCATCCTGTGGTGAGACCAAAATGCACATTGCAAAAATGTCTTCCTGTAGTAATATAAACAGGACAATTAATTACAAGGCTAAAATATTTTTTTCCCTTGTATTATGAGATAACTGAGACTTACATTTCTTAATTGTAGAAGGACTATTGTATGCTAAATTGAATTCATGCGAATAATTAGAGGTGTCTGCATGTTTAGGAGCAGAGCCTGCCAAGTGTTCTGTATTTTCACAGTGTGGAAATCAGTGCATTGCTCTCCAACTAATTACACGTGTCACTGGCACACCTCTGGTAGGTGTGGGGCATTTCAGAGGGATGCAGAACTTGGGAAATGCTCAGTACACCCAATCTTAAAGGGCTACATTGCATTCATCATTTTTCTACTGGATTTGAAGGGGTTTATCTTGATTAGTAAAATAAATAATAGATTAGCTGTGTCTGACACACTTGACAATTTTTCCATTAAAGGAATATAAAAATGGAATAACTAGACATTATCAAGCACCAGCTGCCTAGCATTCATAAGAAGACTTAAGAAACCTGGCTTGCTAAAGGGTTTTAAAAGCTGTCCCTTAAATGCAATCACGCAACACTTCCTCATTAAAGGAAACTTTTACCTGATTAAATGCTCATCAGCCTGTGAAAGCATTGCCCAATCAGCTCTTTCCCTAAAATAATTATGAACACACATGAACCCCAGTAAAAGCTGAAAAGGGAGAACTTTCCTGAAAGGCATGTCTGCACAAAGCATCTCATTAGGACTGTTAGCTCTTGTCTTATCAGTGTGTTAGATGTGGAAGGTATTGGAGGGTGATGTGAGGGGTTTGTTGGGAGAGAGTATTTCCTGCCAGGAGCTTGTGATTCAAGAGGCAAATCTGGGTTCTAGGCAAACCTCAGGTGATCACAACTTCCAGGGAAAAGAATTTACAATACAGATTTGATCCTCTGAGTTTTGAATATGCGATCATGCCCTCTGATTAGCAGCTATTCCCCGCACCCTCAGCGTGCCATTACTGCAGAGAACTTCCACTGATTCCACATCTATTAATTAGATCTTCAAATGTATAATTTTGGGGGCATGAATAATCTTTAAGATGATAAGGGATTTAATGCAGTGCTCCTGCATTGCTTCTGATGTTGCCAACTACATCAAAAACCATCTCCCTCTATAAGCGACGTATGACATTTTATCTTTCAAGCCTGTTCAGTTGATTGTAAAAACACACCGTTGGTCTTGAAAGGAAGCAGGTAAATGGAAGCCACTGTTAAAAGGTGAACCTTTGTTTGAGAGCTCATGCTTTATTTTTTTTTATTCTAAACATTGGAAAATATGAATCTATGTCCAATATTGTGCGCTGGAAGAATGTTGCATGTGGGCTTTATGGTGGAGACTCCTGTGTGGGGAAAAAAAAAATACTGTTTTCACCTATTATTTATGTTTGTATCCTGGTGTGCATATAACTATATATATCTCAATGTGCATATAAATACATATATAGGTATTATATAGATTAACGGACTTCGTGATCTTAAAGGTCTTTTCCAACCTTGTGGTTCTGATATTGTTTATACAAGAATAAGTATCCTTTTAAAAACTTTTCTGGTCCTTTCCAGAAATCTTTAGGCATCCCTGAGCCATCTTGAGCTGGAAATGCACTGCAGTTTGATTAGTGCCCATTTCCCCCCAAGAATTTTCTCCGCATCGTCTTCTGTTTCCACCAGCCATTTCTAAGAGCTCTAACCCCATTGACAGCCACATGAGTTATTCACACACCATTAATCTCAGACCACAATAGGAGTTTCAGTGGTGAAACAGTAATTTAGAACAGTAAGTTACATACTGACTGAAGTGAAACATGATGTTAAAAACTTGAAATCTGGCTGAATATGGTAAATCCATACTGATAATTCTCTAAGATGCTTGTGATTAGCAACTGCCCTAAATCCAGCTAGTTAGCCTTTTATTTCCATTTCATTGTATGCCTGCAACAGAAGGGATGGAGAGAATGGAATAGCTACTAGGTATATGTCGGAGAGCCATTCCTGCTGGCAAACCCTCTGCTGAATGGATGCACTCAGTAGGAGCCATTCTGTTCTGCAGATGTAGTCCATTATTTTAAAAGAATCCCTCAAGTGATCCAAAGCAGCGCTTCCCTTGGTTATAGAAAAGCAACAGTTCATCCTCCTCCTTCAGTTTTCTTTACTGAATTTTGCAAAGTGCTGTTTCCCTGAGGCTGCAGGCACGCCATCCCAGACCATGATGCAGGTTTAAGGTGTGCACCTGGAACATCATAGCAGCTCTGTTCTTCAGAGGAGAATGAAAGAACTCCAGCCTCTAGAAACAGCCTGTGTTTCAGCTCTTACTGCATCCTCAGCCCTTGACCGTCACTTTAGCTAAACAATATAAATTTTTCTGGTAAAAGAAGCCTTCTTCAGCAAGTAGTTTGTTGTATGACTACTTATTTCAGAGCTGGGCTGACAACTGTGGGGTGGCTCAGGTGGTGCCTCCTATTGCATGTTCAAATGGGGTTCGGTGCTAAGAGGTGATGGCTGACTGGGTGAAGTTTTGGTGGAGTATGTGACATGAGCTGGTGATCTCTCTCTACTCCAGAACCAATTGTTTCTTTTAATAAACACCACAGCCTTGTGTGCAGCACCCATTACGGTCTCATTGAATGCGCTGGCAGTTTCTTGCTGTTGCGGGGTTTAAACCATCATAGAATCATAGAATGGTCTGGGTTGGAAGGGACCCCATGGATCACACAGTTCCAGCCCCCTCTGCCACAGGCAGGGCCACCAACCTCCAGTCCTGGATCTACACAATGTTGCCCAGGGCCCCATCCAACCTGGCCTTGAACACCTCCAGGGATAGGGCACCTACCCCCTCTCCGGGCAGCCCGTTCCAGCACCTTACCACTCTCTCTGTAAAAAACTTCCCCTTAATACCTGATGTAAGACATTCTAAAATAATCTAACCATGTAAGTGCTTCTGTTGGGCTGTATTGTCAGAGGAGGTGGGTGGAAATGTCTATTCCTTATGGACAGGCTCTGCTCTTGGCCTCTTTAGACAAGCCAAAAATTTCTACATTTATGTCACTGAGCTCTAATTAAAAGAACATTCATTAACTCTAGTAAACTGCTCAAAAGGCTGACCCCAAAGGCAGTATTAATCTTTTCTGGTACCCACCTCTTCTCCTGCTTTGGATACAAGGCACATTACTGTGTGGCTCTGCACCTGCCTCTGAGCTTCTGTGGAGATGTGTACAGAGGAGATCTCCATCTGTCTTCCCATAACTGGGGATACTGTTGCAGTCCAAAGAACAAATTTGTGTCTTTGAAGTCTCTTTTAGCTTGAATCAGACATATTTCTTCTGTCATCTGCTCGCGTCAGTGATGTGTGACTCTGTTCCCTTCTGTCATTTCGTAGGGCGGGCAGTGTGGCGATGGATTGCAAGTCCGCAACCTCACATGTGTGGTGCACGATGCATCTGTTCTGGCTACATCCAAACCAGTAGAAGATGTGTTATGTGGTGAGCTGCCATTGAAAGAGAGTGTGCTGCAGTTACCATGCTCTGTGCCCTGCCCAGGTACTGTCTTCACAAAGTCCCGGTGCTTTTCTGCCCGTGTCTGCCGTGGAGATGCTTCTATAGCTCTCGATGCTGTCAGCTGGTGTTCTAAGAATTTGTACTTTCAGCAGATCAGATAAATGCTCAATCGGCTCTTTCTACATCATCTGAAAAAGACTATTTTATTTTATTTTGAGAAAATTACATTCCCTGTGAAGCAGAAAATCTGGATAATTCATACCACTGGGAGATAAACTTGGGAGTATTTCATTGCTACAGCTGTTGCATGCTTAGGTTGTCCTGATTCCTTCTGAAAGCTGTTGCATGCTTAGGTTGTCCTGATTCCTTTTGAAAACCTGTGGTTTATTCTTGCAACGTGCAGGTGACTGCCACCTGACGGAGTGGTCACAGTGGAGCTCCTGTGAGCTTACCTGCATCAATGGCAGGAGCTTCGAGGCAACGGGCCGCCAGTCGCGATCC
Source organism: Zapornia atra (assembly GCA_013400835.1). Classification (NCBI taxonomy): domain Eukaryota; kingdom Metazoa; phylum Chordata; class Aves; order Gruiformes; family Rallidae; genus Zapornia; species Zapornia atra. The sequence goes on from VZTU01025858.1 coordinate 544,622, forward strand.
AGGGCGTTTATCGTTCAGTCTCCTGAGAACCAGGAGAGCTGCTCCGGACAAGCGATGGAAACGCGGCCTTGCTCAGGTAGCGTGGCCACAGCGCTGCTTCCTCCCTATCAAGAGTATATACTGGTTTGATTGCAAGGTAGTTGAAAACTAACTGGTATTGGTATTTGCAGGAGGGAAGTGTTATGACTACCTGTGGAAAACCAGCCCTTGGCGAGACAATGTACGCACGGTGTGGTGTCAGCGCTCAGATGGAATAAATGTTACAGGTATGTCTAAAATCTGCTATGCACAGCCATGAATGGAAGTCTCCATTCAGGTTTTTCTTCTTCTGCTCTGGTTCTCAGAGGACAATTTGGCAGTCTTCCTAACTCCTCCAAGATTTCAGTTTGGATCAGTGTGTAGGAAAGGCAGATGGGAGCTCACCAGCCTTGCTGTCAGGGCAACATAAAACACATGTCATTATATGAGAGCATTTGGGTGAGTTTGCCTTGCTGTTGGGTTGGTCATGGGAAGAAATGAGTGCACATGTACCGAATGGGCTTCCTGGGCCGCTGTGCGCAGCCGTTAGTGCAAACTTCCTGTAGCTGTGGAGAACAGAACATCACATGCAGGGTAGAGAGCCCAGCTTCTGTACCTCTTCTTCTGTTCCACACACAGGAAGCTCAAATCACTCAAGCTGTGAGATTCCTGCTGTTGCCATGACCTACAAATTCTGCCTGCGCAGGATGAAAAGGGAATTTCATGGTCAGCTCTTTGAAGCTCCACGAGAAGTTGGCAAAGGCAGTAGGACCTGCACATCCATGGGCTCTCTCTAAATATGCAGAGAGTGAATGATGAGAGGGTAGAAAAGGCAAATGTTCTTACCTAGTTCTATTTATAATGACTAGTTAAGATAATAACAGAAGTTTTATGTGCCAAGCTTGCTGAGTAGTTAAGAACTCATTAACATGGTTTTATTCCTATAAAAGTGCAGACTTCCCCAAGTGATGATGGGCAAAGGCGTTATGTGGATTATGTCTTCTTACATAGAGAAGACGTAAATGAGGACACAGAAGATCTGCATCTAATTCCTTATTCTGTCCCCAACTTCCTATGTGGCCTGTGGCAAATTGCTTAAATCTGTGTATCTCTGTTCTCCATTAACAAGATGGGTATGATAATAATTCCCTGCCTTGTTAAGGCAAATTAATTAATGCAGTGCCTACAGATATTATGCTAATGTGCTCAATAGACTAGTATTTAACTATTTAAAATAAGCAAACAAGCACACACACGATGGGGATCCAAGTCAAAAGCATCTCTAAATGTACCCTTGAAGGCACTCAATAGTTTTCTCTTCCAGGAGGGTGTGCTCTTCAGATGAAGCCTGCTGAAGTTCGGCACTGCAGCCCGGCGTGCAGTAAGCCATTCTCCTACTGCACACAGGTAATTGCTCACTGCAGAATATGGTTGAGAAATTTTAACACCACAAAAACCTGTTCAATTAGTTTCTGTATCTTAAAAACATTCCAGGACCTAGAAAAATAGTTTATAGTGTGTCCATGGTACCACCTCGAGGAAGTTGTGGGAATTTCAGTCCAAAAGGAAATTTTATAAACCTGCCCTAACAAGTGATGGGGTATTTATGTGGTGTTCCAGGTTTGGTTTTATTCCATGAATGGGTTTTGGATCATCTTGGCCTAACTTTCACTGAATGCTGTTGTACTGTCCTGTACAAAACTGACTGTTTAAAATCTCTGTAAGAGAGGAGATAGAAGAGTATGTCACCTCCTGCTCCTCCATGGACACAGAAATCCCCTGGCAGCGTAGGGAGGCTGTAGCGGTGTGATCCCACCATCCCCCCCAGAGCCTTCTAAGGCAAAACCTGGAAGTGACTTTTTGCTGAAATGTTGAGCATCTGCAACACCCGCTGAATCCCGGAGCTGCTGCCACTTCTTTGCCCCTGAGCAAATGTGAGCCCAATGGTTGCAAATGTCCCTTCCTGCAGCACTGAACTCCAGAGTGAAAAGCTTTCCAGAATGCCTTATCTGTGTCAGTACTGTGATGGAGTATAAAGCCCAGAACCATTCGAGTAGCCAGGGGCAGTATAAATATTTCAAAATACTTATATTTTGAAAATAGCCTCCACAACTCCCAGCTTGAGATGAGTATCTGGTGGGGAGAGTTACCACTTGAAGCTAGCTCATGGGCAATTCAGTGTGGCTGAGAGGGTGGTCTTGAGAGTGCTCAGCACCTACAGGAACAGAAAAATGGTGGGTAAGCATGAATTTATTAGCTATAAAAAACTCTTGAGGCTTCACCTTTTGTCCAAAAAAGCTTAGGATCATGTCTGCCAGCAAAGTGAGAGGTGTCGTGACAAGAAAACTGATGTCAAGAGTTAAATCCTTATCACAAAGATTGTACATCAGTCATAACCAAAGGTATCAGACCCTCGAACAGGCATTGTAAATATAAATTAGCAAAGAAAAGCAATGTAAAAAACCCCAAACTGTTTTAAAGTAGAAATGCAAAACATGGAGTAGCTATACAGCAAACCACAGACTTCTAAGAAACCTTCTGAAGAGTTTAAACTGATCCAGGGCAGCTAATACTTGGCCATAAGAAAGCAAGCTTTACTTTAGATAGCCCTGTGAAATACCAGCATGGAAATACATTGGGAGGGTTTGGGTCTTCTCACCTCCAGCAGGGTCAGTGGGAAAGTTGGTTTTGGTAAGAGGAGTTTGGGTGAAGCCACAGATGCCTGTTACTAAGCATGTTATGATGATTTTTTTTGTATTTTGTATATTATCTCTGTAATTAACTCTTTTTCAACCATCTCCCCCTGTATAGTTTGGCTTGTTGAACTGCTATGGGTTTGTGGGGTCCTGGCTCGTTTGGTTTGGTGGTGGTGAAGTTTCACGTGCAGGATGTACCTCTCAGATCCGTCCTAGTTTGTCTACAGTTTGCACTGTTGGGTGAGAGGGTACTTTCTGGTTTAACACTGAATGCCCTTTTGTCACCTAGAGCGGAGTCTGCGGCTGTGAGCGAGGATATACAGAAATAATGAGATCAAATGGTTTGCTGGATTACTGCATGAAGGTACCAGGTTTAGAAGATAAGAAAGCTGATGTTAAGACCATTGCTGGGAAAAACAAACCTGTCAACTCAAAAATGCATGACATTTTCAAAGGATGGTCTATTCAACCTTTTAATCCAGGTGAAAAACTTAAATATGAATGGAATAAATTGTCTTTACAGTGTTTCTGTAGAGGAAAGGTACAAGCTTTGTAGATCAGAACATCAGAGATTGTGCCTGGGAGCCTCCTCCCAGTTTCTAACTCACATGCCATCTTTCATTCCTTTGTGCCTGTACAGAGTAATCACAGTCTCATATGTTGAGAGATAGCAAAGACAGAACGAAGCAATAATATTTTGCAAAAGTATACTCATATGTGATTTGGGGGGATGCTTGGAACTGTTATCTGGTGATGTTTCTAGACGTAATATATTTGGGCCGGGAAAGATACTGATCACCAGCGCTTCAGAAGATTCAGAATGGAAGGTACTTAAGATTTCATTAAAGAAAACATTGGCTGCTTCTTGCCATATTTCAAAAATATATGAAAAGCATAGGGCAGAAAGTACAGAGTTTTGAGTTCTAAGCATTGGAGTTAAGACATTAACACCAAAACACAAAAAGCAGCCAAGTGTGCCCAAGCAGTGCATCCTGAGCAGATCTTTGACTTCCACACCATAAAATGCTTCCCAGTTGGAATCATATACTGGATGTGCCCAGGCTGATCCACAGGACTGGTGCTGTAGCTGTAGTAGCTGATCACCATATTGACTGTTCCTTTGCAAGATTAATTTAGTCAAAATAAATTTCTAAAATGCAATAGGACTTTAAAGTGGGAGATGAAGGTGCCAGCCATGCCAAGGCTTACTGAGATGCATTAGGTCTCTCAAACACTGGCAGGGCAGCCTTCCCCCTCTCCTGTTACCTGACATTGGATTTGTTTCCTATTAGTTTGTAATGTACACGAGACTTCAGAAAACATGTAGCTAAAGGTTGCGTTACAGGATTCAGGGAGCCATAATTCTGTCTGATATATGTGATCACCCTCTGAATGTTACATTTACATATTTGATTTGCACACAGTAGTTAACCTTTGCGTTGACAGTCTGCGAGCTAATAGAGCTCGGTCCAAAGCCTTTTAAAGTTGGCTGGTTTTCAATCAAACCCATCATCTAGAAGCCCACACAGTTCACCAGCAGTTTGAGTCACAGGTTTGGGGTTAATTGCCTTTTTGTCAGCATCCATGGCCCTCGGTAGGCTGTCTTACTTAGGTGTCATCTCTGCAGCTGCCACCTTTACAGGGTTAGAAAAAGAGAGAGAGGTGTAGGTGGATGCTGCGGTCGTCTCTTTTTAAATCAGCATTCGAGACTGTGGCCCTGAAAGCTTCTCGTGGGCTTGACCTCAGTGCAGCATTTGTGCTCCAGTTCTCCCCAAGGGACTATGAGACAGAAATAGGGAGTAGGGAGCTTTTACAGAACATGCTGTTACTTAATTTTAGGGCAGAAATGTTATAGAAACAATATATGGGAAAGGAATGAGCGTGCTAAGTGTTTCACCAACCCTTTGGCATCCTGCAGGTAACTCTTCAGGCTGTATGTGCCCTGCAGACCCCAGCTCAAGGCTGGTCCTCTTCAAATCACTCCCCTTTGTTTAACTTCCTGACAAACGATATAATTGCTCCCCTTAAACAGGCTCTCAGGCTTACTAGTCTGGGATTTCGCAATAATTACTGCTAGCTGAGCCAGGAAACCACTGTTAACCTACCAGTTATGCAGGTCTGTGGTGAGCGCTGCCTGCATGGACGGCATTTACCACCCTTCAGTACCATAGTCCTTGAGATTTGTGTATGTCAAAGGACTTATATCTGTCAGTAAAAGCATACATGCCTCTCCCCAGTTATTTTATTTCCCTTCCTGGTTACAGTTTGAAACACAAATTTTATTACAATTTAATGAGGCTGATGGTTTTGTTCTTTTAAATGCTCTGCAGGAGTGCACAGAACTGATTTTGAATCAGGCTGTGTTTCTCCTTTCTTTACCACACTCTGGGAAGCCAGGGCTCAGGTACAGAAACTTTTTTCAAGTTGAGAAGCAATTTAAATAGCGTTTAAATTGTAGGATGACATGGTCCAATGCCTTTATGTTGGACATGGAAAACATAGCTGCCTTCATAGCAGACATGGTGGGATGCCTTCTTGTGGCTATGGCAGTCCCTTTGCAGGAGTGTTAAATATTTCTTGGCTATCTCCAATTGAGAGGGCGCAACAAATTTCATACCCAGACTTCAGCAGAAAAACCAACAACCCAGACCTGCTGAGTGGAGCTCTCCTCACATGGGAGGTAGGCTGTAATTGAAGAGAAAAATCTGTGAGAACCTTTCCACAAAGCCTGGAAGGAAAAAACCCCCAAACACCAAACCAACAGAACAAATGGGATTTGATTGAATATGTTTCCCTTTGAAAAAAATTTGTAATTCAAAGGTAAAACATGAAACCAGCTCAGTGATTGTCCCGTGAAGTAACTCCCTGCTTGCATGACTGGGTTTCAAATGGCCTTGGTTAAACCATGTCTGTGGGCATGGTGTAGGTTTGTGTTCCTGCCTCCAGTACATGGTAACGGCTCTGGAGATACGAATCAGCTCAGAGTCCCACTGCATGGAAAAGATGCCATTGTTGCTCCCCACAAGGAGATCTGTACAGAGAGAACGTAGCAAGACCCAGAAACATCAGTCTTTAAAAATGGATTATTATTAATGTAAAGCTTGTAACTAAAGACCTGTCCAAATAATGGGTTTTGAGACTCTGTCAGAGGGAAATGTTTCAACGCACTCAAGCTCTCATGTGCATGGAAGGGTTCCTGCAAGGGTCGCAGGGTGAGTGCCCTGGCATTGCGACCCGACCAGCCCTGTCACAAGCCTCACCGCGGCTTAAAGCCAGCTGAGTCCCTGTTCCCATGGCCCAGCTCTATCCCTCTTACCCTTACAAAGTGTAGTCTTGTTCCTGTTCTAAGCCGAATTTATTTATTGTTAGCCAAGCGTTTTTCACCTCTTAAGTAGCTTGTTCTCTCCTGCTGGCTGGTGTTTCCCCCGATTGACCCCAGGTATTTCCAGAGAACAATCCCATCCCTTCTCACTCCTCTTTCCTTTAGGCTAAACGTATCGGGTTTACCCGTGCTTCTATCTGGGTCAGCTCAATGCTGAACTGCCTTTGCTAGAGCATCAACAGGGCTCCTGAGCAAATGTGCTGTGGTTATTTCGTGCCTCTGCTCCTTTCCACGGGCAGGAGCCTGGCCAGGTTGTATTTCTTGTGCTGCGCCATAAGCCCGGGCTGCGTGATGGACTGCAGGAGCTCAGCTGGAGGGGAGGTTATGAAATAATGCTGCCTGGAAAGACTGAGACAGAGTTCCTTTCCTTTTTTTTTTTTTTTTTTTTTGTTGAGGAAAATCTACACTCCTTACCAAAGTTAAGATTTAGTCTTTAAAACAATTGATTTTTACTGGAATCTTTTCTTCTATCAAACACTTGGGGTTTATGGATTATTCCCAGCCGGTCCTGGCTGTGTTTCCCATCAGTTATGCTACAAATTTTGCTTGTTTGCTTTCTCTTTACTTCAGCTTTTAAGAATTTGTGTATTTTAGAATGAAGGTTTTAATTCTCTTTTCTTTCCTTGTCCTTCCTCATCTTCCAACAGATGGCAAACTGAAGATGTGGGTGTATGGAGTATCAGCTGGCGGGTTCCTTCTCATAGTTTTCCTGATTTTTACATCCTACCTGATGTGGTGAGTGTAGAGTGTATTTTGTCCTCAAATAAGAAAAGCTAGCTTGCTTCTATTTAAACAATTCAAAATACATCACAATGCTCTGTGTTGCAGAGATTTGCTCCTCAAGGCTTTAGGAAAGGTGGAGCTTGGATTACTTAACTGCCTTCATTTGGCCCCTACCTCAGAGTAATTTAAAACTCCCCAAAATGTAAATCTTAATGGATGTAATTGTGAAGAAGTATGGTGGCCATGCAGGGAAAGAATTGGTTTTGCTTATCAGTAGTCCCTTATATTTATTCATACTTCTGCTGGGATTAGAAAGGGCTTTTTATTGTATTCTTTAAGAAAAAAAAGAAAAAGATAAAGTAATAAAGCAAAAGTGAAAAAAGGCAAGGAGGCTGATTGGATAGAGGAGCTGGCTTCTGCTCAAGGAAGGGCTAAATAGAATAGGGGCATTCAGTTGGAAAATGATGTTTAACGTGGGAATACAATAGAGATCTATGAAATCATGAGTGGAGTAGAAAAGGGCGCTAGGGGATTTTTATTTTCCACAATATAAGAGGTTGGAGGCATATGATGGAATGATCGTTTAAAATAAACAAAAGATTTTATTCTTCACACAGCACATTATTACCTTGTGAGCTTACTGCTGCCAGGGACTGTGCATGCCAGGAAGATAAATGGATTCAGAGATGGTGTAACAGTTCATGGGAGATTGGGTGTTAATTGTGGTTTTCTGGAGGTAGGCTCCAGATCAGGAAATCCCTAAATAGGTTTTTGCAGTGAACCCATCAGGTGTGGAAACACGTCCTGTGTCTAAAGCTGCTGTTAGAGATGGGGTACTGGGTGTCCCAGAGCACTGGTCTGCACCAGTACACCACTGGGCTTTACTGGTGGGAGAGATGTCTACCCTCCTCCAAAGCAGCCATCACCCCAGGCAGGGCTGGTAGGCCTAGCCTGGCAAAACTAGTGTTGGAGTACTGGGAAAGGCACTGCAATTGATGTGTCTTGGAGGAGAGGAAGGGAGTGGTGGTCAGCGTCCATGTGTCCTAGAGAGGAACCAAATGGAATTCAACAAAGGCAAGTGTAGGGTCTTGCCCCCAGGGGAATAACTCAGGCACCAGTATAGGTTAGGGGTTGACCTGCTAGGAAGCATCACTGCAGAGAAGAACCTGGGAGTCCTGGTGGATAACAAGTTAAGCATGAGCCAGCAGTGTGCTGGCCAGGAAGGCCAGTGGTGTCCTGGGGTGCATTAAGAAGAGCATGGCCAGAAGGTCGAGGAGGGTTATCCTTGCCTCCGCTCTCTCCTGGTGAGACCACATCTGGAGTTTTGTGTCCAGTTCAGGGCTCCCCAGTTCAAAAAAGACAGGGGAACACTGGAGAGAGTCCAGTGGAGGGCTACAGAGGTGCTTATCGGACTGGAGCATCTCGTATGAGGAAGGGCTGAGAGAGATGGGTGCTGTTGAGCCTGGAGGAGAGAAGGCTGAGAGGGGATCTGATCAATACTTAGAAATATCTAAAGGGTGGGTGTCAAGAGAGGGAGCCAGACTCTTTTCAGTGGTGCCCAACGATAAGACAAGGGGCAGCGGGCACAAACAGGAACACAGGTGTTCCACCTGAGCATGAGGAAAAAACTTCTTTACTTTGAGGGTGACTGAGCACAGGGACAGGCTGCCCAGAGAGATTGTGGAGTGTCCTTCTCTGGAGATACTCAGATCCTGCCTGGACACGATCCTGTGCAACCTGCTGTAGATGATCCAGCTTTAGCGGGGGGTTGGAGTAGCTATCTCCAGAGGTCACTTCCAACCCCTGCCATTCTCTGATTCTGTTGTTCTGTCCTGCAATGCCCACAACTCTGCCTGAGGACCACAGGGCTGGCCTAGGCTTTACAAACATGAATGGTACAAGCTGCCCCAACCCCTGCCAGATCAGAGCAGGCCAGAAGAGAGTCACAACCATGGCGTGACAGCATCGTTGCCCATTTTCACTCCAAATCAATTTATTCCATCTCACTCTCTTAGCCTTCCTCTCAGCCTTTCTCTTCAGTTAAAAGCTTAAATACCAGTGCTTGGACGCTGCTTAGGAGCTGCAGCTTCCTTATTTTCCAAGCTATGTAGCTACCAATTCTCTGTGGCTTCACAGCGGAGCATACAGAGGATTTTTTAAATAACACTACATAGTTCTCCATCACTCGAAGGCCGGTGAGGAGGTGTATTTCTCAGTAATAATTATTGTTGCTTCAATACTGTGCCAAAGGAAAAATGAGAATATCCCACTCCTAGACAGTTCGTGTTTCAATTTTCTTGTGAGATGTTCCTCCTATTGTCAGCTGTGAGAAGACACGGGAGACAAATACCCTCTATTTCCTCTCTGGATGAAGAGCACAGTTGGCTGCCCATTTTCAGCAGGCTGTGTGTCCATACCACACACGTAGCAGCACACAAGCAGGTCCATGTGGTTTTTCTTGGAAGTAGTCACTGTACGGCAGTGTCACCGAGCTGCAAAATGAAATAGCTGCCGTGGGAAGTCGATTTGTTTTTCAAGTTTGGGGTTTGATGGCTTTTCTGAGCTTATTACAGTTTATAATTTTGTCTTTTCAACTATTTTTCTTGCAGCAAAAGAACAAAGCAGCATCACAGCACCCCCCCGCAGCAGAAGCCCCTAACCTTAGCTTATGATGGAGACATTGACATGTGACATAAGAAAGAAATCCAAATGTAGACATCAGCTGCCTTAACTGCTTTCTTTTTTTTGGAACTCTCTGACTTCTCAGTTTTTTGAGGAATCTTCTGATGTGTAATATACCGGGCAGAACAGAAGTATTGCAAGCTTACAATTTTGCCACCTCTTTATTTGAAAAGTGAAAGACTTTCTTTTCTTGTGAAACTTTTCTGAAGAGACCAGAAAATACAGCTCTTCCTGTTGAGCAATGGGAAATAAAGAGAATCTACAGACATCAAAAAGAATTAGTTTGAAAAAAAAAAAAAAAAAAAGGCATGACAATCCTGAGGAAAATGTGACATTTACTGTAAATGACAAGTTTGACACAGCATCATTATGCACTATATTAGTGCAGGGTTCTTTATTCTTCACATATTTCAACAATGAGTTTTCTAGTGTTTACATTTCGTTCAAAGACTTTAAAACCGGATCACGCATTTTAAGGAACACAAGGAAGAATGAGTTGAAGTGTCTGAAGTTACCAGGTTTTTTAAAGTTTCTTCCTTCTTATCCTGTTTTCTGGTCTGGAATATGATTTTGCTTCATTTCCACCTACAGGACAGCCTAAGGATTGTTAAAAGCATTAGGCGGTTTCTTAACCGAGAATATTTTTTAACGAGCTGAGTAGATAGGTGTTTGGATGAATGGCTTAGAGGATTTGATTGTTTAAAAAGTATTTTAAATTAAATTGAACCATGTAGATACATTATGGCCAGTTTAAACTCTTATTCAGTTTAATTAATACAAGCTCTGCTTTTTGTATTTCAATTTTCTTATCTGAAATATTTATAAATTCTTTTTTTGAATTTAATTACCTGACCTCATTTAATACACATCAAACACAAACGTGGTTTGTAGAGGGTCTTGCTTTTTTAAATGTTTCGAAGCCGCTGAAACAGTTACGTGTCGTAAACATCTGGGAACATTTGAAGAGGGTAAGTGTTTGTAGTAGTGTGTGTTGCAAGTAAGAAAGTGCCATCTTGTGGTATTGACTTGTATTTATAAGCAAATAAAATGCTAAAGAGAGTGAGAAAATTGCTTCTGGTATGTTGAATTAAATGTGTGCAAACAACATTCGTTATTAGTCTTTTGCTGTATCTGAGATTGCACTCGGATTTCAAACAATAATGGGGCATTTTGTGCTGTAGTGATTAGCCAAAGAAATATCGCAGACAAGTACAAGTGGAGAGACGTGGAGAATGCTTGGTCTTATTTTTAGCCCAATGCTGCTGCTTATTCCAATAATTAGAAAGAAGAGAGGGAAAGGATTGTTACCAGCCTAGCGTGTATGCGGCCCTGCTCAATCTGCAGTTACATCAGAGCGGATCATCACAAGAGAAGGTATACCTGGGGCAGAAGGTGATGCTCATCCTGTTCATGTTGCTGTTCACAGTTTGTAAAGTTACTTGAATATTACAGTCTCATTGCAAAAGCATTGGAGTTGGGGATAGGTTTCCTTCCCCAGGTCAACATCCCACCTATCCAGCGTTTCTCCCACGGCGTCAAATTGAAATGATACTGCATCATCACAGCAAGGTCAGGAGTATGCTTTCCTTGTCCTGCATTTAAAAAAACCAAACAAACCACTGATGGAATTTCAAGGCAAAAATGTCTCTTATTTGCAGCCCCGAAGATGTTCTGCTGGCCCCGAAGATGTTCTGTTGACCCTGCTTGCTACTGAAGCAGAGCTGTAACCCATTTATAAAAAGCAGGGTCTGGTGTTCCCCAGTACCATTTGGGCCTAAATCCTTTTTTATAACCGTGCCCTGTACTGAACCTTTGAGTAACATCTATAGAGTAAGAGTTACAAGGGGAATTCTAGTACTATTAGGAAGAATTCTGCCAGGTCTTGATGTATTTTGTCTGCAGTATGCAATGTGAGGAGAACGGTGCTCTGAATAATGAAGGAATAAACTCAATTAACCGTGCTGTCCAAAAAGGCACTGGAGTGGGAAAATTGGTGTAATAATAACAAAAACCATCAGCTGCAACATGTGGTCATTGCCCTCCACATCAGGGTAAATTACAGTCCAAACCCTGATGTCCAGTGCAGGAGATGCTGGCTGCACAGTGAGCTGCCTAGGGGAGAGATGGAACTCTGGGAACAAACCTGCATGGTGTGTGTCTCCACTGAGCGGGTGGATCTGGGGTTGGGTTTCAGTCTGGTGGCTTTCACATGCTCTGTGTCCCCACTTGGGCTGTAGCACCTTCTGGTCAAAGACCCACAGGGTCTCCAGAAGGACTGGCTGTGATTCATGCTGGGGCTGAGGGGCATCATCTGCTGCAGAGCTGTTGCAGTTCAGTCATGCCCTTTAGGGAATGAGTGCACCTGGCTGAAATTGTGAAGTAAAATAAAGTAAGAGGGGAAGGCTCACAAGGCTGCTGTTAGCTGCTGCCAGCCGTGTGCTGTGTCTGCTGGCGTACACATGAATCCCGTATCCACCTGTCCTCCAGTTTGGACAGTATGGCAATTCAAATGTCATGACTTAATTGCATGTATTTGATAATTTAGGATTGAATTAAGATGTGAAATTGAACCAAGGAGCTGGGGGCCCTGTGGGGTCCATGAGGCTGAGATTGCAGTGTAATTTAAAAAAAAAAAAGAAATTGGTTGTTTAGACAGATACCAGGATTATTGCTGTTTGTAAGAGCCCTGGGTACCCTGCTGGGAGGGATGCAGAGGTGAGAGTGACTAGCCTGTAGTTCCTTGGATCTTCCTTTTCTCCCTTTTGTCCTTTTTTCCCCTTTTTTCTTTTCTGAGCCCCTGTCTCGGATCATGAGGTGCATTGCCTGGTCTCATCCATCCTCAACAGTGTGAGCCGGGTTTAGAGAGAGCAAGCAGTGTGTTTCGTCTTTCTGCTCTGAGGTGCCATTAGGATGACCAGAGGAAAGCTCCTAGACGAGAGATGGAGCGTGTCTGTGTTATCCCAGTAGCAAAGTATTTCCAGTCAGCTATGACCCTGCAACAACTGAAGATACCATAGCAAAGAAAAAGCTCGTGGGGTACAGGGGAGAACAGGAAGAGGAAATAGTCACTCTCTATGAATACATCCCAGGAATAAATCCATAGGAGAAACACAAACCCTGCAAGCTGAAGTGCAATTTTGCAAAAAGAGCAAGAGCATCTGAAAAGTTGACATTGGGATGATTTAATTGGAAATGAGATAGTGGTTCCCCTAAGCAGAGCAATGGGGTTCTATAGTACCTCCCACAGGGAGCAGAGGAAGCGAAGACCTGGTTTTTAGCAGGGAAGTTCTTCTATTGTAGGAGTTACACCATAATCTTTGCCAGCGACAGCAGAAAACTGGATTAAAGAAGCCATAGAACTCTCTGTAGTTAGCCCTACAGTTAACTCCCTCATGGCAACTATCAAAAGTCTGGCAATGAGAAACGTCAAGAGGAAAACTAGGAGTAGTGCCTCCAGATACCCTGTGCCTCAGGCACAAGTAGGAAGAAGTACCAACATAACAGCAATGTAAGGGTAGCTACAGTAGTTTGTCCTCAGACTGGTAGCTCATGTTAATGCCTTTCTGCTTTAGTGTGTGAAATCCAAGAGTGGCTAAAATCAGGTGTCTGGGGAAAAAAATTGAGACCTGGGCACTGTGTGTAATACCTCCCCTGAGTCCTGTTACGTCCCTCAGATTTGTGGCTGTAGGGACTATCGGAGCCAAAAGTGATTTTCTTCTCTTTTATATCCTTTGGTGAGTCTGTGGATCTGTGCAGCTTCCCTTCAAACTCCCCTCCCCCAAACACACACTCTGTTAGCATTCAGAAAGTCTTGGGACAAGACCTAAAGGTTTTGCACCTTTACCCTGCATCATGTGCAAATCCACCTCCTTTTGGCCACACGTACCTCCAAGTTTTATCTCATGTCCCCAATTCACGTAGTAGAAGAGGCAGTGAACAAACAGTGCTCTCATATTCACCTCCACGCCATGCGGGATTTTACAGCTCTAGCATACTCTCTCTCAGATGTCTCCTCTGCAGTGGGAAGAGTCCTGCCTTCAGAAGTTGTTCTTTGTGTGAAAACCATCCCACGCCTTCAGTCGCTGCTGCCATTCACCAAACCCTTGCAGCTTGACTGGATCCTGCATGATGAGTGTAGGTAAACCCATTACACAGTGGTATAAGGACACGTTCTCCTCAGCGCTCTCTTCTTTTTCTGGTAACTCTTAGTATGCAAGTTTCTTTTTTCTTTTAGCCTCTGATGAGGTTTGATGATGTCCTGACATTCTTGTCCTCATCCTGTACATCAGTGGTTAGCATAGAGCCCTTTAGCTATCAGATGAAGCCAGTATTTTTTTGCTAGATGTACTCCTACACTAGATTTCATCTGCCACTTTATTGCATTCATTGGTTTGTTTTATCCAGCTGTTCCATCACTGGACACTCCCTATGGACGCTTTGGTTTGAGATGCATCCTCTGGTAAGTTCCCTTGTGAAAAGTAGTCCTGACACAAATCCTCCCAGCTCTCCCATCTAGCACACAGCTACAAAAAATTACATTCACTGTTCCCATCAGGACTTTACCATCTTCCTGTGCCAGGAAAAGAGGCCATTGGAAATTGAAGTGGGTTTGTTGCACTTTCTTTGGTGCCATCACACATCAGACTGCAGACTTCTATAAAAATAAGAGTTAGACCAAGAGGTGTAACTGGGATTTCCCTGTTTGTACATGCCTGTGAGTAAGGAGGCTGTGTATGACTATGTGCAGTCATAACTGCACCACAGAATCTTTGGAAGAGGTTATTCTCCACAGGTGATAATTCCTTTTTCATCGCTTTTCCACTGAATTTGATAGGAACATCTGTGGCATGTGGGCTTTTTAGCAGGTTTTATTCTTACAAGTGTTTTGCAAGCTGAAATCTCTGCCCAGATTTTGTTTCTGGAGGTGAAGTGTATTGCTGGAGTGTTTAATTTGGCATATTATGTGTTCTGTTGTGTGAATAACTACAGTCTGCTCCCTACACCTACATATTGCCGGGTCAGGTGAGTATTCTGGTTATAGATGTGCTTATGAGTAGGAATGAACAGTTCAGATAAAAGGTTAGAAATTATCTCTTGTAGTGCTGCAAGGATGTATCAGGAGTAGCTGCATCCTGGAAGCTTTGTGTACATGGAACTGGCTCTGTTTCATCATTTTTAGCTATTTTTCTGACTCTACAGCTGCTCTTACCCCAACAGATCCGTTTGCTAAGCACCCCCATGTAGTGGGGGATGAGTTTAGAAACAACTCCCTTCAGCCCACAGATGAGGCAGATGGGGCTCATTACAAGGAGTACTGGACACAGATGAAGGTAGAAATCACAACAGTCTTATTTCCCATAGCAATTATTTTTTTATTGCAGGGAATACTGGAAGATAGATGCGAATCTATCTCTCCCTGCTCAGATCAAGGGGGACATGCATGTTCCAACCATACCCTCATCTTCCTGCTTGACATGAGTTAACCAAGTCTGCTGAGATGTGGCTGACTGGTTCTGGGTGCCAGCTTTCTGTTACCTTTGTTTCACTAAAGGAAACTTGTATTTCTTCTTGTACTCAGCAGCAGCTGTGGGTGTGAAGTTCAGCTACAAACTGCCAGCTAGGGATTTGGTCAAGGAGAGTGATTTTTGCCTACAAAGACTGTGCACTCTAGTTTCTCTTATATGAAGCAGGCGACCCAAGATCAAACCAGTGCAATAAGTGTCCCAAAATACTGCCAACCCATAACTTAAAATCACTTTCAGCACCTTATCCAGAGACTATGCATCCAAGCCTTCTCAGTGTGAATGGACAGTGGTGCTCTCGAGTGTTGAAGTTTATTGATCTTACTCTCTTTTAGGTAAAGAAGGGCACAGCTCTAGGTGGTCCATACCTTGGGGATCATCTCCAAAGGTAAGACTTTGGGGTCACCAAGAAGACGTGCCTTCCCTGCAAGGAGCAGTAAAGAAAATCCGCAGCCTTTTGGAGAAGCATTAATTTGCAAAAGTTTTTTGTAGCCACCGATGCTGTGGAGGAGGGTAGGCAGATTATTTAGGACTGTTAACTTCTGACAATGACCACAGGAATTACCACTTTGCCTTTGTTAATGACTGGAAGCTCATATGTTTCATCATTGAACAGGGAATTGAACAGGATTGGGCAGCTGTTTCCTTCCAGCTTGAATAGTCGGTATTGAACCACTCATTAGGTATTTCCCACAGACAGTTTGAATTTGCCTGGTTCTCCTCTTCTTTCTTCCATCCCACCTCTTTTCTTAGAAATTGAGAGTCTCTCAGATGTGCTGGTGAGGTGGTTTCTCTGACATCTCCTACCCAGAGAATGTGCTGCCCTCACCACCAGACCAGGGTGGACCTGGCTGTGTGTGACCAAGGCTCAGAGCCCCCATGGCTGGGGGTCTCCCTGCCTTACCTCAGAGTGGCACCTCCCTCCCTGCACTACGCATGATGTCAGAATTACCCTGCAGTGCATGGCTTCTGCCAGAACTGATCTAAGTATGCCCACCACCATCTATGATACCCTGGCATTTGGCAAACCTGCTGCAAAATTTGTAGGTGGGTTTGGGGGGGTTGGGGTTATTTTTTGCTTTGTAACTGTTGACCAAGGCTTTCCTTAAACACTTTTATGACAGCAGTGAGTTACTCTTCGTAACAGAAAAATAAATTTGCATCTTTCCTTTTTTTTTCAGAGATTGAATTGTTCAAGGACCTGCTACCCAAGGTGGTGAGGTTTGAACCCTCTTGGGAGGAGCAGGACCTCTACAGAGACTGGGGGTTGGCTGCGATTGACCCGTGGATCTGTGTGCATGTGAGGTAGCAAATCTGATTTTCTTTCTTTAAGGAGCCTTCACAAAACTGAATACTGGTTTTGACCCAGATACAGTCCTTTACAAATAATTTATTATATGATGTTACATAATTTATATAGATATAAAACAAATGCATGTATAACAGTAGTATATATAAAATATGATAATTTCATTATCATTCTCATTTCAATTTAAGGTTCATTGGGCTGCAGTCAATTGCTTGCATTTTAAAAACTGTCCCCCTTCACAAACCCTTTTTTTTTTCCTCTGCAGGTACTTTATAGGCACCTCAGTTTCTACGGTTCCCTTCCAGATCCATGAGGAAATGGAGATCTTGGGATCTGATCCAAAATCAACATACAAGTGATTTTGTGGTGAAAAAGAGAAAAACTGTGAGCAGGCAACTCACTGGAAGATTGTATGTTAAAATAAGGAGAAACTCAAGGACTTCAGCTTAAAAGAGTAAGAAAAAAACTATGGGGAATCACCTCCCTTTGGTCAAACTACAGCTCAGTCCTCCACCCTCTTCTCGGTGTTTACTTGAACATTTGGGTTTGGAAGTACAAGCAATATTCATTTTCTTAGGTGGGCATTGATGGGAGCAAGGAGTTCAGCCCGGCATCCAGCCCTCAGCATAGATTGGATCAAAGGACAGAACCAGACACTGCCACTGGGACTTGAAAGGCAAAACTTTGTCCTGAAACTGGGTAACAAAGTCAGCCTGGAGTTCTGAGGGAGAAGAGGAAGGCTTTTCACTTTTATAAATGTAACACAGCTGTGGTCTGTACTGCATTTCCATCTTTACTTCTGGTTCTGTGTGGTGTTTGCCTCTCTGATTGCAAAAAAAAAAAAAAAGAAAACCATCTTGGTTTTGTAACCTGCAGATGGTTTGTAACCTCTGCTGCTCCTGGGGGAAATCTTCCCTTCTCAGATAGTGATTTTTAAAGACACAAATTGTCTGGTGCAGTCAGTGCTCGATAAAAGAAGAGGAGGTAGATATTTCTACCTGAACACCAACTGCTTCTAATAGCAGTCTCAGTGGGTCTGTGCTGAGAGAGGCACAAAGGTGGTGCTTGTAGGGTGGTAAAAGAAAGGTTGTGTTTCTTCTTATGCTTTACCCTCATGAAGGAACCTTTTATTTCCCCATCCCCCTCCCAAAGGCTTGCTCAGTTGGACTGATGAAAAGTCAGCACCCTTTTGGCACCCCCCAGTCATCGCTCGGTTCAGTAACAACGATGCTTTGCTAACAAGCCCTTTGAGTTACCATGTCCATTAAATGGTTCACCCCAATAATAAAACCAAATTCATTTACTGCATTTGTGCTTTTGGTTTGTGCAAGGGAGGAAACTGAGGGCAGTCACCGACAGCCAGGGTGGTTGGGCCTGGTGATGATGTGTCTAAGCCTCATGGGCAAGGTTACACTGACAAAGATGGCCTGCTGGTGATGCAGCAAAGAGCCCCGTGCTACAGCCCTGGCCAGGAAGAAAGCACAGTTCCCAGGTGAGAAGGGTTTTGTATGAGTACCGGTTCTAGCTCTTGCAGCCTTCTGCCCTGTTGAATTGGTACTGGGAGCTATTTTGCTCCATTCTGTGCTTCAGGTGGGTCTTCTGCCCTGCAGATCTACGTGGCTCTGCTAAGCAGGAGAAACCTGTTAAAGAAGTGGCCTAGGAGACAGATTTCTCACAGTGAAGCAGACCTTTTTTCCTTAAAGTCAGTTTTACCCGATTGCCTCATTGTTAACAGACCCTTCTCTTGCTCTTTCCTCTTGGCTTGAGTAGGCACAGCTCTTTGAGCTAACAGCCTGAAATTTCCATAGGTAGTCCACTAGCAGCCCTGGTGACACTGGGGTTCATGGCTTTCCTAGCCAGGGGAGTAGTCCTAGCACTGCCTTACATAAATTACCTACCTGCATGTAAATTATCTACCTGCACATTCCTTCAAAAATCATAGAATCAGACTCATAGAGTGCTTTGAGTTGGAAGGGACCTCAAAGATCATCTAGTTCCAACCCATGGGCAGGGACACCTCTCACTAGACCAGGTTGCCCAAAGCCCCAGCTAACCTGTCCTTGAACACCTCCAGGGATGGGACTTCCACAGCCTTTCTGGGCATCCTGATCCAGTGCCTCTCCACCCTCACAGTAAAGAATTTCATCCTAATGTCTAATGTAAACCTGCCCTCTTTCAGATTAAAGCTATTGCCCCTTATCCTGTCACCACACTCCCTGGTGAACAGTCCCTGTCCCACTTTTCCATAGGACCCCTTTATGTATTGGTAGGCCACAATTAGGTCACCCTGGCCTTCTCTTCTCCAGACTGAACAAGCCCAACTCTCACAGCCTGTCTTCATAGGAGGAGTGCTCCAGCCCCTTGATCATCTTCGTGGCCTCCTCTGGACTTGCTCCAACAGCTCTACGTCTTTCCTGTACTGGGGACCCCAGAGCTCGACACAGCACTCCAGGTGGGGTCTCACCAGAGCAGAGCAGAGGGGCAGAATCACCTCCCTCGACCTGCTGTCCACACTGTTCTTGATGCAGTCAGGACACAGTTGGCCTTCTGAGCTGCTTTCGCACACTGCTGGCTCATGTTGAGCTTGTCATCAATCAGCACTCCCAAGTCCCTTCTCCTCAGGGCTGCTCTCAATCCATTTTCTGCCCAGCCTGTAGTTGTGCACATGATAGCCTATTTAAAGGGGAAATGCTGTGGCTATTCCACTTCCAGTTTGGATTAGTCCTGAGAAGTCTGAAGGTAACATTAGAGATGAGGTCATTTGCTGCTAACATGGCGTTTGCTTCTTCAAAGACTGACTTTTTGTAAATATGTAACTTAGTTTGCACTTAGGAACAGAAGGAGAGGTGCAGTTTAAGTATAATTTTCAATGTGGAGGTGGTAATCCAGGAAAAATGAGGTCTAACTGAGGACCTTTTGAAAGATGGATCAGGATACCTGATGTATGAACATGCCTTGGGACAGATTACAGTTCTGTCTGGTTTAAAATCTAATTTAAATGAATTAACTTCCACATTTTACAGCCGTGACGTGCGCCTGTCCTGGACAGGAGCTTGATTTATATTATCTTTATGAAGATGTATCTGTGCGCATACTATTACGTGCCATCAGTATGCATGTGTTACTTGACTCCCGGAGCCACGACCTGACAGGTGACTCTGTTACTGTCATTTAACTGCCGACATGACTCGTGCCACCGGCCGGGCAGCTAAGCCGTTGTGATGTGACATGACCTGACTCGAGGGGTCATGCCTCCTGCGTCTGTCAGATGTGGAAGATAAAGTAAGTCGTGTGTAATTCCTCCTGGTCTCCCTGTGTCTGCTTTGCTGGCTGGGGATGAGCATCTCCCTGGGTAGCGGTGGTACCCTGCCCGGCATAGCTGCAGTGATGGGGACAGGATGTGTTTGGGGGATGTCACTGGTCAAGAAAGTTGTACCTTAAAGAAGCCTGTCTGGCCCCTCAGGATAACTAGGACTTAGAAACATGAGTGTAAAAACCTGAGGAGCCCACCCAAACTACCATTAAGTGGAATCATGCACGCGCCATTTCTTGGTCCTACCTGGTAGAGAAAGGAGAGTCCCGCCATGAAATCTGACAGGATGGGACCCCACTGTCCCTGGAAATGGACTATTACATGGCTGCACTTTCTGATTTGGTTGTATTTACATTTGGGGAGAAAAGACTGGATTTGAATGAAGAGTTACAATGGTAATCATGGTGGCAGGATGCTCTCTGCTTACATTTTTTATTTATACCCTTTTACTTTCCAATCTAATACAGCTTATTCTTACTTTTAAATCTAAACACATGGTAAAATGGTCACATATAAAATGCCTATGAAAAGAACCCAGAAACCCCATATTTGCTCTTGTTGGTAATTATACTAATTTACTTTTATTACAAGCTTTGTTACAATATCATATAGAATGGGCTCTAGACAGATACAAGGGTTAAAACAATTTATAGGATTGATCCTGTCCGGGAAGTGATGTTTTGATGGAATGAAAAATCAGATTCAATTTCCTCTGATAAGGAAGAATGTTAATTTTCCCCTCTGCTTTATGAAAGTTCACCTGCATGTTATGAATATTGTGGTTGTTACGGGCCTGTATGACATTTGGAAAAAAAAAAACCACAACCCAAAACCCTCTTCAAACGTAATAACAGTGAAGAATCTTTCAGCACTACGTGGATGAATCGGAGCACCAAGCATTGATTTTTCAGATGAGGAAGATGGCAGTTGTAATTTATTTTCTTTCTTTTTGGTGTGATCTGGTTTCCCACCCCATGTGAGCAAGCTTCGAGTAGCTGTGCTGGGGAAGTGTGGGAGCAGATCACAGGATCACAGGGGTTGGAAGGGACCTTGAGAGATCATTGGGTCCAACCCCTCTGCCAAAGCAGGCTCCCTAGCTCATATTGCACAGATAGGCATCCAGATGGGTCTTGAGTATCTCCAGAGATGGAGACTCCACAACTTCCCTTGGTGCAGCCCAGGAATAGTGCTTCCAGGCTGCTACCATTGCCCAGTAATGACACACTGTGCAGTGTGGATGAGGCCAAAAGACGATGTGACATTTCCTCCCTCTGTTGCAACCGGCCTTTGATTAGCTGGTTTAGCAGGAATTATCATACAGTTAATGTGACCCCTGATGCTGTTGTAGCATCAGGTGAAAACTGTTTGGAGATGGCAAAGGAGGGACGCATCTGATCTAAAGTTAGTAAATGATGCGTATTGACTCAGAGGTGACCAGACCATTTGTGGGTCATTATCTATTGTTTCCTTAGAGTTTTCTACCTTCAGTGCCCTTTGCGAGTATGAATTCATCGATCCTGAAACACCTCATGTGCTAAATTAAGTGATTTAATTGCAGGCTTTGGTTTTGCCTTCCATGTTGCTAGTCGATTTAATTCAGTGACACAATTACAGAAGCACATCGCATCAGTTGGTGGGTCAGACCAGTGAAAGGCACATGTGTACCATGAGAAATGTGGTTTGCGGCTGCTTTTCCACAGCAGAAGGGATAAGCTTCTTGCCTTTTGTGTGCATTGGGAAGATCGAGTCTATCCAAATTTAGTTAGGTGGAGCAGTTGGGATCTCCCTGAGGATGGAAATCCAGGATTGTTTCAGTAATGGGGTCCAACTGAGATTTAAATCTAATCTGTCATCTTCCATGCTTCAAGAAAAAACGTGGGAAGTCCACAGTGACAGTGGGCATCGCTGTTTTTCCTATTTGTAGTGTATTTTTCCTATTTGTAGTAAGTGTTTTAAGTCTTCCCCTAGTGAAACAAAACCCTTGTCCTTGGCTCTGCAATCCAAAGCAGGACTTTGCAGAAGGGATTTCTCTATGACAGAGGGCTCTTTTCTTCCAACATACACTGCATAGAGCTTGTGGAGGTTGTGGCCCAGCTGCAGCCCCAGTGACTGGTTGTGTTTCAGCTGCTGGAGGCGAACTGCTTGTTTTCAGAGGTGTAAGAAACACATTTTCTGAAACCCAGACAGTGTGTCTGAGCCATCCCTCCCAGTGACAGACATGCTGAGGGACTGCACGGAGAAGTCACAGCAGCAACGGGTCATGCCAGAGTGACTGACAGCCATCTGCTGTTTCCCCTAACAGCCCCGCACTACTTCTGTAACTGGGCAAATCGCTTCATCTCCCAGTGCCTGACAGTCCCAGAGCAGAGAAAATGGAGTTTTACATCCCAGTCCTGGCTCTGGTTTCTATTGCAATGGCATCTGCGTGATGGGCTTGGCTGAGGAGCATCAGAGGTGTATGTCCCTGTAAGCTCTACTCGGTGACTGGCTGCTGCACTCTGTGGTGACAGAGGTGACATGCAGACAGGTTTCTCGCTGCTGGGAAGCATCACAAGATTGCTATTTCTTCTCCAGTAGAGACTGGCGGAAAATACCTGTTGAAGTCTGAGCTGAGATGAAAAGCTGTAACACAGACGTGTCACATCAGGGCTGCCGTGCCACTCTTCCTGTGTGTGATACCGGAGCTCCACAGCGATTATTTTTAAATGCAGTCTCTGTTACTGTAAACTGGTGACTTGAAATAATTTACTATTTTATTTGTTTCATGCCAAGTGAGATTTCACTCCATTTGTCAGTAAAAACTCTGTCCTCTTCTGAGGAAAGAGTATAGTTGCACAAACCGTGCTCCAGTAACTCCGTGCTTGCTACAGGAGTAGGGGCTGGTGTAATCTACTAGTCTCATCAAGCTTTGTCCTCAGAAGTCTGTGCTAAGGAGTCTGTGGGACTGGGGGCAGATGTGAGGAAAAGGAGTATGAATCTGTTCATCGCACTCAGCGGGCTGTAGGAAGGCCAAAGGCATCTCACTCAGGTGCCTCTGTCACTCCTAGACATGCGACATGGGTCATCTTCAACCAAGAAACTCTCCAACCAGCAACAAAAAATAAACCCAAACCCTTTTCAATTTGGCAAAGCTGTGTGGTATTTTTGATGCGCTGTCAGAACACAGTTAAGAAATTAATAGCCATCGTTGGAGATGAGTCTGCAGGATCCCCTCAGCGGTCCCCACTGCACACAGTTATTATTTCCCTTTTACAGAAACCATACAACTGGCTGAATCAGCAGCCCTGCTCACAAATCATGAGGGTTGACACTCCTCGATGATGAAATGTTGGCGTGTTTTTCCGTATAATGCTTTTACTCTTCATCATCTTACTTCCATCACCGTGACAGCCAGGAAGGTACAACTCTAAACCCCAGAAAGCTGCCTGTCTCACCTAATCACGTGAACCCGGGAAGTGGGTGTTGGGGAGCGGGGGGAGAAACTGTGCTGTGAGGTTTGAAATGAAATGGGGAGAACATGGGATGCAGCACTGGCTGTAGGACGGGTTCCCTCCCATGTCTGAGCTTACTGGGGTCTTTTACTTAAAACTTGTTTTCCCTGTGATTGTCTTACAGATTAAAATACACCCATTTCCCAAGTCTGAAGGAAGACACTTGTGCCCACGCTGGCATTAACCTTCCCCCCTCCTTAGTCACTAGTCGTCCCTTAAACTTTTGGTGTTTAAGGCACAAGGCTGTTTTTAACCTGGGAAACAGTCCGGCTTTACTGCACAGGTGCAGCAGGGCTGTGGCTGGGACTGGTTGTGTACTGGGACCACGTTAAAACCTCATTCAAACAGCAAAGCAAAATCTGTTCAAAACCTGCTGCCAGCACAGGGAGCAGGGCGGTGGGTGGCTGCAGGATGGGGACATCAGCAATGCTGGCTGGGGCAGCACCAAGAGCTTTGGGAATGAAATCTCCCTATTAGAATGCTGTTGGTGCCCAGAGCAGTCAGGCATGTTCTGCATTTTGCATTTTTGTTTAATATTAGACACTTTGTCTGGCCTCTTCTGCTACTTGCTTTGTTTCTATTAATTATATTTGATCTTCTTTTGCTTCCTTATCAGTTTTGCTTAGGGTTTTTTGCCTGTAAAACTTCAGATCAGCTTTCTAAAGCCAAAAGGAAAAAAAAAAATTCAAGAGGAGCTTTCTTCTCCCTTGCTGACACTGGAACAATGAATATGGAGCAGAATTTTCATTTCCTTTCTTTACCACATCCATTTGCTTGATAGAACAAGCCTAGTTTTACTTTGATAAACCTAATAAGGAAGAAGCACTTTCCACCTCCATATTATTTTATGCCTTGTTTGTGACTTCAGGATCCCTTATACTGGTTTAAAGACAATTTATTCTTTACTGCCCTTGAGTCATTTCGGAGAGCACTTGTGTTTTTCCCGACATAAAAATGTCCCCCTATAACATGATGAATATTAAATAGGTGCTTGAATGGAAATGAAACGGTGCGCTCTGACCTGACAGCTCCATTTATTGCGGCGGGGGCGGCAGGGAACCGAAATGTCAGTGTTGTCCAGCTGTGGGTGCAGGGCCCTGCACCCCGGTTACTTCATCAAATGACCAATTTCACCAGCAGACCTTAGATGCTGGTGTTAAATCCCTTCTGTGGAGAGTGTGCCCTGCTTTCCTCAGGGGTTTATTTGCTTCCCAGCTGAAAGCAGACCTTGGCTGTGAAAATATGGCACTGGTTTGCACTCCTCTGCTGCTGCCTGAGTGGAGTGGTGCTGGCTTGGGGTGGCTCTCCCAGCAGGCACGTGGTGAAAAGTCTGGGTTAATTTGTAAGGGTGACATATCGCTCTTAGTGAGACTGATGGTTTTCTGTTTTGATGTGACCAGGGCACAGGGATCAGACCTTCCCTGTCCCAGCAGCTGCCTAAATCACTCAGTGTCCCTGCAAACAGGTCAAGGGCTGAGCATCATCTGAGAGAGGAACTCAAGAACACAAAGTACCCTGGGGAGAGTCAGATGCTGACGCACAGTGATGCCAGCACACACCAGCCCTTACCAGGGATGAGGGAGGGTGAAAGGAGCTGTGGACATGCGGAGCAGAAATTGGTGGGTTCCCTGCAGAGCTGTGCTGGATGCTTCAGCCCCTTTATGTGGTGATCTCTGCAAGGATGGGCTGAGAGCCCTGGTGGAAGGTGAGTGGGGGAGCGATGGCTGCAGGCAGAGCTTGGCTGCCATGCGTCATGTGTCCCCTGTGACTAGTATCTGTCTGGGGTTGTTTCTTCTTGTACTGAGACAACAGACACTGTCTTACTATGAAGGGGCTTTAGGGGAAGGTAACACCAATCTCTTTCTCGTCCTTGTATGCAATCCTGCAACTAGTGTTACCTTCCCTAACCTGTAACGTATTCAATCGCTCTTCTCACCCAGAGCCATCACCAAGATGTGGGCTTTCCTGTTGCTCGTGGAGACATTCAGCTGCTCAGTGTGTGGGGGGTGAAGGACAGAAACTCACCTTGCACGAAGGCAGCGCCTCACATTAGCACTGGGATTCGTATTTGCAAAGCCTTACTCTTCTTCCCCTCCCCAGTATGGGATGGTTTTAACATTTAAAAGCCTAGGTTTGCCTTCAGGGTTAAAATGGAGCAAAATAAATTAGTCTGGAGGCTCAGCAGCATGGCAGGGACTGAAAACAAGGCCTCATCTGTACCCATGGTGCGGGATTGCCAGCGCAGGTGCAGCGTGGGTATCAGCATTGCCTACAGATGCCTGTTTTGTGTCTGCTCAGTCTCTGCAGGACCTGCTGAGAGCCTAGATGGGACTTCACTGGCAGATTTATTAGTGCCTTCTTTCCTCCAACACCTCTCTAGTCAGTAATTCTGGTGTGGATATTCCACATGTGTATCTGTGAGCATGGTTTTAAATGTTTTCAGAACAAGATGGGAACTGCAGCTTGATTTTTAGCTGTTTGCTCCCTTCTTTACCTCAAGGATGGATTTTGCTGCTGACCTTCCAGATGTACTACCTGGCTCTGGTTGCTTTTCCTTCATTGGGTTACATTTTTTCCAAAGAAAAGGGCAAGTCTGGTCCAAGTGACAATGCGAGTCACTAAATGACTCAAGATGATGGTGTCACTTCAAGGGAGCAGAAGATGTCTGTGGTGGCCTTTCTGTGCAGCAGAAACCAGGCAACGGTTGTTTGGGGCGGTGCCGACTGGATTTATTATTCTTTCCTCTCTGGGTGTTTCTCTGACCAGTGTACTTCTGAATTCGTACTGCATTTTCTGCTCTTCCATTCAGGAACTGGTGGAAACTGAATGTGAGCCGGTAGTGTCCCCAGGTGGCCAAGAGGACCAGTGGCATCCTGGCCTGTATCTATCAGGAATGGTGTGACCAGCAGGAGCAGGGAAGTGATAGTTCCATTGTACTCAGCTCTGGTGCGGCTGCACCTCAAGTGCTGTGTCCAGATTTGGGCCCCTCACTACAGGAAGGATGTTGAAATGCTGGAGTGCGTCCTGAGGAGGGTGACAAAGCTGGTGAAGGGGGCTGGAGCACAAGTCCTGTGAGGAATGTGTGAGGGAGCTGCGGCTTTCTAGTCTTGAGAAGAGGCAGAGGGGAGACCTCCTCACTCCCTACAACTATCTGCAAGGTGGCTGCAGAGATGTTGGGGGTTGATCCCTTCTCTCAGGTGACAAGCAATAGGGTGAGAAGGAATGGCTTGAAATTGCACCAGGGGAGATTCAGGTTGGATATCAGGAAGAATTTCTTTACTGAAAGGGTTATCAGACATTGGAATAGGCTGCCCAGGGAGGTGGTGGAGTCACCATCCCTGGAGGTATTTAAAAGGCGTGTAGATGGAGTCCTTAATGACATGATCTAGAGGTGGACTAGTCAGGGTTGAGCTATGGTTGGACTTGATGATGTAAATGGTCTTTTCCAACCCAGGTGATTCTATGAAAGATGGGTGTGCTACTAGGGTGCAGTACAAGTGCCCTTACCGACTCAGACATGCTCACGTTACAGTAACTGCTTTTCCACATGAGAAGCATTTATTTTTAGAGAGTAGAAAAATTACTATATTTGCACTACCTATAAATACAAGGGGAACAACCAGGTCCATTAGCACTTGCTGTACTAAAATGTCTGTGAAATGGCACAGAACAACAGCAGAAATGTGCCTGAGATTATTCTAACTAACATGTTCTCTCAATTGAAAGGAAAAACTATCCCGTGCCTGTATTGGGTAGGGAAGGTCCCCTGACATCCATCCACAGTGGCAACTGTGACTGCCCCAACCGCATCAGCCCGGTGTAAACACAACAAAGCAAGCAATGCTGCATGTGGATTCCCCACACCAGTCAGGACTAAGGCAAAGAGGTGGGGATATATATACATACACACACCCATGCAGGCACATCCCATCCCAGTGATGCTGAAGTTAGGAGTGGCTTGGCTTTGCCTCAAGGTCAGGTGGGACTTCAGGCAGTGAGTGTGTGCCCGAGCTTGTTTGTATGCCTGATGGCTTGAATTTAAAAAAAAATAAATCAGCTTTCCAGGTGTTTTGAAAACCCCTGGGGAAGTTGAGCCCTGGCACCATGGTGTGTCTCATCATGTGGCCACGGGCCTTGGGCTGTCAGGGGGGAATTGCTCCTGGGAGCGACGGGTGAGAGCTGCTCCTGGGGCTCACACGCATAGATGGGGTCACGGAGCAGGTGGTAGGGATGGGCCAATGCAGGGCAGATGTGGAGAAGCCCCCACCCCTTGAGGAGTTGTATTTAGAGCAGCCAAAAGGGGCATCCTGAGGAGCGTGCAGCCAGCCCTGGTATGACAAGCGTCACAAGAAAGACAGCAGAGCTCAGCACCTGCATCACTTCTGTGATGGTGGGTGCTGGTGTTCTCATCCCGGCTGCACTGCAAACACGGGCTCTGCCCTCCCAGCCTTGCCACACATCTCCCCTCTAGACCCTGACTTTGGGGTGCCTACCAAGGCATAGCAGAGCCCAAACCACAACATTAATTGCATTCAGGTCTGCATATCTTATCACAAAACCAAAGGGCAGTAGTAAACCAGCTCCCTCTTCTTATTCCCCTGCCCTGTAAGCGCTTGTAGAGGTGGTTCAAACCTGTCATGATGACAATATGCCTTTATCTGAACAAATTGATCCTGAGATACCGGAGTTTGTACCTTGTTTGCTGCCGCCTCGCCTGCCGTTTCTATCCTGGCTCCGAGCAGGTACAAATAATGAATTAACTGCTGGATAAGCCCCATGCTCCCCTGAGCAATTATTCTGGCTTCTGCCATAGCAGATTCAATTTGTCCTGCAATAAGTACAATTTTCTGAGGAGTTAGTTCTGGTTCAGGCACTGATCATCTACATCTGTGTGGTGTGGGTATTTTTTTGGGGCGGGAGGCAGTCAGTTGTGAGTCAAGCCATCAGATTGGCACAGGAAAAAGCACATCTCCAGCGCCTCGTGGTCATTCTGGGCATGCAGATACCCTCCCAACTGTGTGTGGCATTGGTGGGGAGAGGGACGGTATAAAATATGTGACGAACTTGAGTCCTTGGGTAGTGTGTGAGCAACCCTGGCTTCCCCATCTCTGGAAGATCAGCACTGGTGATGGAATGTGGATTTAAATCTCAAACATGTCAAATTTGTTTGCAGAAGGTGGTGCAGGCTAGAGATGGAGGTGCTGGTTAGAAAGGTCGGTATGTGCATCTGCTAATTAAAAACTGGGCAAGGAGTGTCATGAGGTGGCAAGAAAGTAAGTTGTGCCAAACAGTGTGCCCGAGCAGCAGCCGGCATGTCTGCTGGTTCCTTCTCTGTATAACATTTTGCTGTGTCAAAACTGCCTGGTGTGTTAAAGCAAATCATCTCTGTAAACAGTGGTAACTATCTACATAATTGGGGTTAATCACCTGTGAAACCTCTGCATGCCTCTGGAACCTCACCAATGTCTTGGGTGAAACTTTCCCGGCTTCACGCAGTTGTCTGAAGTGCAAAGTCCCCCTCCAAGAGGCTTTACCAGTGAGATTGTATAGTCTTGTGCCCAATCTTTAAATAGATGCAGAATCAGTCAGTGTTATACCCCGTTTACTCATTTTGAATATATTATTAAGTGTTTATTCATACCAAAAGAGCATAATTAAATAGCACGGCAGCTGCAGATGAACACTATATTGACGCCGGCATGTGGCACGGGAGATGTGTGAATTTTATTAACATTGTCATTTCCAATCCCCAGCATCATAAATGACTTGAACATTTTCTATTATGGCTGCAGATCTACCTTAACATTACCAAAGCAATCATAGTGTGGGAAATTAGGTATAAGCCAAAAAATAATTAAAAGGCCCGGTGACAACTTGATAACACTGAATAATTAAAGTGTTGGTAACAAATCCTGAATTTTAATTTTCTCGCTATAGCTGATACTAGTAATCAAGATCAAAAGTGTCTCTGCTGCTCTAGGAAAGCTCACTCACGTATGCATTATTTAAGGAGGGGAAGGAGAAAAAAAAAGATGGAAATCACAGCCCTGGGTTAGGTCTGCTAACAGCTCAGGAGGCACGTTAAATCCTGCAGCTGGGAATGTGCCAGAGCCAACCAAGCTGCTTCCCTCCGGTGCTCTTCCAAGAGCATTATGAGGCAGGAGGTGCCTTCAGCAGTCCCATCAATGCTATTTCTATTTAGGATATGCCTCTTAGGCAATACCTGAGTGGGGGCAATCAGGGGCATTCATTTTAAAGCAGATGGCCATTACACAGGGGAAAATAGGAGATCAGCAGCAGGGACATGGGCAAAGACAAGCCCGATGGCATAAGACATGGAGCGCAGGTAAGTTCAGAGAGAAGAGATGGACGGGTTGCACTGGAGCTGCTTAACTTGCTTTTCTTTCCTGGGATTTTTTTTTTAGCAGTCGTGGTCTGGATGCATCCAGTTTGCTGAGGTGCCTTGTGCTGGTCCTTCTGGGAACTTCTCACACCTGCCTGGAGCTGTGGGCCGCCTCCACCTTGCCAGTCAGACCCTTTCTGCAGTAAGAGTTAAAATCTGGTCGCAGGGAAAGGAAATGCAATTCCCACATGGGAACGCAAGGGCAGGAGGGGGGAGCTGGGCCCACCAGGGCCTGTCATCACCGCAGCGGCCATGGAGTACTGTGAGAATGATGGTTGATGGATTAAACAGCATCCTTGTCTGAAAAGATGCAAAGTCCTGTAACATTGCCCAGAGTTCATAGTTTTTTTACTCCTGGTGGTAGCTGCTGCCCCCAAGGTTTGCTGGGGCTGATCCTGCACCCCTCTGTGTCCAGGGTCACTCCAAGAGTAGCATGGGAGCTGCAAGGGCAGCTCCACTCTGTGTTGCATTATGGGGTGTGGGGCTCGGTGAGGAGCGCAGCAGACATTGCTTGTGCTGGAGGCAATGGGAGGGCTGCAAAGAGCTCCTAGAAGATCTGTTTATTTTCTTGTGTATTCAGGTAAAAACAAATAAACCATTGAGGTGCTACAGTGGCACACAGGTTACAGACTGGAAAGCTTCCTGCATTTTGCAAGGTGACCAAAGGTTTTCTGTACGTGGTGTCTGCAGTAAAATAGTCCCTTTTTCCCTTGAATATCCTGTATATCTATCCACATGCACATATGAAATTTTAAATTTAATTCTGTTTGCTCCCCACACTGAAATGTACATGACTCTGCATTTTTTTGGTCTCGTATAACCATCTGATAATAATATTTTGACATAATTTCAAAGCCAGGTTTAAATAATGCTGCTGGAGGCTATCAGAGGTGTCATGACTCCAAAGAGCTGGAAAGCTGAGCATCTCCCTTGCTGTCCTTTTCGTGTCGGCTGTGTGTGATTCAAAGGCAGAGACCTGTGTGAGCAATACCTTCCCACAGCAGCGCTTCTTCCCCTGTGTGCATATCATGTCATTGCATCCATCTGTGGGTGTTTATTGATCAGCTTTATTGAACTGAATTTGACAGTGAGCACGGTGTTGCCATTCTGTATGAGTGTAGGCACACCTTAGCGTGCAGTCAGGAGCATTTTGGCTTTGGTTGCACATTCAGGACTGGAAGCAAGCGTCTTATCTCTTCTTTTGTCTCCTCCACTTCTTATCCCTTGTTGATTATCTTAATAACCCTTGTATCCCATCTGACCCCTCATTTGGAAATCCTTTGGATCAGGTATTGGCTTTGCTGCTCAGACTTCATTTGGGATTCCAGCAGACTGTAAAGAATAAGCAGAAGCAGGTGTTTCTATAGATGATACTTGGGGAGAGACTACCAACATGCACCCTGCCTGCGTTCCCAAAGACTAGGAGATCTTGGGGTGAAGCAAAGTACAAACACTGACTCTGCTCCAAAGGGCCAATAAGCTCAGTGAGCAGCAGGAAGAGCTGTTGGAAGCAGGCAAGAAAAGGAAAAAGACTGCTGAGATCTCGCAGTAGCCATGCATCATGGCATCTCCTGCAAACTTATGCCCATGTTTAATGAGTTCATTAAATATTCCTGTAATGTAAGCAGTCTCTCCTAAGAGCAGCTGCGGGGGCAGGTGTGATGGGGGATGGACAGCTGCAGCAAGGGTGCAGGGGGCACCCAAGGCCATGCTCGCATCAGGGAAAGGATGTGCCAGGCATGAGCACATCACAGCTCCATGGCAGGGCAGGACCCTGCAAGTGCTACCCGCTACCTTTTGGGGATACCTGCAGGTGCTGGGAGGAGTGAGCTTAGCCCCAGGAGGAGCAGCAGCAATTCGGGGACAGGGGGGAGGGACGGGACAAGGACACACTTCATGCACATCACCTGCGCTGGGTGTGAGGCTCTTGCCATGGTGCAAAGCCAAGGGCAAGATGAAGGTGCATCTTTCAGGCAAGAGTTTTGGCTGGGTCTGGGTCTGCAGCCTCTGTAAGAGCTGAGCAGTGCAACAGCAGATTGTAGAGGGACCCGGGGCCCTGTAACTCTATCAGTTTTGATCAATTTTTCAGTCGAGTTAGTAATACACCAGGGAGCGTGTCAACGTGCTTTGTGGAGGTCTGTGAGTGCCTACCATGGCTAATCCATAAAGCTCAAATGGTTTCCTGGAAAACAGACGTTTTCTTGTCACCATGAGGAGACTACTAAGCAGTGGAGGGGGTGGGGGGAAACAGGAGAAAAACAGACAGAGTCTGTGGTACCTGCTCAAGCTGCTAGGAACAGCATGGGCAGGAACCTGAGAGATGGGCTCAGGGCAGCGGCCTGCACTGTCCCACAGCCAGACACCACAGGGCAGGGACCACTGCTGCCGTCCCAGTGCCCCTGCGGCCCTCCCACCCTCTCGCCCAGGAAAAGCACCCACCTTCTTGCCCAGGAAAAGCAATTGCACTTCTGTTTCACTTTACTGAAACGTAACGAGCAATTTTTATTGGTTCCTGGAGATGAAATTTAAAATGCAAAGCGGTGCCTCTGCCCCTGTCCCCCCCCCCCCCCCCCCC